>CM067377.1:75033784-75343676 GCA_034510155.1 Eucriotettix oculatus | reverse complement strand
AGTAGTATAGCAAAGCCGTTTCTAATCCATTTTGACCTTTGACCTTTTACGTCACTCGGCCTTGAAGACTGGCTGGGGCCCCGGCTTCCCCTCCCACTTATGACGTCACTCGACCTTGTTTACACACTTGTCTAATGTTTTGGTGGCCTTGAGGGATGCCGGATGCTTTCCCCCTCCATATTATTGACGTCATTCAACCCTGTTTACCACATTATCAGAATTGCGTATACACACTTGTCTAATGTTTAGTGGTCTATTCTCACATAGTGTTGAGAAATCATGAGGGTATAATTTGCATCGCTTTCACTCCCCTCCCCTCCCCACCAATACATAAGTATAAAATCACCTTGCACAACTAACATATCATCATTCGTTTGAGTGTGTGTAATTGGTAAAAAAAAAAATGTTGTGTGTTTTGGATTTTCAGAGCTATTACAACCAACATGGCCAACTTAATCCATGCGATTTAGCTATTTTATATAGGAATAATGATTTAGTAACTAAAATATACAGCATTCAAATAAAACTTGATAGCAATCCATTTGAGAACGCTAATTCGTACAATAAAGCGAACAATTATGTGCATAAGAATATACATGGTTTGGAGTGGGATAAGGGTACAATATCAGCAGACGATTTGAAAGCTTTATTTCAGAAGTTGAATATCAGCTTCAATTGCCCTATATATGTGAAGGGTAAGGAGAAACAAAAATGGGTTTCTGACTACATTACAAAAGATCACGATATCATAGATCTGACGGATCTCGGTTGTCCGAGATTGAGAGAATTGCGAGGTGTGAATCCACAAAATGCAGTAGATACAGTGCGACTGTTAACATCATTTATAACAAGTAGAATAAATGATGAGATGGAAGTAGTAGTCTGCAACAAAGGTGATTATTTTGTATGTGATTGTTATATTTATATAGCGAATGTTATATTTCATATGTTTTTGTTTCTTTTCAGAATTTGTCTTTAATGTGTAAACATCAATCAAACTGAAGTATGTGTGTGTGTGTGTTAGTCCAACACCTCAAGAATTTAGTATAATAGACATTTGAATAATTAATTTGTGTGTGTGTGTGTGTGTGTGATGTTCAGAAAATATTAAATAAACATATTTGCTATAAAGTTTTCTTGTTTTGTTTAATTTTCTCTCACCCTCCTTGACAATCTGGTTAGGGAAGGAATAACAATGTAACACGATTTCACAAAAAAAAAAAAAAAAAGTTATATATATTAAATTTATTTATTCAAAATATTACAGAATATTGTTTTTATCAATCCAACTGTTGTGAGAATTATTATATCCCAACCATTTTACAAATACTTTATCCCCTTTCCTTCGGAGTATCCGTTCCACGAGATAGACATCTGAATGCTTAGTTTTTTGTAATTCCTCCATGTAGAAAGCACCAGCCAGCAATTGTTGTTGGTAATCCTTCAGTATGTAAGTTATGGGGTTTGTTGGTTGAACTTTGTGAATAGTGAAGAGTTCTGTAGTCCAATTCGGTGTATAACCCTTTTCGAATTGATGTTTTTGCTTACTGATGCGGACAACGTCTCCAACTTTAAATTTATTCTTTCCTCCAACCATTTTGATATTGTTGTACACCGATGAGAGCAAACGATTATCGTGTACATCACACGGTTTCATTTTAATGGTACGGTGATAGGAGCGATTGTAGTCTCGAACAATATTTTGTAACATATGTATCCACACATGCGAACCTTGTTTTGTAAATATTGGCCACATACGCTCACATAAAGTTCGGTTAAAACGTTCTACAACGCTTGCTTTCATATTGCTGTACGTAGAGTAATGATTAATGTTGTGTGATGTTGCCCATTTTTTGAAATCTGCATTATAGAATTCAGTACCTCTATCTGTCTGGATGTTTTTAGGATGACGTTTGCTCTTATCGTATAATTGACATACTACTGTAGCAACTTCCTTACCCCGCTTAGTCTTTAACGGTTGTACCCATGCATATTTGGAGTAAACGTCAATAATAGTTAGCATGTACTTAAAACCATTATTTTCTTTCGAATAGGGAATCATTTCCACCAAATCCATTTGATGTAGATCATCTAGTCCCTTGGTTATAACCTTACGACGTGCATAGCGTTTCCGAGCCGGACGATGTAATTCACTAGCAATACTGCCTCTAACGTCCATCATTCTGGTATGATGTGAAGCAAAGAAGTTCTTAGTTTTTATGCAATGATTCGAGCTTCTCGCAGTTCTTCGATGATGGATGTAATTTCGTTTTCGTGAGCAGTATGACCAGCCGATTTTGATGCCATCAACAACTGCAATCGATGTACAAGTTCATTAGGATCATCCCAGTGTACATAGTCAATAGATCGTTTTTGTTGTTGATGATGAGACTTCCACGTAATACCATGACCTGTATGTTTTGGGGGAAAGAGTTTTTTAATAATCTCGGTATATTTATAGCCTCTGTTGGACTTCAACTGATGTGTCGGTAGATGTTGTAATCTGTGTGCGTTTGTAGATTCCAATATTTGCTTGTACTCTCTAAGATCTGTTGCTTCGTAATATTTGGGTTTGTTTGTAAAGAGTAAATTATAAAGTCCATCTGTTCCTTCATAGGTTTTATTATTTATGGTTATTAAGTTGTTTACATCGAAGAATATTTCGGAATCTCCAATCAACCATCGATTTCCTTCCTTCCGTACACCGTATACTTTATCCAAATTTTTGTTTTGATATGTTTTTTCGAAGAATTTTACAAAAGATGCTCCTCGCTCTTCTTCTTCTTCATCCTCTTCTCTTTTCATAGGAGGCAGTGCTGTTGGTGCTGCTGATTGGAATGTGTGGTTGTTCCTAACACTATTCAGTAAGGATTGTAGTGGTTCCGAAATTGGTTTAAATGTTTTTTGAAGATGAGTTTCTTGTTGCAACTCATCTGATTTAAGTGTATTATATTTATGTTTTATATTCTTGATGGCTTGCGCAAGGTGTCTATTATCACGAATGTCTTTTGTTATGCGCGATCGGGTGTCCGTAGAACGAGCTTTCGAACGGGTGTTCGAACGAAGCACTTTTTGTGTTTCCATAAGCAGGCTTACATTCAAACTGATAGTGTAGTGTATCGTTCAAAGGAGTTTTATATTCTATTCGCGTGCAGACTGCACAAAGTATTCATCAAATCCATTGCGATATCGCCCATTATTTAATTCACTATCTTTATCGATAACAACGAAACCGTACCGAGTTTTCCAACAATGAGCGCAAAGATTTTTGAATGCATCGAAACTCATATCCGTATTAACATGATCATCGTAAACATGTTTAAGATTTCCGACGTCTTGTCGAAATAAGATAATGAAATTCGCATTATCACGCAGTAAATGTTTAGGTAGATGAGTGTAGGTCTGACATAAATAAAATACATCTACACCGAAATGTCTAGCAGTGCTAAAGTATATTTTCATAAGATTCTGTTTATCACACGCCACATCATCGAAAATGATTATGGAATTTGGCTTAGCTTTTTCCGGATGCACAACATCATCGTTTTCGGAATAGCAGTGATAGGAGATGTCTGAAATTGAATTCAATATATTTTCCAAGCGAACATATTTACTTTGCTGCAGCGATTTCGAATAGATATAGATATTGGTAAAACGCAACCCATTTGGGTGTTCCAGCAGACTAATCATAAGGTTCGTCTTTCCACAATTCGAAGGCCCGCATACGAGACATCGTAGAGAATTTGGTAGGAGAGCGCTGTGACGACGCATTGCATTTCGCCCCCCACCACCACCACCATCTTCTTCTTGTACAACGTGAACAGGTAGGGAGGTGCTCTGCTTCACCGTTTTCATCGTAGCACTGTTTACATACACAGCAATACACATCAATATATACGCATACCGAAAAATGTAAGCATCCACAAAATGTTCATCGCTCGAGAGAGCAACAGCACCAACACCACCACCACCAACAGCAGCGATAAGAAGAAGAAGAAGATCAGTAGCGGAAGTGGCTTTCTGAACAAAGTTATAAACAAAACAATCGACCACCTACCTTTCGAAGCACATATTCCAGGATATCAGTATTGTGGTCCGGGTACTCACCTCAAAAAACGATTGAAGCGAGGTGATCCAGGCATCAATCCTCTGGATCGTGCGTGCAAGGAGCATGATATAGCATACCAACAAAAAGGCGCAAGTGAACGACAGGAAGCCGATCGTGTATTAGCTACCAAGGCTTGGTCTAGAGTCAAGTCGCAGGACGCGGGTGTACGTGAAAGAATTGCTGCGCTAGCCGTAGCAGGGATCATGAAAGCTAAGTCGAAGCTTGGAGCTGGAGTCCAAAGAGAGAAAACAAAAAGAAGGAGCTTTAAAAAAAAGATAAATTTATCTTCAATCATTCAGAGTGCGCGGAAAGCAATTTCATGTCTAGCAGCAGATACCAACGCCAAGCAAGCGGCTGCTGTTGCGCTCAAAGCAGCACGTCTTGTTGCAGGGAAAACCAACAGTGTGGGAAACAAAAAAAGAATAATCCCAGTACCACAAAAGGTGGGGGGAATTCTTCCGCTCATTCCAGTGTTCGCGGGTCTCTCGGCTTTAGGAGGTTTGGCCGGCGGTGTGTCAGGTATAATCAACGCAGTAAACAAAGCCAAAAGTGCAACACAACAATTGTCCGAGATGCAACGTCACAACAATGTTATGGAGGCGGTAGCTCTACGTGGTGGAAACGGGATATATCTAGCCCCTTACAAAAAAGGTTTAGGTCTGTACCTCAGACCATGGTAAAACTACCATACAAACCACTCACCAACATAGAATTGCACCACTATGCGTTGCGGTTGCACATCCCCCATTTTCGTGGTGTTTACATGCGAAACACATTGCCTAAGCATGCACGTAACAACGAGAGTTGTATTGTAAACTTGGAACCATCTTCCCGTTCTGGTTCACATTGGGTGGCCTTTTGTAAACGAGGGAGGCGTGCACACTATTTCGACAGTTATGGTAACCTTAAACCGCCTCGCGAAATTTCACACTATTTGCGTGCTTGCCATAGTATTTGGTATAACTACGAACGATACCAATCTTTCGATAGCATTATTTGTGGGCATTTGTGTTTACAATTTCTGTTGACTATAAATACCTCCGATGTGTGATTAGTTCGACACAAATCACCATCACCATCATGAAGGAGTGGGTGCACACATTGACAGGACGCGGATCTGAATTGAGCACGGATCTATCTGAGGAGCTTGTATTAGACGATGTTTCGTACGAAGTGGCTTTGAAAAGTTTATACACATCCAACTCGATTTCCAACATAACAAACGAAAATAATCTGCTGTTAATTAGATACAGAGAACCACATGAAAACATTAATGTCAACATCACCATACCAGAAGGTGCATACGAATTTGAAGACATCGTGTCAGCATTGAATAGTAAGTTTGCGCAGATAGGGGACACTCCCAAAGAAACGGAAGAACTGCAGAAAAAAAACGTGAAGAAACATACAAAAGATAATTTTTATATGGGGATTGATAAAGTTACATCGCGAACGAAACTATTTAGTGCGTACACAATCGACTTTACCATCGACGGATCTCTAGCATCTATCCTAGGTTTTGAACGAGTCATATTAAAGCCAGGCGCAGTACATTTCTCCCCCACACCATTCTGCATCACGAACATTAACGTCATACGGGTGGAGTGCAATATTGCTCAAGGTGCATTTCTAAACGGAAAACGTACACATTCTATATACGATTTTTTCCCCAAAGTTCCCCCTGGATATAAAATAATAGAGCAACCTCTGCCTATGATTTATTATCCCATCACCTTGCAAAGTGTTAACAACATTAGTGTGAGTCTTCGAGATCAGAGTGGGGGTAAGATTAGCCTTCAGAAAGAAAATCTTTCAGTTACTCTTCACATACGAGCGGTTGAATAATAATAATGGGCATCATCTACGTACGAAAAAGTGTAGGCCAACAACAGCAACAAACTCATATTCACCAAAATACGTTGACAATAAGCAACAGACGGTATCTCGAATCTCTAGGATACACAGTGAAAAAAAAAAGTATAAAGCCAATCAAACATGACGCGTTCTCATCACTGTCAGACAAGTCTTTGTGTGGTAAACACCATGTTTCATGTGTTGGATGTGGAAAATAAACCTACTTTCAGTCAATCCATTACAGCTGTTAAGAAGCGAATTTACCGCCCCTACGCAGGCACCACTTTCGGATATAACGATGAAATACGAATTCCAATTCGCAAGCAGGAATACAGTCTGCTGCCATCGCAGAGTAATATTCACATCGTAGGTAAAGTCGCAAACGATGATGGGAAGACGAGCACTACTGCAGTTCTCGATACAAATTTTGCAGCATTTCTCTTCAACGAGTGTCGTTATGAGCTTAACGCACAGGAAATAGATCGCACGAGAAATTTGGGGATAACAAGCACGATGAAGGCTTATACATCACTGAAGCCTACAAACAATCTTGAAAATGCTGGTTGGTTTCCTGTCGCTGATGGGGATACACTTGCTGATTCTAAAACAGGTCGCTTCCACGTAATCGTTCCTCTATCTCTACTTTTGGGCTTTGCTGAAGATTATCAAAAGTGTATTATAGGTTGCACGCATGAACTTGTTTTAATCCGAAGTAGCAATGACAATTGCACTCTCCTGAGCAATACCAAGGATGATAAATCTAAAATAATCATTGAGGATATTTATTGGAAGGTCCCATCTATTTCTCTCTCCCACGAAGAACAGGCGCGAATGCTCGGCATCGAAGAAAAAAATGATAACATTTATATGGCGTTTCGATCGTGGGAACTGTATGAACTACCTTCAATGCCTATAACTAATAAATTTAACTGGACCGTAAAAGCATCTTCCCAACTGGAGAAACCTCGGTTCATAATTTTTGGATTTCAAATCAATAAAAAAATAAAATCTGCTAACAGCTGGCGGTTCGATCACTGCAATCTTTCTAAACTCAAAGTCTTCCTCAACGAAGAGCACTACCCCAATGAAGACATACGTGTTAAATGGAGCGAACATGATTGTTCCGACCTGTATGATATGTATACTCAATTTCAGTCTTCATATTATCACTCACTTGAGGGAAGTGAAATAGTTGAACCAATGCTCAACAGAAAGCAATTTATGTCGCAAGCACCTTTGATCGTCATCGATTGTTCACATCAAAATGATTCTATTCGCTCATCTTCAGTCGATATTCGTGTGGAACTCGAAACAGATGTCATCATTCCTGAAAGTACGTCTCTCTCTGCGCTACTGCTCCATGATCGCGTCGTCACCTACAAACCGCTCAGTGGGGAAGTTGTTATAAAACAATTGTTGGATGGAAAAATGTAATTTCTCATTGTTACTATTATGTTGTTGTTTTTAACAAATATATGTATATTGTTTTTCTAAATAGTTTGTAATGTATTTATTTCACAACCTTTCCTTAATTATATATACATAGAATTGGGATGGATTTTTTTTTTTTTTTTTGGGGGGAATAAAGGTTTGTAATGACAACAAGAGTTTACATCAGAATTAATGTTTATTACAATAAGTATATAAGCATATATTTACACAGTGATTATATAAAGAATTAAAGCAAAAATAACATTTTTTTAATCATCTACTTTACAATACGATAATGACCCAACGCTAAAGTTGAAATACCATCTGACTGAATGAAACGTTTATCATCATCAGCCGATAAAACTATTTTGTTTTGGCATACAGTGAAAACATCATGATGATGCGATTGTATGGAATATTGCTTTCTCATTACATGCTTGTTCTCGCGAAAACATTTTTCATAATCCGCTATGGTTAAGTTTGCGTTAGATTTAACACCCTTGGCTTTAGTTTCAATCTTCTTTTCAGTTTCTATAGCATACATTTTGGCTCTAAGCCCGACAAATTTATGAAACAAAACGCCAGACAATTCATCTTTCATGTAACCGATTTCGCGTCTATTCATTCTAGGCATTCGAAACCGATTGTTTTCCAAATAGTCACCAGTATCAAACCGCTGAGCAATATCATCCTTTAGGTCCGCATAAACATCGTCAGTCATTATGCGATAAATTAAACTATCAGTATCGGTGTACACCAACGTTAGCTCTTTTGGATATTTTGCTTTCATATACCCATAGTGAAAGTCAACCATTTTAGTTTTCGATAATTCTAATATCGCCATCCCTACGAAAATAGGTTTATTGTTCTTGACACACACTTTCCCCATTTCAATGGCTGCGCACGCCTCATCAAAAATTACCCTTTTCTTAAAGTTAGGTTGCGCCAACAATCTCCCAGCACCATAACGCCCATCCCACCGCGTAACGATTTTTACATCTCTAAATTTCCGCACATTCATCAGTGTGCGACCAAAGACAGAATTATTCATTAACTTAAAAAAATTCTTATCGAGATCGTTTGTGGCCTCTTTACGTTTCTCCGTATTTAATTGGATGTATGGTTTCATCCAAGGGCTTTGATCGAATTGTAATATTCTGTGTATTTTTGTGCATTGCAAACCATACTGCAAACACTGTTTCAAATTTCGGTAGTGTATTACGTAGCGTTCTTTGTCATGCAGATTTGTCATAAGTTTTTTGGTGTTAGTTGCACCAACTGCCATCATTTCGGGGCAGAGCGGAAAATCGTTATGCCAATCGTGTATTTCTTTCGGATACGATAAATCTACCTCCAATATATAACCTATTTCAGATTCATCACAAACGTTTTGCACATTGAAATTGTTAACATTTTGAATCCAAGAAAAATTAGCTATTGGTAGATACTGCATCATGGCCCAACCATACAAGTTATTGACATCAAAATACATCAAATAAGAGTTGGGAGCTTCCGAATCGTAATCGGACATGTATTTATTGTTGGCTTTAACGTATCTACAGCCACAAAACACTACTCCCCCACGAATTCCCTTTTCCACAAACTGCAACATGTCAACGTCTGTGAAGAGTTCTAATTTGACGTTTGTAATTTTCAGAAGAGAACTCCACGCCAAACCGGGAGCTGTGAAATAATGAGCAGGGTCCAATCCGTAGGTTGTTCTGCACACACTTCGAAAGTTTTCGAATATGTCTGCCAAAAGTAAAACATCGCTTTTCAAATAGAGATCCGAATATTCCCCCAACGTACTGCAATTGAATGTTCTCCACACACATTGGGCGCGTTCGTAATCTCCTTGCGAAATGTTACTATCGCTAATTGTGCTGTAAAACATTTCTTGTGGGGGTAAAGCATTCTCATCCAATACACTCGTTTGCTTTACGTATTCATAGGGAAATACACCCTTCTGACACATCAAGTCAAAGTGAGCGGAGTTGGAGAAATATTTTCGTGTTATGTGCTTCGCATTGTTGTCCATATACGAAGCACATTTTTCTAACGAACCGCCTAAAAAGTTGAATGAATCAAGAAAACGTAACTGTAATGATCGCTTACCACCTCCGATGGGGATATATTTACTAAACGATTTGTATCGTTCCATATTTGAGGGTATTAGTGATATTCTCCCCGGATTTAGCACCTCGCCATCCTCCCCCACCTTCTCACACAGCTTTTTAATTATAAAGTGACTATCGTATCCGCTTAAATTGTGGAAAAATACTGGTACATAATTAGGTAAAATGTAACGCAAATTACAATCCTTGTGACTAGGGCCTCTATATTTCCCCGTAAGGTGATTATGGTCTCTGACTTTATCTGATTTAACTGTTTCAAAATCTTTCTCGCAAATATGACAAACGCGTGCCTCTGAAAATTCTAATTCTTCATCGATGCTAAGTTCTTCCATAGGAACTTTGTGATCGTAATATAGAGTAGCAATATCTTCAATAATTCTACACAGTTCTAGAACAAACCAATCACAGCAATCGTCTCCACGATACAAATTAAATTTGTTATAAGTTTCATCGTAAGAACAATGCAAATAGTATGCGATACTGTGTGGCTTATGATGTTGCAGTCGTGATGTAAAGGAATTATTATTTTCATTCCTCGACATAACCGCATCGATTGGGTTCAAAGTACACTCGATGTCCGCATAAATGACAAAAGGAACAATTTCTTTATGTTTATACTCACTAAATTGGATAATTTTTTCATGATCGTTTGGCATTTCTATTTTCAATGATTCAAATTGACGACAATTTACGCTGTGTTCATTTAGTTTCAGTTGCGTGTTGAAATAAGATAGGCAACTTTCACATACGTATATGACATGTTGGTGTTTATTTAAAGAAGAAGACACTAAACGAGACAGGGATTTAATTGTAGAAAAATGGTATACAGCATTATCTTCCTCCGTTTGAAGCAACAATAAGTTGGCATGTTTGTTCTGAGCTGTTTTTTTCTTTGTGATATAAATGGGTACTAGTGTAAACGTTTCTTGTTGGCTCTCGTTTCCTACACACATCCACCGACCATTTTTTTGATTCATCAACCCGTATACGTTTACCGATATATCGTTTTGTTTTTCGAATTTAGAAAAATTATGTATTTCCATAGGCATAGGAATTCCCTCTAAATTTAAAACATGTCTATAGT
The DNA here is from genome assembly GCA_034510155.1 of Eucriotettix oculatus. Lineage (NCBI taxonomy): Eukaryota > Metazoa > Arthropoda > Insecta > Orthoptera > Tetrigidae > Eucriotettix > Eucriotettix oculatus. Next base: position 75,333,064 of record CM067377.1, on the reverse strand, counting down.
GAGGATAGGACGATTGGCGTTCGCTGTGACTTTTCGCAGGCTTTATAGCTGCTATGATCGACCAAGCAAAACAGTCGTCATCTTCACACATTACATTTATAACAGCTCTCTTATTTCTAATGACTTTTGGTAATTTCAACCAATGACCCGCATGTATCCCAACATATGAATTTATATTTATACGTAGTTCCAACATTGACTTAAGCGACCACCCCGAATCTCGCTCTGGGAATCTACTCAATTTTCTTAGGATGTCTTGTATAACGTATTCATCATACCACAACCGCAAATCTGTTGCTGTAGTAATGATCTTATTTTTTGAAGAGATATGCATTTTCGTTGTTTCACCTGTACTCGGCAACAAATATTCACATATCAATGAAGTGTTCACCTTAAGCGCACTATGTTTTAGAGCTAATTGCACATACTTTCGGAAACACGTATAACACTTTTCCAAAAACAATTTAGGATCTTTCACATCGGTATTGTTTTGAATAGATGTTGTGTACATTCGAGACTTAAAACACGACTCTAGTAATGTCCAAACACATTTTTCCACACTTATATTTATAACAGAGTTACAATCATGAATATTACTCGTGAGTTCCCTCCAATACGCATCTAATTCATCAAGGTTTACAATTAATGTTGGTTCCGATAATTGTTGGAAGGATGTAGAAACATTCAACCCAGCACCACCATCACATTCATTTAGCATTGACTCTATACATAATCGTGTGTCGCGTAAAAAGTTTTCGTCGATGGCTTCTGTATGGGAAAATGAAGCCTCGTCTGATAGCTTCATACGTTTCGCCATTGTCTAACCAATTTTGATAAACAACAATGACAATTACTATATACAGTTTTAACATCAATTGAGGGGTTGAATAACTGACAGTAAACCCACCAATATGGGGAATGTATTCTATCGCTAGAACAGTGGATGAGTTCTGATTCACACGTGTTCTGAAGACTATACAATAAATTCTTTTGATATATTTTAGTATCCAAATCGCTAAATACCACAACGTTTGATTCACGCCTTTCCGTTTCGTGATTATAACTAGAAATGATTAGAAAGTGAGCTTTAGTATCTAATACAGGATTTTGTAATAACACTGTGAGCACACATTCATCAACGTTCATATCATGTAATGTATCATTAGATGTATACACACGAAATGAAGATGGTGCGATGCAAACTAGCCAGCAATCTTCATCTGCTTCTTCTTCCTCCTCTTCTTCTATTTCTGCTGCCCTCAATCCACCTCGTTCTTCAGATTGTAGATGTGAAATAATAATATCACCCTCCAACCCCAAACTTACATGTTTAAAATTCATATTAATTTAAAAATTCTACTACATTACGTCCATGTTCTTTGCCTCGAAACACAAATTTGAGGTTGTTATTATTCATTTCGTTAACATCAGCATCCGTTAGCTCCTTATACTGTGCAGGTAAAAATACTGTTGTTAACTTGTCGTTTACGTTAATATCCACTACAATTTTCCTACCATAACGAGTATTCATTGATCTGAATGATGTTGGTGTATATATTTCATTTATCACCAACTGATCTAATGGTTTAAAGACTCTAATCTCCCCCAAGTTAGTAAGCTTCTTTTGCAATTCCATCTGTTTGAAACAAGCAGAACAAATTATATATATAAAGATAAATAATGTAAATCATATTTATCTTTAAAACATGGGTAAAAATAGTCTTACCTCAAATCAAAATGCCGATGATGATGATGATGTGGTGTACACAAAATTATGCACGCTCAAACAATTTATGGTAAGATTTTTCAGAGAATTGTTTTTATATGCATGTACTGATGGGGGGTGGGGTGGGGGGTGCAACTTGTGAAAGTGAAAGGCCTCTGGCTGTCTTCAAGGCAATAGTATGCCAACCATGCAAAACAAGGTTAAGTGATGCCATAAGTGGAAGGGAAAGCCCAACGTCAATAATATGGAGGGGAAAGCTATATGCATGTACTAATGGGAGGGTGGGAGGAGCAACTAGTGAAAGTGAAAACCCTCTGGCTGTCTTCAAGACAATAGTGTGCCAACGTCTAATGACATCGAGAAATAGGAGGGGGGGGAAAGCTTTCGACAGTCTTCGAGGTTACTAAACATTAATCAAGCTTGTAAACACACCACAAATAGTGTGCAAAACAAGGTTAAGTGATGCCATAAGTGGAAGGGAAAGCCCAACGTCAATAATATGTAGGGGAAAGCATCCGGCATCCCTAAAGGCCACCAAAACATTAGACAAGTGTGTAAACAAGGTCGAGTGACGTCATAAGTGGGAGGGGAAGCCGGGGCCCCAGCCAGTCTTCAAGGCCGAGTGACGTAAAAGGTCAAAGGTCAAAATGGATTAGAAAACGGCTTTGCTATACTACTCTCGGATTAACAATTGGACCATGCTAAACATTTTTTTCAGATGTATTGGGCATGAAATAAGTACCTACAAAATCGTTCTCAATTTACAGAATTTCGACTAAAAAAACGCCGCGCAGACATGGCTCAGGGATTGTTAAGTGAGTCAACAATGATCTAGAATTTTTTAAGATGGTCATAAGAGGTGAAGCATCAATGATGTATGAGTATGACGTTGAAATAAAGACCCAATCATCACAATGGAAGTTGCCTGATGAATTGTATCAAATGTAAAGGTTTTCTTCACAATTTTCATTTAGGTGGCATGGTGCTTATAAGGTTTTTACAAATGGTTTTACTGTTAATAAGTAATTATAATTGGAAGTTGCGCGCCCAGAATTGTGACTCTCACCTCACTAGTTATTCGTAATTCTTTGATTAAAATCAAAACTGTTATTTTCTTCAGCCACCGTATTCGCCAGATATGGTTCCCTGTGACTTCTATTTATTCCGAAGGCTGATGCAATCCGCAAAAGGACGCTTTGCCTTCATTGAAAAATTGAAAACAGAACCACCGAAGGGGCTGAATTCATGCTTATTCCAGAAGTGCTTCCAATTTTGTAAAAAGAGCTGCCACATATGAAGATTACCTGAACTGAAAAAAATGTTTCTGATTAATAAATATGGTTTCGGTAGTAGGGATGACAACACACTCTAAAACTATAAAGTCTCAAAACACCTTACATGCACTGGTTGTGACCGCTTCCATTCGCAGCCGCTGTTAACACTGTACTTGTCTTTTCCCCATTGACGTCCTTTTGACGCATTGTCACCCCTACATGAAAAGTTACGATGAACAATGCAGGCCAGCTTGCGGGCTGCAATTGTTGAGGAACAGACGCAACCCGGGCCAACAATGTGGTCTGGTGAGACGTTAGAGAGTCGTCATGGGGTGATTGGAGAAGCAGGTTGTGTCGGCGGGACGACGAGAGAATGACCACGCCCTGCAGATATAATTTTTTTCATGCTCTGATTGAAATTAAAACTATTAAAATCAATTTTTGGTATTTTTATGAAAAATACCTGGCGCCCTAAAGGAATTAAGAAATCCTCGAATACAGAGGAACGACGGATCGGCTACAATATATATATTAGTAATAAGTAATTAGTAATAAGTTTTCAGTCATCTGAAATGAATGAAAGGGAGAATATTATTAAAAAATACACTAAGTAGATTGTGATGTAAAGCATAGACGAGTTATTTCAAGTCATGGGATATTAATTTAAATTTTAAATGGAGGACCTTGAAATGTCTTTATTTACAGGTATATTATTATGTGAAGCATCGAATTGTTTGCATAACAACAAGGCAACAGGTTCTGTGTGTTAGGACTGCATTGGCGGCCAGCATCTGTTGCTACGAAACCTGGCGTTCCGCAGCGTATAAATCTCGGAAGCTCTCCCTATTCCATTACCACCCTCCAGAGAGGGAGAGAGAAAGAGGCGAACAAAACGTGGACGAGAGAGAAAGGTGGAGGAAGCGAGTGAGAGACAACCTGTGCATGAGAGAGAGAGTTTTGTGAGGGAGAGGGAGAGAGAATGAAGTGGAGGCCAACAGCCTGCACTCGTTCTTTCAGGCCCAAATTTAACTGCAGTTTTCATTACGACTGCAATCACACCTGTTCCATACTGGTTCCACAAGTTCGCACTTAAATTCCTCTTCAAACATGTCAAATATACACGTAAAGAAACAAAACTGGGAAGTGAAAATGATAATTAATTTCTTCCAATGACAGTAACTGATAATTGTGTTCAATAACGTAACATTTAGAGGCCCAACTTCTAGAAATCAAATCAACGTCGTAGACTACCGGAATTGTAGATACCCACGTATGTAATTTACTTGACGTAGATATACTTTTCGTGAAAGATTTAAAAACCCTTAATTTGTTTCAGAAATGTGTTGTTCATTTTAAATTAGCAGAGTGATATCGCTGTCTGGGAATTTATTTACATTAAACCAGAAAAGTAATAAAATCAACATTAATCTTTATTACTTTAGAAATAGCTGTGTGCTCGGCGTTACCCAGGATATAATTTAGTCCACTAAAGTATTTAATTCCACAGTAATCTCTTCGTCAATATGTGATTAAACCCTACGAGAACTGACGAAATGTTTATTAAATCTTAACCAGAGAAATTTAATACAAAAAATCAGCTCTTAAATAAGCACAGGAACTTATAAAAAATCAGAAAAATTGTAAAATTAATTCCCTGGTATATTAAAATAGAGGAAAATACTCCTGATATCCTATGACAGTCAAATATACTCCCGGTATCTTAATAAAATTGAAAATATTTGCGGTATAATAATAGAGCCAAGAATAGTGTAACCATCTGGTTGATTTTCGCATTATTTTTGTATAACGGACCTTCACGCTTTCCTCCACGTTGTGGGTCACGCACGCAAAAATGTCTGAATATTCAATTTGGCCACAGAATTTGTTTTATGACATTTTTTGACTTAATTTAGTGGAACTAACATGAATGACAAGGCATATGAAAACAACTGTTTCATGGGGGTAAAAATGCGGTTTCCATTAAGAAAAAAGAACCGTGTGCTTGCAGCTTGCAATAATGACCTTAAAAGCTCAAAATAATGCATGCATCGAATTATCTTCTCGAAACCCTACTACTTGTGTATTCAAAGAAATTTGACCATAATGTTTTATTTTTTTTGGGGGGGGGGTGGGGGTAAACAGGATACATGAGGGTGAACCTGAAGCAGGCAACTCCCCTTTAATAGCATAAGAAGGGACTTGAAAAGGGGGGATGTGGAAGATAGAGCAAGGTAGACAAGGGTTGACTGGGGCCCCCAGGCTGTAATGTAAGGATCCTACCTGGTGTTTCACCTAAAGGTAATGTAGGGAAAGCCCTAGAAAACCTGCATCAGGTAGGTCGGGCTACTCCTGCGCCCTTCTGATGACGGGAGTCTGGATTGTTGTGGGAAAGCAACAAACCCGCCTCCGTGCCTCGGTCAGTATTGAGAGGCAGTTGGACGACTGGTCCAATGGGATTAACGAACAACTCTCTCCGTATGCAGAAGGTCTTTGACCCCCGTACATACACCTCTCAAACTGCTCAAGGTCGTTTCAGCCTGCAGGAGTCTTAAATTAATTACCTTGGCCATGGACCAAGGGGGGAAGGGAAAGAGGAAAACCAAAAGGGATGAAGTCAACCCCGACGGACTTACCAGAACTCCACCTGGCTCTCGCTCATTTCTCCCGGAACTGTTTCAGATGGGACACCTTATATGTGGTGGAGGAAGCGAGTGAGAGACAATCTGCGCATGAGTGAGTGAGTGAGAGAGAGAGTTTTGTGAGGGAGACATAAGAATGATATGGTGTATTATTATTTTAATGTATCTGGATCTTAAGTAACATATGTTCAAAGTTTGGTTGAAATTGAACTTAGTCAGCCATATCCAGTCCAATCCCTATGTTCTGAACTTCAACTTAACGAGCATGGAATATGTCATAATTGTACTAAGCGAGACATCTGATGAGCTATATGGGAAACTGTAATGAGGGTGGGAGGTTTGCCGGTCTAAAAGGGACGAAGGAAGGATCCTAAATCCTCGAAAGATTGATAGAAATGTTCTCCGTGGTGAACACTCAAATTCACAAAAATTTCATTGCAATCGATGGAATTGTAAAGATGATCTCAACGATACTGAAAACGAAGGCTTAGGGAACAGTATGAATCATTTTGAACAAGTTTACCCTGGTGTTATAATATTTACAGAAAATATTTTTCAATCCTACCATAGCTTAGTGTTTTAAAACTATCATTATATTGAGATTGACATTAATAATTTATTCGATCCAGAATCTTGCTTCTTAAAGTCTGATATTGGCCAATTTATAATATTTATTAAATTGCCACTAACTTAACACCAGCAGACATACGAATACTATGGTGTTTTATTATTTTAATGTATCTGGATCTTAAGTAACATATATTCCAACATTTGGTTGAAATTGGACTTAGAGTTAGCCATATCGAACCCAATTCCTATGGTCTGAACTTAAACTTAACGAGCATGGAGAATGTCAAAATTATACTAAGCGATCAAATGTCTAATATTGTTTTTTTAGCATTATTTTTCCAAAAAAAAGTGGTGCTCCCCTCTGGTGCTTGTAGCTGTTGAAATTAGACATATAGTGTGACACTGTAAATTGTAACGACTTTCAAAACTATTTATTCGACGCTAATGTTGCTTTCTTGCTTTAAAATGCCATTCATTTTTGTCCTCTCATTTAGGGGTACCTACCCCTACAGTGTTTTCTAGTGAATCTTATTCATCATATGTACAAAGTTTGCTTTAAATTGCTCCAAGAGTTAAATTTGTATGAAGAAATACACACATCTATTTTATTTTTTGGAAGATATGTAAACATTATACGATTTATGTTTATGATACATAATTCGTGTAAGTCGGTTAAGATGCGATAGTTTCACACATTCTCCAACAATGTCTAATGGTTATAGTTCTTTCCTTTTTCTCCTGTTTTTTGGAAATAAAGAAGCAAATAGAACTGTAAATTTATGTAACGTACTGGTGCAGGACTTCGGAAGGAAATTAAGTCTGGGACGTACCACATTAACCCTTCTATTACTTGATATATTCACAGAGAATATCTCCCTGACTTTAAATACCAAATGTAACTTTGGAATTCAGTTACCGTCAATTTATATAGTTTTCATAAACGCTTTCCGTCATTTACTCTATATAAATTCGTATTGTTCGTTCTATTGTTGATACATTTTGGTAACTGATGCGTTGGCGTCATGTAAGTTGAGGTGCAAAAAGAGACTAACTATCTAATTTAATTGGTTCTTTACATAATTGTACAGCTAAGCTGTAACTCTTAAGCAATGTAAAGTACGTTAAGGAAAGGATAAACATTAATGAAAGTTTATTTACCACGTTTACCATGAAGACTATATTTATAATTTGAAAAATATTAACTAACCGTTTTATTATAAAAATTGTCAGTTAATTGTATGTATTATAGTTTAGTTGTTTTTTAACTGATCTCGTAGATAATGTTAATGTTATGAATTGTAATGAATGTCCTGGTGTCTGCGGTTTCGTGCCTCTCCCCCCTCCCTTCCTCCATCCACCTCCCTGCCCAACCAACCACTATACCCCTTATGCGCGTATCTTGCTCGTCGTGTCCGGTGAGAAGGGAATTGGATTCAGCATCCTTCCTTCCCCCTCCACCTATGCGGTTCTGTCGATTTTCGTTCCATCCTTTTTCTTCGTTCTCCTTGTCGAGTGACAAACTCCTCTACTCTGCCAATTTCGCCGTCTGTCTTCCGAGAAGGTAGTGTGGTTGATTTAGCACCACTTGCTAAACATCTTTAAGTCCAAGATACTAACAGACTGGCCAAACGTTTATACTGATGTCTTTGTATTAGATGAACTTAAATATATTTAATTGCTGTATCGACACGAAAAAAATGTATTAAGCAACAATATGTAATATTAAATAACAAATAAGAAACATTATCATTGCCAAAAATATAAATTTTTAAACGTTAAAATTTAATTGTCAGATATTTTTTAGTTGGTGAAATTATGAGAAACTGAGGTTGCTAGTGGATAGTGCAAATGCAATATGTTTCGTAACGTACCTCACTCGCATCCGCGATCTTCTCGTATGATAACTACGTTAGCTCAGCGATCACTCTTTCAAAATTCAGGGCGCCAGGTAATTTAATACTTTTAAAAATTACCAAAACATAGTTCGTAGTTAATAAACTTTATTTCCGTGCAATGAGACAACTGTACTTTCTAGGGTAACGTATTATCCATGCTATACCAATTACAACACATATTAGCTGTCCTTTGTCGTTTAAACCACCGCTTTTTATGAAATCTGTTCTCGTGGCTCGGTACCCATCTCCGAGCTGGCTTTTAACAATCAAGTCCCGCTTTTGTCTCACTCAAACGTCGACAACGAAGCCCCAAACGAAGCTTATGTATTAATTACGACCACGTGACAACAATCATGGAAGTCGGGGTGGAACGGAATACTTATTGTCTAACAATAAATGTAAAATTATGAAAAAAAGAAATAATCACGTCATAAAAGTATAAAAAATTATTTTATTCTACTGCTTCATCTAATATCAATATAACTTAAAACAACAATTTTTATGAATTAAAAAAAATTTCCATTCTGCCCCAACTTCCCAGGTACAACGGGATACGATGTTTCGTATTTACAATTAGGGCAATAAAATTAAATTTAAATTAAGAAAAATCTTAACATCTTTTGTGTTTCCTTGCTTGTACTTATTTAGCGTACAGTTGATCGCTTTATCGGTTTTTGCATTCACGAGGAGATTTTTCAAAATTTCTTTCTCAACCCATTCTTTTTGGGTACAGCATTCTGTAACTCATTCTTATAAGGTGAGTCTACTAGTGTTTCCCCATTTTGCTTTGTACAGTAGTATCCCGTTCCGCCCCGCACGCTAGTCTCAGTTTAAGGTTTTTCACGAAGCCTTAACACAAGCAGATTCAAACCTTATACGTAACTTATATGCCACTAAATACACTTTGTTAACGAATATATAGCACTAAAGACTTAACAGCGTGCAGTTTTATAAATTACCATCTGTCGATATGCTGCAAAAAGCTAAATGCCACAGATGTAAGATGTCAAACATAAGAGATCGTTCACAATGTACAGTCAGAACTTGGTCAAGTCTTTCTTATACTTATTTAGCGTACAGTTGATCGCATTATCGGTTTTTCCATTCACAAGAAGATTTTTTTAAAATTTATGTTAAATCCCTATTTACTAACATTTAGAACTATCCACAAAAAAGGCTATCTCGTTCCGCCCCGACTTCCTCTATGTTACATGAGATAGCCCAAAATAATTTTTTTCTTGTCCTGTAAATTTGACCTGATATATCGCAAGGGAATTGAAGTAAAACCGTTTTTGTCTAAATGCGGTACCTAAAACTATCTCTCATTGAATCGGTCTGGGAGCTTTAAAACATTTTTCTCTGAGAGGAAGTTAGTTACAGTAAGTAGTAGGTGATAGAAGCTTACGTTTGTTAGTAGTGTAATGAGGCCTAATTTTATTGTAACACTGGCTAGTGTCAGGCGTTGCCTAATGCTTGATGGTCACACACCGACTTACATCGTTAGCTTCAAATTAACTGAATTACGGTACTTTAACCGAGTCAGATTTCTTTCAGAATATTAAATAAGCACGACAGCTTAAAAAGGGTCAAATTTCCGATGCTATAAGAGAGTTAAATTGAATTTAAATTCTCCGAGTTCTCTAGAGGAAATCCGAAACACAGATGGGGGTTGAAATATGGCATTGACTGCTTCCAGAATTACACAATCAAATAAAGTGACCTCAAAAACTTTTCATTCGATGGTAATAATTGCCATTTTAGAATGTATTTAAAATTAAACCTACAAACTAAATTGAAGAAGTGTTTGTTTTCGTATCGTACGTTACAAGTGTACAATTTTTAGTAGAAACTGCTCCATGCGTTTAAGTGAATGCGGAGAACTATGCTTCATCCCCTCCCGCCCACACTCATGATTGCTGAACTACTGAATGACAGAATTACATTCAGCGTCTCCCATGACTGCGATATCGACATCAATCTTGGCAGTTTTCATGTTTTTTTTATGTAACGTGTTTCCTCACACCCATCCCCATGCCGAATGGGGTCTAAATTGTACACAAACAAAATTCAGATAACCACTATAATTACCATTGCCACCATAAAATATTTTTCCGGTTCAAATATTGGCCGTTTATTCATGTTCTATATTTATACCCCCTGGGAGTCGTTTCTTAACCACACGGATTTCTTTCCTGGTTGCAAAGAATACGTTGAGATTGTATGTGATACGTTGTTTTATCCCATTCCTTACATGCGGAAGAAAAACGTAACCGACATGAAAATGATAGAAATAAATTCAGTGACATTCAATTTTAATTTTATTTATTACAGATTATGAACCAAATGAAGTTCAAGACGCAATATCAAAATTACCTTCTCAATCAATCAGGGATATATATTTCTCTTAAAGGTTCTGAGAAGGACCACTTTCAGGTGTCGGCGTAGCTAAACGTTGTTACTCTGTCGGCTGCGGGATGGATGATTAGGGTGAGCAAATTTATGAATGTCAGCATTGTTTCACTTGCATGACAAACATGAAGTGAGGGTTTTGAAATTAGATACAGGCCCAATAGAGACGCGGTGGATGGAAACAAAGCGTTCTTTAGTTTCATTTCTTGGTAATAAACTCATCGCTTTTGTTAGAAACGGATAGTCCACGCATAAGTGTGATTAAGCGGCTAGGAGAAGGAATTTGAGAACAGACAACGAGAATACTTTCGCAGAGCATCCTAGGGAGAGAAAGTGGAGATAAAGAGGATCAAAACACACACAGAAGGGGGGGGGGGAGGCACCGACAATCGCAAGAACTGATAAGAACTTTCAACGTTAAGTTCACAGGAGTTTGTAAATGTAAGTCTGCCATTTCATGCAAAGTGCTTCCTCACTAAACGCACCTTGAAAAGAAGGTATTGCGATAAATTTTAACATCTTGTCGTTTATTAAAATTCAAATCTATACCAATAAATAAAATTAAAGTTTCTGTCTGGTTCAGAACGCGTGAAAGCGAGACCTGTTAAAAACCGACTGTGAGTTATGTTTGCCCTGAAGCGATCATAAATAAATGATACCGTACTTGTTCTATATGCAATTAATTAAACTATATCAAAATTTTGTACCTGTTGTTTCGTTTTTAGGACAAAATAAAAAGAGCTATTGTCCAAGTTCCGTGCGAACAAAGTTGCGGGAATAACTAGTATCAAATAAATTGATTAACAAATCATACAATTGCTGACCATCTGTAGTGTAGTCGTGAGCGTTGCAGCCTCGCACCACAAAGGTCCCAGTTTCAAATACTGTCATGGGCATGGATTACAGTTAACAAGAAAGCGAGTTCCCTTATCGTAAGGATAGAAGTTGATGCGACTCTAAATAAAATTAAACAAAAATACTCAAGAATCATAAAAAATTCTTATAGTTGGAGTTTTTGTAGATAAATGAAGTTGAATAATGATTCAGTAAATAGCGACGTTTACATTGTAACGGTTAGAATTAAATAGTTTACAAAAATAAGGGTAAAAGTACAGAAAATATAGAAAGCACATTTAATTACTTAATTTCGATTAATCAAATTTACAGTGAAACTGTAGTTACCCAAATTTCTACTTATGACCCATGTTGCACCAGCGGCGTAATGCAAATATAAACACTATTATATAACAATTACTTAACTTTGTATTGAATTTAAAATCGGTATTCTGAGCAACAACTCTGAGACTGAACAGATTAAGCAATTTATGTTAGGTTGATGCGTTATTAAGACAAATTATATTTGATTAGTATGAATTACATTAACGTTTCGAATGTCATTAACCCTGCTGTTTCTGTTTCTGGTAAGTTCGTTTCAAGTCTTCAATAAATTGCTCACATACAAGGGTCACTTCAAATAATGCACATTATTTATTTAAAAACTATATTTCAATTATAGCTTTCTTATTTTTGCAGGAATGAAATTTCAGTTTTCTACATAATTTCCATCTCTCTCAACTGTCTTATGGCAGTTTGGAACTAGGGCCTATATACCCACATGGTAAAAGTCTGGATCAGAACGTATTACCTACTGTTTGACAGCGTTCACTAGATAGTCGTCACCATGAAACTTCATTCCAAGAAAGGATTCCTTCAGTTTGCCAAAGAGAAGGCAATCGCCTTGAGCCAGGTCAGGACTATAAGGCTGTATGGGCAATGTTGTCCATTCAAGTTTTAATATCTCTGAATCCAGCAGGCACTAACCTTCTTCACTACCAACTCTTTCAGTATTCCGCAAACACTGGCTTCTCCTATTCCAATTTGAAGTAACAATTATTTTACTGATTTGGGTTTGTCAGCAGAAAATATCTCGTTAATTGTCTGTCCAATGTTAGTACGGAGTCTGCCGCTGCGAGGCGTATTCCAACAATTAGTGCGCCCTCTTCCACCCAGTAATCTGGATGGCCACCGACTGACATTACAGCAGCATCTTCATACATCTTTATCCTCTTGTGGACGTTTCCCTCTACTTGTTTCTTACAACACGGGAATTCGACAACAGTACGTAGCTTTTGACGAATGTCAAATGCAGCCGCCATCTTGTTGACATTTTATAGCTGTACCACTCATGGTAACGGTTCGAAATAAATTTTAACACAAACGGGACGGATGATTCTGTGACCTCTATATTATCAGATTATCTTGTACCTTCTAGACAGTAAGATAAGTTTTTAGAAATTACGCATGTGATGTTTTAATTTCCAGCCTTATATTTCTTTATCGATGTTTGATAAATCATTTATTTCATATTAGTAATGTTTATAATACAGGAATTAGTTAAAGGAGACATCGTCGAGAGGTTATAAAAAAGTGGACAGACTAGAATCTTCGCAGTCAGGGCCACGGTCACTTGGGTATAATGAGAGTGTAATGGCATTGTTTATGAACGCGATTATCTCACCTTTATTAAAACGCGCAAATTGAAAGAATTCCGTGTTTGCCAAGTTATCCGATGTCTTCCGAATTATTTCGAAACTTTTTTCTGCAGACTGTTTTATAATAAATCTTGTTTCTCCGTCAAAGACGAGTTTTTAGGCCCACATTTTATATTATATTAATATACTATTTAATTGCTCCAAAATTCGCGTCACGACGTCTTCCTCATTTAATTATACTTTCATGATTGGTATTTATTTATTTTATTTATATTAAATTCAAATTATTGTGGTATGATTTTCTTATTTGAGGTATACTAAACGTCATATAAATATTAATTTAGAAAAGCATAAGGTTTTTAAAATATTATTATTACAGCAATAAAAATGAATATTTTGAATCGCCGGTAGTTTGGAAGCCGCACACAAAAAATAGAGTGCTATGAATTTTTAAATGTACGGAACAAAAATCCAATAAGGCTCTAGACAATGTTATTATTAATATTAATACTGTGGTTGGTAAATGATGGAACGCGCTGAATTTCGTGAAAGGGATACTGAAGGAAAGCTCAAAGAAGATCAAACCCGTTGATTATGGTTCGCTAGTAGAGTCGATTCTGGAATGCGGGTCGGGTCGGTGTGTTGGGATCGCTTTGGGTAGGACGCAAAATAGTCCCAAAGGGTAAAGATTATAGAGGGACAGAAGCTGATTGGCAGAAGCTCTCGGAAGGGGTTAAGTTTGTGTATACGAAATATGAAATTAAATTCTAATGTGTATCCATACCGCAATAGATAAAGAATCTAATGGAACAGGCATCCGTGAAAAATATTTTATTCGTTCCATTAGAATCTAAAAAAATATTGATTGTGTGCGTTGTTTTGAGGGTTTTACAAAGACAAGTTACATGTAGGTTATCTGCTTTGGTGGAAATTCATTACAGAAGCTTCGTAAATAATGGAAACGGAGTGTTATGGAAGGTAGACGAAAATAGTCAATGGTTGACTAGGACCCATGGGTTCTAGCTTAAGGGTCCTACCCGGGAATTCACCTCACAATGATGAAGGAAAAACGGCAGCCAGGTATTTTGTCCCACACCATTCTATCATTCTATTAATAATAATATATTAGTAATAACTAACCCGAATTTCGCTCCAAAACAACAGAAAGGATTTTTTAAAGAATTTTGACCATCTAATTACATTTGAGTGTCTCTGTGTACTGTGTATGCGGTTAAGTGTGTACATTCCGTGTGGAGAAATTTGGACAAAATCTTGGGAGACCGTCACAAACACTGTTGCGATATGCTAAAATGAAAAATATACATAATATGAAAAAACTGTCCTTATTTGAGTTGAATACAGAACTTTATTGGTCATTTACCAGGGGAGGGGACCCACATGTTACATGGACATATAAAAATATGAAAGAAAGAAATCGAGATTGGTCTCAAAACCGGTTTTACGGATGTCACTGAGATTAATTGTTACATTAAACATATCGGTTAAGTCCGTAAATGGCGGATGGAATGGGATAAATCAAAGTGCCGTTTAAGTCTTAAACGGGCTAATCAATTCCGACCAAATTTTGCCCTCGTGCCCATTGCAAAACAACGCTGTTGGAGAAAGGCACAAGGGTGGTTGGAGTGGAAATTTTAAAACTTATCTTGACATGATAAATGCCTCTAAGCAGATCTTTTAGAGTCAATAAAATTGATACTGTTTCTCCCGATGATATTTGTGTATTATTTAAACCTCATTCGGTATAGAAAAGTACCACAAAAGAGGGTGTGGGTGGAGGGAAGTTAAAGAGAAATAATGGGAAAGAACCCTAGTTTAGTATCTTTTCTGGGGTAATGAAAGTCGTTGAATTCAATTCATTCGTTCAATATGTAACATAAAGTGTACTTCAGCTCCATCGGGGGACGGGGTCTGGTGGCTAATAAACAAGGAAAAGAGACAGTAGTGAATTATTGTGCCGTTAGTACAAGGATTATTTAAGAACCGCTTAAACATTATTCAGTAGAAACATTATTTATTTAGAGTTTTTAAAGAGTATGTCATTTTAATTTAATGGAAGAAAATCATAAATAAGTATTCATTGGGGGTGTGAAATAAAAAATACTACAGTGTTGTGGTTACATTCTTGACATGACAGTTTGGATGTCTGTATAAAATAATGTTCATTAACATTTTTCTTGTCTTAGTACATTAACTTTTGAAGTTAGTGTATACAACAATCAAATCAGCCAAATCAATAATGTAACCTCAACAGTGTAGTATTTAGCAATTATTCTTTCTCTAACAACGTATAATATTCTTTTGTAGATTCCAAATGACTTACTAGTCTGAGCTCTCGATAAATAACGTTCAAGTGGTTGTTAAAGCACCATTATACAATTAAAACAGTACTACTTCACTTCAGTTAGAAGATACTTGGGATTACCCACGCCTACGTACACACGCAAATGGATTTCGTACGTAGTTCACTGAAAACTGTGGAATACGATTTGATTGTATGACAAGGTTTCGTTATTAATTTTAACCGTTCTGATTGTCGGATTAAAGGTCACGCCCTTCGCGGGAAATTACAGAAAGATCCTTATAATTTTAATTGCATTACAGATTGTGCAGTAGTGATAGTTTTTTCGATGTAGTGTAGAGATTTATTTTGTTCATTTCTTATTAGAGCAATATTAAAAATAGATTAGCTACGCATATTGAAAACGTCGCAATGAGTGAAGTTGGCTGACAAGGTCTGAATCTGACTGTACGAGATCTTAGGTGCTAATTTTATTGCTGTGATAGAGGAAGATTGAGAAAAACGAATGTCATTTTATAGACGTTTTGTGGAGTAATGTAACACGATAAGCATATGGTTTATTTACCAAAGATATCTAGACATGATGACCATGCCAATCAGTAATGAACTACTGATCTTGAAGAAAAGAAATTATGTGCACATTTCAGAGACAGAAAAATTAATTTTTATAGACGTTGCGTGATTGTCACACCTATATGCAGCCACATGCGGAAGCAGAATATAGAGAAGTCCCCCGTCCCTGTCCCCCGCCCCGTCCGTCGTTCCATGAGCTGCAGCCGGTAAACGAGTTCGACTCCATCGACCGCCGCTGGCGCCGTGTCGCCAAAGTGTCACGACGCCGCATCATCCCTCAGTGGGCAACACGGCGCTTCGTTGCTTCGACAGCGTTGCCAGATAATCTGAACCTCATTATGCGATGTAATGATCGATTTGATTTATATGGCATCGTACTGAAATGTTTGAGGACTGTTTACTCGTCATTATCGGCAGATTTCTGTACTTCAAAAAAGATTAATTCCGGGAAATTTAATTAATTAGTAGCTTATTAGGAGTAATTATAATCGCACTATATGGTTAATTGAACTTCAAAGCTCCCTGTTTCGTCACCAGAATAATTACAAAAAATAAATAATGTCACATTCATACTTTCAGTTCTACCAAGTATAAGCAACGATGGAACTGTATTCGGTATTAATATTATTGTACTCGTTTCAATACATATCAGTAGTGGTAATTTAAGTATTGGTGTGAAACAATTTATTAATTTACTACTGTCAGTTAATGACAATAGCTCTGCGATATCGTGACTACAGCTCATTTGGTTACATATTTCACAAATGCTGAATTTTACATTGCGTTCTCTTTCTTATAGTTTCTAAAGTAACATTTGACCTATTATTCCTAAAATGCACATTATAATGCCAAAGAACCAGTAGTAATTTTAGAATAATACAATTTATAAATTAACTATAAGTTAAGTTTGAGAAATAAAACTGAACTATGGATATATTTCAATTGCCCATGTATGAGGCAGTGTTATGAAGAACCCCATGCATCTCAACGACTATGGTAAATCAAAGCTTGCAACGCACTAGATTTTTAACGACACTTCATCTTTCATATGAATCAATTAATACTAGTCATTACTAAAATAAATTTAATCACGGACCTATTCCATGACTTTGCTGCTGAGGGACATGACATACGTATTCCCTTATTACAAATATAATTTATGGTTGATAAATTAATCTCTGTTTAAATCGGATCGTAGGTGAAGCATATATCCTACATTCTTTTCATTAACCTATTTGTGTACATCAAAATATAAATTCATTTACTAGATTTGTAAGCATGCAGATTACGTTCGGGATTGGTTTGTGAAATTCGTGTGATTCTACTAGTTAAATAGATATAGTGAATGAAGAAATGAAACGATCATAGCGTAATGCATTAGCCGTTGACAAGCAAACCAGCGATAATTTTACGCAATGACTGTGATGCCAATTCGTATGTGCGTGCGTACATTCTTACGATTCGATATTTTTTCCGTGAATAGTCAAATTATAGCAAGGGACTACTTAGACTGTGGATACGAGCCACTGCACTGCCGTCCAAACGAAAAAGGCAACAAGTCGAAAAAAGTGCTTTTGAGAAATCAAGGGGTAAAGCTTTTTTGAGCTAAATAAACTTGTTATCTATTTGAAAATGGTTTTATTCATACCAAGAAATATGAATTTGTCTTTATAAATTAATATAATACATATATCCGTGAAATATCTTCGAAAGTCGAAAATTTTTACTTACTGGACAACAGTGCAGGACTTTATTGAAAAGGTTTAATTGATTCCAACAAATTATTATCATTGAATAAATTAAAATTACAACTTTAATAATAAATAAAACCGCAGAAAATAGCAATACAAAATTATTTCAATTATAGGTGCGTGTAGTCAAATGAAATTGAAGACTTAGAGATTGAAAATTTAAGTAAGCAAATTCACGCGATGCAAACTGAAAGCTGCGCTTGGAAAAATCGATGTAAAAAATTAGACAAACTATTATAATATTGTAATGGTTTAATTAAATATAAATTATGGGAATTTTAAATTATCCCTAGTGTTGGTGGTAATGCACCAACAAAGAACTAAGAATTTTCCAAGACACTAGCCAGCTAGACTTGTGTAATCCTCGAGCAATAGAAAAAAAATGGGACGCAGGCGAGAAAAATAATTCATCTTTACAGGGGAAAAACCACCTTATGTAAATATTTTTCCTGTTAAAAAAGATAGTAGAAGACGGCGTCGTTGGAATGTAAGATGGATGCTACTGTTTATTGAGTGAAAAAGTGGTTAATGGTGGAAGGGGAATGTCCTAGAAGGCGAAAGGGAAGCAGAGCCCAAAGAAGATTATTCTGGACTTTGAAATCGAAAGTGTAATAACTATCCTGGGTTTAGTATTTGAAATCGGACAACTGTTCCAAGCTTTATTTTTCTATTTTATAAGTAAAGTTTTTCTGACCGAATCTTGAGCGTGTAAAGTTATCCTGGGTCTTGTACTTGAAAGGTGAATTTGATTTGAGACTTGCTTTCTAACTATTGAAGTTCACACAGACCTCGAGGGGCAGAGTCATTAAAAGTAACTGATTCACGGTAAGACCAGCATCAAATGCTGTGCGTCTGAGAAGCAGTCATCAGAAAAGCTTTACGATTGAAATGTCCG
This sequence comes from Eucriotettix oculatus, assembly GCA_034510155.1. NCBI lineage: Eukaryota > Metazoa > Arthropoda > Insecta > Orthoptera > Tetrigidae > Eucriotettix > Eucriotettix oculatus. Next base: position 75,314,520 of record CM067377.1, on the reverse strand, counting down.
TGCTAGAATGAATTGCACTCATATGAGAGAATTATTTAAAAATTACCTCAACGGACCAGGAGTGTTGAATGGTATCGTAAACCATGGTTAGTGGTTTTACTAGAAAGACCTATAAGTTTAAAATGACGGCCGTTATGACGGACGGAGAAACTGGTGACGCAGCCAACGCTTCCTAGGAAACCATCACCATCTGGTTCATGGCCAACGTTCTTGTGACGTAATCTTCCTTTGCATTACGTCTTCTTGTGATGATCGCCGCTATCCTAGGAAACAATAGCTTAAGGGGCACAGGGACTGAAATTTGAAATTCCACGCATTGCTACTGAGCTGAAATTTTAACTGCGTGTTAACAACGCACATGTGTAGCAATGTACATAATTTTGTTTTTGTAAACTTGTTTTTTGTAGATATTTAGATAACTATTTTCAAAATTTGTCAGCTTTGAAAATGTTCCTTGCGTTCCAGTACTTGAATATATTTTAGCTTTTTTACATTTATATGCAGGACGGACCATTGTTATCAATTGTCAGTACTATTTTTGAAATTGATTAAAATTGTGGGGAGTAAATAATTTTTTTTTACTAAGAGCTTCAAACTGTTACTTAAATTTATCACTTTTCAGCAAAACTACTTGCACAACTAAAAAACTAATAACTGTATTGGAAGGTATTAGCATGTAGATCATGTACAAAAAGAATGAAGAGAATATTTTAATGTTTGTGGTACCAGAAATCATGAAGCTGAGAAAAACACATTTTTCTAAAAAAAGTAATAATTTATTAATTTGGAATCAAGCTTCTTTTTCTAGTTTACGGAATTTATAGGCATATTAATATGAAAATCGATTTTTTCTAATTTTGGCCGAATATCAGTCCTCGTGTCCCTTATAACGAAATTTACACGAGGAAGTTTCAACGCTGGACCAAATCAAAAGCTGCCGACAATCTAGGGCCACTTTTCTCACCAACATTAATTTGAGATACAGTAGCGATGAATTAAATGAAAGTGTGAAATATTCACCACCACGAGAAGAAATATAATTCAGTTAATTTATTGCCGGAGCAAATGTAATTTACCGCATATAATACGAATAAACTAGAGGTAACAAATAAATCGTTTTTCAGGGGACCATAAAGATGTTTATATACCAATTATTATTAATATTCAGCTTGTTAAGCGAACTCTATTTTAGTTGTTACACTAAGAATATTTTTATTTTTACTTTTACAAATTGTACAACTTAGATCTAATTATTTTAAAAGAAAGTGAACTGATGTAGATCCAGACGTTTCAAAAATATATTTTAATATGACAAACGTTATATTTGTATTCCATGTTGAGAATTTGAATTTCATTAATGGGAAAGAAATGTATGGTTCAGGAGGAAGAATGTATCTTTCTGATGGAGGTTACTTTTGTGAGGAGTTTTTTTATGTTGACTTTCGTTGATATATTTTCATATAAAAATGAAACAAAATATTTTTGTTGTGTCCAGGTTTGCTACACTTGAGTCACAATTATCGATTATAGAAATAATGTATAATAACACGTAACAGACGTCGGTGATTGAAGGTGTAATTAAGACATTAAAGTTCTTACGGTATGTATGAATTTTTATAATATTTGTTTGATACAATTGAGCGGGTAATTGTTTGAAGGTCACATCATTACATCGTCATAATTCAGAAACAAGGTACTTAGTCTTTTTTAATGAAAATCAGATATAATTTCCAGACAAGATTAAGATTTTCATGAATTGAATATTAGTAGAGAAATTTAAGGGCATAATGATAATTTTGATACATAACACAGTAAATTAATATTTATACCGATAACTCACATGTATCAGGATGACATTATCGAGAATGCAATGGACGGTTAAAATTAATTAACAATTTTGTAACAATATTAATATTATTACATAATTGTACTTTGGAGCGAGTTTTCACAGGCGACTGCTTATTCATACCCGAATATATAATATGAACAATAACTCTCTTCTGGTTAGAACGTTTTCCCCATCAAATTCAACAATTGTGGAAACCAATTGTACTGAGACTAGACTATGAAGGACATTTCTCAAAATAACGAAACAGCAAAGCATAGAAAATAATTCAAATATTTGTTTGTAGCAAGAAGTGGAGTCCCTAGGGATCCATTCAGAAATGACTTGCGCGTGAAATTTTTTTTTAATAAGCGTGATGAGAAGTAATTGCCTTCATTGTTTTGAGTAATATGTGACTCGAGGAGGAGGTTCGTTTACTTTTATGAAAGTGTGTATTAATTACTATCCAAAACCACTTATTTCCGTCAATGTACGAGCGAAAGGTACACAGGTTCATAGTTTAACACAGTTTAGAAATATTGTAGAAAATACGCGGCAACTATTAGTACAGAATTCCATATTGTGTACAGAACTACTCAAGTTACGAAACAGATGTAAAAAGAAATGTATGTTGGAAGTATGAGCTGCACATGCCTGAAAAACTGTTGGAAATATATCACACGAATTTTTTATTAACATTTAACCGACCAAATGAAAAAGGCTGAGATATTCAATGACAGGAAAATATTGTAGAAAAATTGAAACTTCCAGAAAAATTCGGAAGAGATTTATAAAACAGGGAATTTGAAACAAGGCTGAGTCACAATGGGAGTAATAAAAGCATAGATAAGAAAAGTATGAGAGAATGGCAGAGGGAAGGGATTGGGGAGGGTAAAAGCGAGGACGGAAGAGTTGGAATGGGGAAGGGAGAAAGTAGAAATAAAGATGATCTAGAGATGACGAGAGAGGAGGAAAGATAAAAGAGAAAATGAAGCAGCACCAGACGCACACTTCTTGCTCCGCGTTTTCTACTTAGAATCATGAGTCGAAGTATATATTTTTGGCAATTGCGATAACCAACTTCGATGGCTTCGGAAATACTCTTCCTCTAATATTAACCCATGGATATTCATTAAGGATTACAATAATGATAAAAATTGTATAATTTAATTTTGAATTACCGGAGCTATTCTTAAAAATTTTAAATTACGTATTAGGTATGTGATTTTTTTCTTTTAGAAAATATTTATAGGAAAATGGTAGGAATAAATTTTGAAAAAATAACAAAATATTAGGAAATTAAATGAGATTATTAGTTTTAGGTTTGTGCATGAAAAAGTAATATTGATGAATAAAATAGGAGGCAGCAAGAAAGCGCATTTACAACACGCAACTACAGTTGTTTCTTCAGAAGTATTATAATATTTTTGTTTATTGTTAGAGAAGTATTGTAGTTTTACGCTTGGACTACAGTATGAAACTTTAGTACTACTGCACTATCAAAAGTATTAGAACTAGAAATTGTGAAACTAATGATAGTAATACTGGCATTAATGAAAATTGTTCTAGATATAACACTTACTGCATTACCAAATGTAGTGAAGGCGACATTAATAATTTAGACAGTTGTGATACTTGCGGAAGGAATTACTGTAGATGTGAATGTAACCACAATGAAAATAATTGTATTCGAGTGTGACAGAAGCAGTGGTAGCTTTGGCTTCACGGTATACTTTTTAACGTTAGTAGGTAATTAGTTTCTCATTAAGGTCTCGTGAAGTACCCACAGTTTGTAGTTCGTAAAATGTAAGTTGTTTTACATATACTTGGAGAATTGTATCACTGTACAGCATTTGAATAAACTGCGGAAGTTAGTCCCGACGGTAATATTTCCAGATGGGCGTTCCTTGTCGACGAAATAACCTTTACCTTCTATGTGATCTATAAATTAAAAATCTATTGAGGCTGTTAGGTAAATCTGAATGTATAGTATGTTTTATTGGATTTTATGATAGTTGATAAGAATATAAAAATCAAACCTGGGACCTTCCTCTCACCGGGCGGTTGTTTAACCGCTGGGCTAGTGCAATCGACTGTCAGATGCGATGACACACTGCTCCACTCTTGTAAACCTAAGATCGGATCTCCTACAATTTACCAATCACATTAGTTACAACCTTAGTTAATAAATCAGTGAAGAATTGACATTATGTAAACTGAGTAAAGTTGCATGGATTTCAATTCAAAGACAGAATCACAGCCATTAAAACAAAACGTAGAAGATAAGAATGCAAAAATTGAAGCAATTCTCACTTTTTTATGCGTTTGATACACGGATGAATAAATGGAGATACTTGTATTTATTGCTATTAATAACCAGATTCTTGCGTTTTTAATTTAATTACAGTAATTAAGAACAGTAGAGACGCTAGAAGAATGGCATAGATAGGAAATGCAAATAAGCCAAAGAGACTTGGCTACAAGAGAAATGCAAAACGGTTGAAGATTTCATGGTGGAAGGGAAAATAGGCGCAGCTTATAGGAAAATCAAAGGATTATTAGGCAAGAGGAAAAATATTAGCAATAACATTAGGAGAGCGGAAGTCTAGATCAGTCAGTAATAGAAGAAGAGGAGGAGGTGGATGACGAAGAGTTGGGGGACAAAATTTTAAGGTCCGAGTTTGATAGGCCGCTGAAAGACCTGAGTTATGGTAAAGCGCAAGGAATTGATAACATTCCAGCAGAGTTGATAAGAGCATCGGTCGAAGAAGCAATATCATAGCTGTTCAGGATAGTATGCGAAATATACGAAACAGAAAGAATCCCAGAAGATTTTAGTAAAAACATAATTATACCTATACCGAAGAAGGCTGGGGCTGATAGATGCGAACAGAACAGAACAATTAGTTTAGTATCCCCAACATGCAAAATATAAACGAAAAGGGTATATAGGATAATGGAACGTCAGATAGAATTCGAGTTAGGAGAAGATCAGTTTGGTCTTATTAAGAATATGGGGACAAGAGAAGCTATATTGACTTTGCGAATAATTTTAGAAGACAGGATACGAAAAGACAGGTCTACGTTCATTGCATTTGTAGATTTAGAAAAAGCGTTTGATAAGGTGAACTGGAACACTCTATTAAGGATTTTGAAGACAATTAGAATAAAATATCGAGAAACCTCTACAGAAGACAGGCAGCAGTAATTAGAATAGAAGACCATGTAAAGAAAACAGAAATCAAGAAAGGAGTTAGGCAAGGATGCAGTCTGTCGCCCATACTGTTATATAGAACAGGCGACGAAGAAAGTGAAAACGGAATATGGGAAAAGAATCATACTGCAAGGACAAGAAATGAAAACCTTACGCTTTGCCGACGATATTGTAGTATTAGGAGAATCAGAAGAAGACTTGGAAACCATAATAAATGGCATGAACGTGGTCCTGGAGAAAGAGTTCAATATGAGGACTAATAGAGGGAAAACCAAGGTAATGGAGTGTAGTATGGGAAACAGTGGAATTACAAAGGCTGTTAGATTCGGAAGGGATATTTTGACGGAAGTTAAGGAATTCTGCTACTTGGGAAGCGTAATAACTAGGGATTGTAGAAGTATAGTAGACATAAAGAGTAGGATAGCATAGGCAAGGAAGGCTTTCGCGAAAAAGAGCGATTTACTTACGGTTAATATAAGTGTGAATATTAGGAAATCGTTGCTAAAAATGTTCGTATGGAGCGTGGCGTTGTATGGGTTCGAAACATGGAGGACAGGAAATGTGGTACTATAGGCGAATGCTGAAAATCAGATGGGTTGATAAAACCACAAACGAGGAAGTTCTAAACAGAATAGGGAAAAAGCGAACAATATGGAGGACGATGACTAAGAGAAGGGATAGATTAATAGGCCACGTTTTAAGGCACGAGGGTCTTGTAAAATTAGCATTAGAGGGAAGTGTGTGGGGTAAGAACAGAAGAGGGAGGCAAAGGATGGAATGCGATAATCAGATTAGGGAAGAAGTGGGTTGTGCTAGTTATAAGGAAATGAAAATGTTTGCGCAAGATAAGGTTGTATCAAACCAGCCTTAGGAATTAATACCACAACAACAACAACAACCCAAGAGCATATATTCACAAGACCAGGATATTTTTTAATAACCGTCCCCTATGGTGCAGAATATAGTTAACATGCCAAATTATGTTCGTATTGGATGTTTATATTTATGTAATTGCAGCGTTACTCCTAATTGAATGAGAATTTCTACTACTCACAGAAAGGTATTCTAAAAAATCTGAAAAGTTTTCAACAGAGTAACACGCTAATTGCTAAGTAGGCTCTAAATTGACTTTTAATAAATACTTATTATTGCTGTAACATTAGTGTGAGTATCTCTACTCTAACATTTTCATAACCTCGCTACTTTCAGAGCATTTATTTATGGTCATCATTAGGAATTAGTTATCTGTTCGTATTACAGGTTTTAGTCAGTTTTCGCCTTACTAGTTAAGATAAGAAAGAGAAATTATGATAGAAAGATATTAGACTAATTATCCTCGAAATGTCAAATATCACAGCTTTTTTGTTAGTTTATAAGGAGAAATACACTTTTTACTGTTAACGTAACTATCGTCAGTATACAACTGCATATAAAGAAAAATATATGGAAATGTATCTTACACATGCACGGTTTTAATTTTTGTATTTTCACGTACTATTTACTTTACAAAGTGAATGTTTATATGATGGATATATTTATCTGAAAAATAATATCACTCTGGTTTCGATGCGCAAACCGCAACATTCTTTTTTCTCTTTTAAAAGGCAGTTGATGAATCCGATAAAAATGTTTTCGTTTCGGTAACCAACGTTCAATGTATCGCCGCCCAAAAGTCTCTTTGATCATGCGTTAATTAGATTTTATGCTGCATTTTGTGCCAGTGAGAATAGGTAACAATTTTTCCCCAGGTCTCTTTGACTGCAAGGGGCCAGTCATTCGGAAGCATACAAATGTTGGAATGAGAGCACAATGTAAAATTCGTACTCATTAACGTCATTCCACTCTCAAATACGACTGGACGAGTGCCAGCGTGTAGCAGACTCAATATGTGTTGTCCACTGAATTTAAATATTTAACACAAGCCGCTGTGTTCAACCTTTACGTAAATAACCGTAGAAGTTGGTTGCGAGTTTCCGAACTACAAAGCTTTAAAAAAAACTTACTCACTTGTTAGTTATTTGTATGTGGAATGAATAATAAATATTGGTGACGACTGTTTAAAACTTACCGTTCGTTTCAACAATATAGAGGAGTTCATAAAATAGTTATGTATTTCATGACGTGGATTAGATATTTTCAATGAGGTTTTGTTATCTAAACAATTAATAAAATGATTATTTGAAGAAAGCAATCCAATGGTATCTCAAGTTGTCCTGTTTTCCTTAATAGGATGAATTATAAAAGACATAAAATATTAATTTGAGAATAAAAATTATTTTGTAACTCAGTAATATAAATATTATTACTTCGCTCCAACTTGGTTTGGCACAAATAAAGAGACAAAAAATTCTGTTCTACAAAAATTGACTTCAGAAATAATTTTATTAACTTAAAATATCAGGAATATTACCATTTATATTAAAAATCAAGTTTAAATATAATAACTCTTGAAAAAATGTTTGTTTTAAAAAAACGTTTAATTCCCTCTGAAAGTCCGTTACAATTCTAAGCCTTGAATTACCGTATTTTCTTAGCACATACTCTTTTTCATAAAGAAAAGAGTGTAAGATAAATCTGTGCAAATTGGTTCGTTTACATTAAAAATTAATATAAATAATTACTACATTTATATTTAATCTAATCCAAGTAAGAGTCCTATAAATACACCCAAATTTATTTAACGAAAGCCTGTTTTTTTCTTATCCTGTCTTCTAAAATTAGACGTAAAGTTAATATCGCTTCTCTTGTACCTTAATTCTACCTTAAACCAAACTGATCTTCCACTAACATTCTATTTGTTATTTTCGTCAATATTTTTCATGCATGAGATAATTAACTAATTGTCCTTTTCTGTTCGCATATATGTTAATAAATTCTTCTGGTACTTTTCCTGTTTTTTAAATTTCTCAAAATATCCTGAACAACCACGATACTTTTTTTCTTCCGTTGATCTCATCAACTCTGCTGCAATTTTATCAATTACTGGCTCTTTAGAGTTGTTCAAATTTGTCAGTGCCGTATCAAACTCCGACCTTAAAATTTTTCTCCCCAATTATTCATCATCCACCTCCTCTTCTTCTTCTATTACTGACTGATCTATATTTCCACAGTGATACAGTTTTTCTAGACGTTCCTTCCATATATCTGCTTTTTCCAGAATTGGCTTCCCTTCCGATCTCCTGATTTTCTTGCTAATTAATATTTTCCTCTCTCCGAATGCTTATTTTATGTTTCTTTAAGTTGCGGCTATTTTCCCTTTCACCATGAAATCTTCATCGGCTTTGAATTTCTCTTGGAGTTAAGCCTCCTTGGCTGCTTTGCACTTTCTATCTATCACATTCTTCAAATTTCTGTACAGTTCTTTATAATTTTCATGTCTCATGTTTTTATATTTACACCTTTTATCCATCAATTTTATTATTCCTTATGATATCCATGCTTTCCGTCGGCTTGTCTAGTCATTTCTTCCTTCAAGAGTGCTCGTTTCCCTTCCATACTGTTTCTTTCTCCTTTCTCTATTAATCCACTCTAGATATCTGATTTTAAACTCTGAAGCAACTCTTGTTGTTTCAATTTTTCTAATTCCCATCTTTTTGTTTTAATTCCTTAGTTTCTTCATTTCAGTCTGCAATTAATAATCAAGATTATTATTATTTAAATAGATAATTAAGTTTGTAAAAATACTTTGGAACATAAACTTTCGTTATGACGTACAGAAGCAGCTGACCTCGCGTAAAAAATATTCAGCGGTAATAATTGAGCAATGGATCACGTGATTGCCTCCAAATTGGTAACAACTTTTTTGATTGTTAAATTGTTAGCACAATATTGTAACATTTCTGTTCGTTCAATCGGTAGAGCACTTCTGGTTTCGAGGTTCTTACGGTCGAATATTGCTATGGAAGGAGCTTATATCTTAGAAAAAGCAATATAAGGAATACAATAATCAACAATTAAATAATATTTACTAAGCGTAATTCAAACAGAAACATTACAAGTATATGAATATTCAATTTATGAAAGATTATAAGTTAATGAATTCCAAATGAATGCATAAATAAAAAATCTTTGTCCACTAATTTAAACAAATTCACCAAATTTTCAGTGGATTAAATTCATAGGCGGACAGAGTCTCCACTCTGGGTCCGTTTTATCATCCGTTGCATTTAAGATAAAGGGTTCGTTAATATGAAAACACTGATTTGAGTTTAATTCACAGAAATGTTATCAATAATATATCATAAATCCTCCGTTTTTCCACTTTGTTTAAACACGTATTTACAAAGACAATATATTTACATTTACTGTGGTATCCAAATATATCATCCTTAAACGCGCTTAAAATAGGCACCACATACAAATAAAATATTCTTTTATCATGAGTCTTTACTCTGCCATTTCAGGTATGTGCAAAAATCGAATTTAGTTCAATTAGAGAAACGATTTACAAATTGATTTCACAGTATTTGACTGTCTAAACAATAACATAGACACGACTTCAACTTGCTTATGCATGTGTGTCTGAAGTCGACGAGACGGCAGCTCTGGTATGCGGTGTCAGAAGCGCAGCGGCAGGAGATCGCGATGTTAACGGTAATATCCCCGGTGGACCCGCTGGTCAGGTCCGAATCATGGGATGGCCCTGAAGACGTCGCTGTCGTGGCAAGCAGAAATCACCAGCTGTCGATCCGCTCTCCACGGAATGGATAGATGCACATCCAGACACAGATTAGGGGCCGCCTCGTTGTCATGTAGAAGATTCGGGTCAAAATGTCGATGTTTCAGCGTACTTGCGCTGACCACTAAAACAATTTCAGAGAAATCCCAATTTCAATCGAAATACTAAGATGTACGTCTGTTCATCTCAAGTCACAGGAACGATGTTAATGGTTTGATTTATTTATTTATAAATTCTATTAATATGGAAATAAATTTAAAGTATTTTTTAAAATAATTTTTAATAATTTTATTTCGTGATTATTATTATATAGTATTCTTAGATTCTGATTTAATTAACAATGTGATTTATTTTAGTTTAATGGTAGGTAAATGGAACATACAACAATTATTAGGGATATAGAAATCAATAAAAATCTTTCCAAATATGGAACGGGCGTTTACAATATAAATTATCCTATTAGAGAAAGCTACTTTGCCTAATTTGGATTAAAATTTAAATTTAGCGATTCTGTATATGTACGGTACATATCTTTAAAAGAAGAACAAGAAAAACAAGTGAATATATTAATTATTCAGGTGATAACAACTATTTCATTTCATAGCCTCTTACAATCGAATATTATTTCCCTACGAAACGTGTACTGCTTCTTGCATTCAAGAAGAAACTCGCAATTACTCCAAGGATGAGTTTATTATTTTAAATTACAAATATTTCAGTATATTTTACAAGTTCTCACTCAATTCAGGACATATTAGTCACAACTTGGAAAGCGATCTTTGAGATGAGAAACAGGAACGATACCTAACGTTAAGCACATTCGCAGGTCTACTAATATCCATCAAATCTTATATTTAAAAAGTAAAACTATTAAGTGGCAATATTAATTTACTAAGATAATAGGGCTATTACAGAATCATTTAAAAGATCAAGGAACACGCAACTCACTTTGGCTAAATTATAAATGGCCAAAAGGTAAAGTATTCCAGATAAAAACAGTGACATGTTTCAGAAATAATGACAGGGAATTTAAGTATGTACAATCTTCTATATATAGAACCAATTATTAACGACAATAATAAAATAGATGAAGAGATTAAAGAAAGAATAGTACATAGCAATAAAACATATTTTGATATCAAATTGAAACTTTTTTGTACTGTAATAAGTCGTATTATAACAGACTCATGTTGTTTTAAAGAAACAAACGTTATTAGTATTTGAAAGGAAAATACAGAGAAGAATATATGGACCATCTAGGGAAACTGATGGCATATGGAGAATCAAATATAGTAAACGTCTTGACAGAATAATAAAAAGTATCCTTAACTTCATAAAATACCAGAAATTAAAATGAATTAGGCATGTATGTAGGATAAAAGAAAGAGTCAGTGGATGCGCCATTGATACCAAAATACAGTTGGGAAGACAAAGGAATTTTAGACTTTTGAAAATTAACAATTGGAGGGTTTCTACTAAGAATGGGAGGAGATGGAGGGAAAGTTGACGGGGAAAAAATTATTCATATAAACTGTGGGGAAGAATTATTTTCCTAATTCAGTAAAAACATTTGATGATCGTTGGTGATCTCAGTCGAACAGGATTTATAACTACTTCTGTGAAAGACTTAGTTTGAATGCTAAAAGGTTTTATTTCCTTAGTGCAACGATAAATGCTTGACATTCCTACTACGGAAACTTAATTTACATTACTACGTATTTACAGTAGAAAGTTTAATCTGCACCAATGAGAACAAATTATGCTGATGTGAAATCAGTGCTGTTGTACTACATTGAGCAGTTATATTACTATCCGGCGGTAAATGTTCTTCTGCGTAAAGATGAATGTGTTTCGTTACAACCCTAGTAATTACACCGGAAAGTCGAATATAACGTGCCTTGACACGCGTGTCACGCTAGAATTTTACTTGATGGTCGTACTTCCAGTTCATACGAGGCTTATCGCAGTAAAGTCACCGCTTTGAGGATGTCTATTCTCCCCTGCGTTAATGGGCCAGATCTGTATTCGTACGGTAAGATTGGATCAATACCGACGTGCCCATAAGCCTGAGTGGTTGCGGTCAAGCCATAGGGGTGAAAGCGGAAGCCCTCGGTGTTAACCGCATAAACACCCAACACATTGAAATTATATAAGTCGTAATTAAGTCAGTTTAGCGTCCTATTGCGACCAAATAACTTAAATTGAAATGATAAAACTGTTATCATAGCGATTATTGTAATAGACATTGTTATGACTTGTTGCTGAAATAACTCCCACAAATTAAATTAGCAGTATTTTCGACATCGATTATGAATATTTGCAGTTAATTCTCTGGAAAGAATTGAAGGGACGCCTACTGAATTACGGAAGGCTGTCTTTGATATACGGGGGATTGGCTGCGAGCATTATGTCTCTTTTCTTTTGGCTCAGTGCTCAGTGACGCCCGTAACAGCAGTAAGTACAGGCATTTCCCATGGTGGATGAAGCGCCGTTGCGAAAGCTCTTACCGTCGCGAAAATTTATCACTCGCTTGGAAATAAATGGCAACACGAGTTGTTCTGCCTCCTTTTGTGAGGGAGCATCCCAAATGAATACGGCATCGGGTCTGCAGTCGTTCTGGAAGGACGCCAGGTCAATGGGGCGCCGTCTTGAGCAACCAGTGCCGTCTGGTCGCGCACCTGGATGCGTATTACTACCATCACGCTGCAACTTTACTACCACGATATCTACACTTCACTAATAATACAAAATAACTCACTAAGCAGCAACCTGTAATACTTTGGTCTGCTTAAAGAATAGAACAATCTCGTGAGTCTAAATTTGTTTTTAATTTTTAACGTAACATCCCTTAAGAATTACATATTTATTGCAAGTATACTTAAACGCAGTTTACTTTATTTTGTGTAATTCATGTAGGATCTGAAAAGTACTTGAGATACATTGAATCCGTATTGGTCTGTAAAGGAGCGGACTTCGTAAAGTATTCGAGTCGCAAGTTACTCGAACGTAAGTTATCCATGACTACTGTAAAGCCTTCTCTAGCTTTCACATAAGTTTCTCGCGTAGTTTCTTCACTTAACTGAATATACATACTTTATAGATTATAATTTTTCCAATGTCTCTGTCATATTTCATGCATCATTTAACACGTACACATGACTAATCTGACGACTTCGTTTCCTGTCGCCAAAAGTAACAGTAGTGATATAAGTGAAGATATTGAATTTGTGCTATTGTTTGAATAATAAGGAATAAGTATAGTAAAATATTAATTTACAACCAAATATTATTTTAAAATATTTTCTCATTTTAAAATAGATATTTCATATTGTTTTTGTTTGCGTATTTATTATTTTGTGTCTTATTTTCTTACTTTTGTGTGTGCTATGTCATTGTTTCTTGTTTTTTTTAGGTTATTTGCTACATTGTATGAGATAACTGGTTTAACATAAATAATGACGAGACAGTCTTCCTTTACTAAATGACTACATGAGGTTTCCTGTTTGACACAGAGGATGGTTCACGCCAAAGACCTCGATGTGCCATGTTTTGGTTTAATTGTGAACAAGCAATTCGCTGTTAGTAGTGTAATTCATATGTATTTCTCGCACTGCCTTTACAACCTTCTCTGTTGTTTAGTGTAGCCATTAATATTCAATAAAAGGTTTACATTTGTAAAACTATTTCTTTTTCTTTCTAAGATGAAATAGGAAACAAATATATAACTGCTACTAAAGGTATAGGTTTGCACTTTTCAAATTATCTTTATGAACTGTCTTGTGATGCAGGATAATCAATAACGGAGAATATATTTATTTCTTGTTTCATTAGTCCTCCAAACACGGTTACCATTTACCTCCCACTTAATAATCTATACAGGATCACTCGTGCAAGATTAGACAAAGGAAGGAGAGAAATGATATTGGAAAATTTTCATTTCTAAATCGAACAATTCGGGACTAGAATAGTCTACCTGCTAACATGCTTGCGGTTTGCCATTGACTTTCAAACAATTTTAAAAAAAGATTAATTATTCATTATGGAGAATAATATAAGAATATTAATAGGATTAGTATTAATAAAATTGAGTGAAGTGGAAAATAAAGTAATATTTCAAACACGGTATGGAATTTTATGTATTAAATACAATATTTTAGTAAATACAGTGTAGCGAAGTGAAGTACAAGGGAAAATGTGCAAAGAACAGAAAGGATACCATTACTAGTTTTGAAATATACTGTTTTATCTGGGTAATGGAGCTTTATATTTCTTGTTTATTTTTATATTATTATATTTTCTTTTTCCCCAATAACGTATACATAGATATGTTTGAGTATTTATTAATTATATGTTCTTAAAGCATTACCACCAGGCAATGAAATAAATAAATCAATCACACGACGAAAGAGGGCAGTTCAATAAATTCATACAAAGTCTTAGATAAATATTTAACCTGATTATTTTTTCTGAGTAATATTGAATAGAAAATAACGACAATTTAATGAAAAGTCACACGTTACTTTAGTTATACGTAAATATTAACAGTAGGCCAATGGTACTGACATTCGTCGCTGAACTCAATTAAGGTGTGTATCTGTTGCTATCTCTATATATTGCTTATACTTCTGCCAAAAAATGTTAAAATTTCTTTATTACCTCCAGTTCTTTGTATTAATAATTTAAAGGATAATGAGTTCCGGATATAATCTTTGAAGTTTTCTTTATCGTTCTGGTTTGTAAAACCCACCCACCTTAATATTTTGTAAAGGAATAAATGTTACTTGTATAATTTTGATAAGGGATTTTTGAATTCTGTTATTACGACCTTGAAGACATTTACAAGTTTATCTTCTTGATTTGATAAAATCCCTGTTGAATATATTTTACTTTTGAAATGACCTTTCGGTTATCCGTTAATTACCTTTCTTTGTGTCCTCCGCCAGTCGTTGCGTAGACTTCTTGCAGCATGTCTTTTTTTCTTAGTGACTTCCTTTTCTATTCTATAACTGTATTAAACAACTCTTCGGAGACAACTTTACACGCTCTACTGCCGATCATCTTATTTTTATGAAAATTTTCATTCATTTTCCTGTTATAATCAATTTTCATTGAGCGTAATAATTTGATTTTTAATAGTATTTTACACATTCAACGTTTCCTTCAAAACCAGGTCCCTTAATATTATCTTCCGTTGCATTTATTCGGACAACTGTTTATTTCCGTTCACACCTGAGTGGAAATAAACTAATTCAAGCACGCATAATGTATAACTGTATGAGTGTCATATAAATAATCAACATCACTGCGTATCTGGTATACGTGAAGACGAAATAAATTTCGTCATGGACGTTTTTATCAGAAACGTCTCTCTGTTGCTAGCGTACTTTTTAGAGTACGTATTCTAATAACCATGATATTCCATCCACGAATTTTTCTTCCTTTTGTTCTACATTAACGGGAACTTTTAAACTTGGTATATTTTTCAAGTGTCACCCACGCTATTGGTCCCTTCTTTATAATGGATCGGCCGTATCCTGATCATAACTTTACAGGTATACTGTCAGTAATTCTCTTGCCAGACATGCGTACAAAATTTTCTATATTCTTACTTAATATTAACCAAATTGAGGGGAGGAAAGAAATATATTTTTATTTAATATTATCAAAATTGAGCTGAGTGCATCCCATTTGTTTTTGAGATACGTTGTCTACATGCAAACTCTCTAGTATATACTAATATGTCGTTATTTTAAGCTAAATGGTTTAGATTTATTGTTGATCCCCTAGTCCTCGGTTGATGAAATAGGATATGTCACATAATATATCAAGTAACAAATAATTATAAGACCAGAATAAAATAAGAAAATTATCTACAAAAAATCTTTTTAAATACACAACTAGAATAAACAAGAAATATAAAAAATCATTGAAAACACGACACGCATAATAGAGAGCACAAACACACCCTGATAATCACAAACACACGTATAAACATTGGAAATTTCACTTCTTGGAGAACCACGAAGTGGAACCTGACATTTCGCAGTAACTCCAGGCAATAGTACATGAAACAAATAAACTCAAGTGCATAAAAAAACTATACAGAAAGTTTTAAAGGTATGTAATAGAATTTTTTCTGAAGGAACACATTTGCAGGAACATTAATTTCAACTATTAGGATAACGATCAAGAAACTTATTTGCAGAATGCACATTAAATAAAATAATTTTACATTGATTCACGAAACGTTTGAAATTATGAATATTATTCACCTTTGGAGGAAGGCTGATATATAAAATTATGCTGGTATGGTGAATACTATTCTGGTAAAGAGCAAAGCGACGTTTGTCTAACGAGCTGAGTATAATTCGCAATTAGTTTGAACAAATCTATATTCCGCTTTACAAACATTAATATTTCATGAATTTTTACATTAGGTAAAATAAGTTTTCGCAAAAGTTCGAAGAAAGGCTTGCAAATCGGTATAGAACTGGCACTAGAAATATTATAACAACACGTTTTTACAACTTAAATATTTCATTGCTTCTAGAGAAGTTTCCCAATTAGAGTTGCCATAGCACATAACTAAATAAAAATACGAGAAGTACACAATTTTTACTTATTTCTTGTCATCGTGTCGCATTAATGTCCTTAGAGAATAACAAGCTAAACTTAAGTTTCCCAGCAAGCAGATCTATATGGCCATTCCACTTTATCATTAATACGAAGGCTCAGCAACGATGCATTAGCTAAACATTTGTGTACGGATCTGTTACTAGAATCAGCACTCAACTCACCTAACGTACTCTTATCTAGGTTAAGGAGTAATTTACTCACCTTAAACCCAACATTTAGAACATTCAGAGTTCTGTCCACTTTCTTAACAACATTCTTGAAATTTTTATCTGTATTTGTGTCATTCGCATACAGCAGTGATGGACAAACTTTTTAAAGAGGGGGCCACAGGAAAGGAAAAAAATCTTTAGGTGAGCCAATGTAATTTAGAGCTGAAGTGTCGTGAAACGTTAAACTCTTTGTAAAATATTACAGTTTCGTTGCAGATGAGACCTAGTGGTGTAGCGTATCTTTATATCTTTCAAATATGTATTTATTTTAAAAACAATAATTGATTTATGAAAATTTGAATGAAATTCCCAATTAGCAAAATTTGCAAAAGTTCTCTACATTCAAGGTTTACCGTTGGTTAAATACGGTATCAAAGAATTCTGCTCAAATTGATCGTCAGAGAACAGTCCTACCGCTACCACGTGCACTCAGGCTGCTACAGCACCAGATGTCCTCTTTCTTCATCATCAACCTAACCTCTCCCTGGATCAGTGATCGTCAAAAGGTTCAGATTGGTTCCTACTTATCCCGTGATTTTATGGGAGAACTAATCAGCAAAGCTTTATCTTTCTACATCACGTCAGCGTAGGTGAATGGGGACTGTTTTCCATAAACCTTTGCACCGTTAAGCAAAGGAGAAAGGGGGTATTCCTTCGTACATGAGCAGCATATTTCATTGTCTATGGTTTATTTTTAAACCAAGAAATGATATGAGCGAGACGCACGTGTCTAGCT
Source organism: Eucriotettix oculatus (assembly GCA_034510155.1). NCBI lineage: Eukaryota > Metazoa > Arthropoda > Insecta > Orthoptera > Tetrigidae > Eucriotettix > Eucriotettix oculatus. The sequence continues at coordinate 75,297,222 of CM067377.1, read as the reverse complement.
GCTGCGCGTTCCTATCTCCCAAACTTATTAATATTATTCCATGAAATCGTGTTTTATACTATGAAAAATTACTTCCGGCTCCATTCATCTTCGAAAACACGGCAATAAGAACTAAATTTACGTTTAGGGATAATTTTTTTACAATATGCAGTGTAAAACTAGAAAACCAACAAAGCTAAACCAGGTCTGAATTAAGAAACTTTTCTGATATCTAGCCACTGTGGAGGGGGTAGATACTGCGAGGAAGCTCAGTTGCCAATTTTACTCTTCGATAAAAAGTTGCCAGCAGCCAGTGCCTCTCACTCCCAACATAACGTTCCAATATCTAGGCTAAGTCTATAAATTTGTATGTCGTCGCTGATACAAAACGAAAGAGAGGAAGAAAGAGGAAAATATTTATTTTCTTAGAGCCTGTATTCTTTTTATATTCGTCAGATTAGGAATAATGTCCCGCGGGCCGGATAGAACATTTCAGGGGCCGCATCTGGCCCGCGGGCCGTACTTTGCCCATCAATGGCATAGAGAATCGGTTTGAGAGGATGTACGTATCCTGGAAGATCATTTATGTATAGAATAAAAAGTAACAGGGGTCCTGTTACAAAAAAAACTAACTATCGTTAATTACACCTGGTTTGATGAGGTTTTGCATCGCCTACTTCGAGCAGCACATATCTCTTCCTATATACTCTCCTATTGTGCAATTTGTTATTGATGAGTATCGGTTGCACTCATGCGACATGTTGGATTAATACCGACTTTTACATCGCTAGTTTTTTTCTCAGAGACAATATATTCTACTCCATGTGGAAGGTAAGCACACGCAATAAGCTTTGCGATGTTTATAGTGAGACGAGCACCAGAACGAATAAAAACTTAAATATTTTTTAGATTTTTATTAAATGTGTAAATATATTAAATAATTCAAAGGATAATGTACAATTTACAAAAAGAATTGTCTAGAATTGCTGAGGTGATGAACAACAGCCCGTTGCCCGGCTACTGAAAGAGTACCGACAGTTGCAGAAATGCACACATCATGATGCTTCCGGTAATTCAGCAAATATTTACACATCAATGCTTGTTCATACCGTTCAGAGCAGGAAATCCATCACACAGATTCTAAAAATTTTAAATTGTGTTTTCAAATTGATCATTCAGTGATGTGTGTATTCAATAAATTCTTTAAATAGAATTAGAGTGAAGAACTCTGAGAAAAATGGTTTAACTAAACAAATTAATATTAGTTTCCAATGCCAGACTATTTATTTAAACGAATAGCAGAATGTATGACTTCATTCAAAACATCCAGAATTCATTGGATGAAGGACTTTAGGTAGCTGGCATATTTGCTGATCTGTCTAAGGAATTCAGCACTATATATCACAAAATAAAAAAGTTGATATATTATTGCATTCGGTGAAATGCGTCACCTCTACTAAGATTGTGTCTTACAAACCGTAAACAACATGTAGTAATCGAAACTAAAGACGGTCAACTTCATTTATCCGATTGGGAGTTTATAGCATGCGGAGTTTCTCAAGGATCCATTCATGGGCATTTACTTTTTATTCTATACATAAATGATCTTCCAGGATACGTACATCCTCTCAAATCGATTCTCTATGCCATTGATGGGCAAAGTACGGCCCGCGGGCCAGATGCGGCCCCTGAAATGTTCTATCCGGCCCGCGGGACATTATTCCTAATCTGACGAATATAAAAAGAATACAGGCTCTAAGAAAATAAATATTTTCCTCTTTCTTCCTCTCTTTCGTTTTGTATCAGCGACGACATACAAATCAGTAGCAATAGTGAAATGAACATAAATAAGTTTTCAAAAATAGGTATTGGCAATAACGAAAATAAATCTACAAACTTAAATATATATATGAAACTGAGTGAGTGTTCATTGACGGGATTGTTCACAAAAGTGTTATAAAGCAATCTGGTACTACTATCTTCGTATTTTTATTGTGTCGATGAAATTACTATTTAACAACAAGCAATAAAGAATTTTTTCAAATGCCTAACACCACGTGATTCGAAAAGTAAAGCATATTCACCTAAGCATTTTATTTGCGTCTAAGGAGAAGATATAAAAACCTTACGGCTTGCCGGTGATATTGTTGTATTAGTAGTTAGAAGAAGACTTGGAAACCATAATAAAGGACATGAACGTGGTCCTGGGGAAATAGTTCAATATGAGGATAAATAGAGGTAAAACCAACGTAATGGAGTGTAGTATGGGAAACAGTGGAATAACAAAGGGTGTTAGATTGGGAAGGGATATTATGAGGAAGTTAAGGAATTCTGCTACTTGGGCAACATAATTACTAGGGGGTGGAAGAAGTATAGTAGAGATAAAGAGTAGGATAGCAGAGGCAAGGAAGGTTTCCGCTAAAAAGAGGAATTTAATTACGGGTAATATAAGTGTGAATATTAAGAAATCGTTGCTAAAAATGTTCGTATGAATTTTGGCGTTATATGGGTTTGAAACGTGGACGATAGGAGTTGGGGAAAGAAAACGAATAGAAGCCTTTGAAATGTGGTGCTATAGTAGAATGCTGAAAATCAGATGGGGAATCCCTAACGAGGAAGTTCTAAAGACAATAGGGGAAGAGCGGATAATATGAAGGACATTGACCAAGGGAAGGGATAGATTAATAGGCCTTGTTTTAAGACATATATACACTTGCGTAATAATAATGCTGAACATGTATAGTTTCCAGTAATATTATTTGTTTTTGTGCTTGTGGATATTTTATTTAACAATTTATTTTTAATTGCGGATTCTATGATTTCGCCGTGTTATTTATCTTCCAGGAAATTTCATTATTGTTCGTATATCTCTTGTTTTTTTCCCGACGTGTTTTACGGAATTCCCAAGTTGAAAGGGGTTATTATTTACTGTATGAATTTTTTGTTAACTCAGTATGACGTGTTCTATTTTTTTGTCATTTGCCATTTTGTTCTTTGCGATTCAGTTTATTTTTGTTTTTTTTTAAAAAAAAATTGTGAAAACTTTTATCCGAAGATAATACACTTTTTACTACATGCTATATAGATATTTATTCACGGAAGAAATAATTGACATGATTGCTTTAATAAATTGTAAAGTCCATTGACAATCAATTTAAAAGCTAGAGAATCGACTGAACTGTGAACATAATTATATTATTGTAGTTGATATTTGATTGACTTAGTGTTTGCGGTGAATATAATAAAGTTTAGGGTAGGAGGGGGAATCATATGAAGAAAAGTTAAGGAATAGTTGTTTAAAGAACGGAGAATGAGATGCCCGCTAATTGAGAGAGAAATTATTGTTAGGTTATGCCGGAGTGAGAGAGTGGAACGTTGCAGTCCATTCTTTTGAGTCTGTGGTTGTGTGGAGGAGGTCGATTGCTGTGGTGTCATTGGAGTGATTGATGGAGCTTTTCATTAAGGAGGATATGCATGTTTTTATTGTGGTGGAGATGAGTGGAATTTGGATGTCATTATGAATTACTGAGTTTCGAGGGTTCTTGGTTTTTAAGCAGCAGAAGTATTGCCTGTTTTTAATTTTTTCCATCTTCTATTCCACTGTTTCATCATTTCCATACTTATTTAATTCCATACTTCCTTATGTGCGTTGCTGCCACTATTATTATTATTATTATTAGAGTACATCTTCTGTGTGAATTCACAATTCTGTTTAGTTTCCGCATCAGGTATTTGTTCTACTTTATTGAAAGGCGAACTATATTGTAGTCATCTCTATTTCTATCATCAGTTGGCTTGCTATTGTAAAGTGTTATTCCTCAACGAACCTAATATCTTAAGCTCATAACAAAATAAGAGCTCACGAGTGTAAATATTTCTATATATGTTCAAATGTGATTAGAGCTAAACGAAATTGTATTGATACGTGAAAATGTTAAATTCGGGGAGAAATACCTGGGATTCAAGTGATACATTATTATTGCACGAAACGAGCGGTGTAAAAATTGGAATGGCAGAAAAGAAACAACACCGAGTCACTTTGTTAAGTAAATGTGCATTATTAGAAAACTCTGCTAAAGAGATTTCACGTTGCCAGAAAGTTATGAGGGGCTTATTATATGTTTGTCGAGGAACGTGGAAAAGAAATTAATTCCCGGAAAGCAGAGACGGTATCAGTTAGTCATCTTAACTGCCGTGTGGCAGTCTCTTTGCAAGATTTAAGGGTGTTTCACTTCCCCCTCCAAATTGGCATCGGCGGCCTTTGTCGCTTTGTGGAGTGCGGGGGCGGCGGGGGAGATTATGGCGAATGGAAGGGGCAACACAGCAGCAGCGGCGCGGGGGTGGAGGGGGCGTACTCTGCGGGGGGCGGGAGTGGGGGAAGTTGGACGTTGGCCCAAAATTTTATTCCCTTTTCCTCCCCTACACAAACCATGTGACTGGAAGATATATGTTAGTGCATTTAGCAAAGGGGATAGGGAGAATGTTGTGCTAGAGATTGAGTGCGTGTGTATAACAAGCGCCGTGAGGGAAAGACAGGTCCGGTCAGATCCTCAAATTAACAAGTGAATGTTGCCACAAATTTACTTCTGACCTGTGTTTGCGTAATCCCTTTGATCTGATACAATTACATTGTCTGTATGCTAGTAAAATAATTATTTTACATGTTTTATAATTGCGTTTGTAAATGTTTGTGTAATAAACACCTTAGTTTTATAGCATTTACATTTAACTTTCTCTAATTATATACATAACATCGGTATAATTATCTTAGAAAACAAACTATAACATGTAATATTCTAATATGAAATGGGATTCAATTTACTTCTTATGATTAATTAATTAAGTTATTAATTAATATTGCGAAATAATATTTGAAGGATTTGGATTTAAAATCACAGACATTTATTTTATAAGAACAAAATTCCATAAATGAAACTCGTAAAACCTAGAAGAAAAAAAAATAAATTTACGGGAAAAGGTAGAGAAATAATAAATTTTTATATGCCGATGAAACTCGTTAAATCAGATCACTTGTGGGGTGAGCCAAACAAAAACAAAGTCTTCTATGGCAAATTGGTCTGGAAATGTGTAATCATTAAATTCAATATCAAAGATACCGTAGGGGACTGCAGCTGCAGTCTCTGGCGGCGATTTGCGTCGGTCTGCAACGGGTTGACGATTTGGAGCCTGAATTCGATTATTGTTGACTATCGGATGATCGTGGTAGATTGATTACACCTTGGACCAAAATAGTGGAAACTACTACCAAAAAATAAATTGCATCTGCTTGGGTCTCAATAACTCCCCCCCAGATCTGGTCGGCGGCCCTCAGAATGTATCTCCATGCCATATCGTGAACTTTAGAATTTTCTTCCCACCTTTTCCTATAGTCAATCGGCTCAAATTTTCTAATGGCACTCACTGACAGATATTTGTAAAATTGTAGCAAATAGGAAATTCTTTCTCGCGCAATTTTACTACATTACAATTCCAAGTGCGTTATATTTGTCGATTTAAAACCTTGAAGTATGTTAGAGGACTACGCTCTCATTAAGCATCGTTGTAGCCAGGTAACCAAATACTTGACGCAAGGCTTTATCATACAGTACGGATATTGTTCGTTCGACTAATATTCAAAGTTCAAAGGATCTAAATGTGGACGTCGTTTTAGATTCTACAACAACTGTTTCACGAAATTGCTACCTGAGCAGTTCAAAAGATGAACAGGAATGGATGGAATTTCGAAACCTTAGAAAATGATGTGTAGTAGGGAACTATAACAAAACGCGGAGAATACTTCATATAAGATAACACTATATAAAATTAACACATTTTATAATATGTGTAGATTATATATATTAACCTGGTATGAGAAAAAGTGGAAGAGTAAAAAATAAAAATATCTTTATAGGCACTATGTGAGGCTTTCTGTAATTTCAAGTAAAAGGGCCACTATTGTCTTTATATATGTCTATCTGGGTGCCTGGTGATGCCCTGGAATCGATTTATATTAGCCCGCTACCTTTTTTAATTCCACAGCAAACTCTTTATCAACATGTGATAAATCCGCCAGCGAGACCGTCACCATTTTTGAAAGCTCAGCTTTTCACGCTCTTTACTTTATAACAACTGTATTTCACCATAACCACAACTATGATCCAGTATCTTGAAAGAATACACAATTTTCAGAGATATACTTTCAACGTCACTAATCGCAAAAGAAATAAAATTATTCACATCTGCCGTTCATGCACCCTTTATATTTCCGAACCTTTCATTCTGCCCCAAACAGTTATTGCATGCTTCCAGTTGCAAGGAACACTGGTACAAAATTTGGCCAAAATTGTTCTACGCGTTTGAGTAGTATGCGGAAAATACATACACAAAAATACAATGTAGCAGTGAATTTTATTTTAAGGGAGAATATACTTTTACCATTTTTGGTTTAATGACGGTGAAATAATGTGTGTAGATACATAAACATATCATGAAAATTAAAATTGAGGGAGTGCAGCTGTTAATTGTGGAATTTAGAAATAATATTTAAATATCAATGAAGTCGTTTATATAAAAAAATATTCATACCATCATAATGTAATAAAAAAATCAGTTACTGTGACTGATAAAACATTTTTCATATTTATAAATTAATAATAAAATTCAATTACTTATGAATATATAGCGAAAAATAACATTTTTCGATACTTGATTTTCGTGATTGCCGCATCGGATAAGCGACTCGAATTTTAGTTACACAAAAATCTGTCTCGAGCACCAGAAAGTCTTACATCTGTCATTTACATTGCGAAATGTAATTTTTTTAATATTTATAAATTTATTAACATGTATCATTTCTTAAATAACATGCTAGTTAAACTTTAGCATTATTTCACGCTAAACAGCAATTAAATTGAAATTTGACAGGCTACGTGATACAACTTCTATATGTCTCACGGTTTGGCTGGAAGGGGGAAAGAAGAAACCTAAATCTTAAAAGATCGACTGAAATCATCTTTGGGGTGATTATCGCTATACACAAATTTTTAACGACATTCGGCCTTATAACTCGCAATGAATTTTAAAAGGTCAAGCACTTGTGCGAACATTTCTAGCAATGATTTTCTAAGAAATACAACCCCTAAATAAATTACTCTTTTTCACACAATCTTTCCTACTCTTTATGTCTACTACACTTCTACCATTTGTAGTTATTATGCTGACCAAGTAGCAGAATTACTTAACTTCTCTACCAATCTAACGCCATTTGTTACTCCACTGTTTCCCATACTACACTCCAATACCTTGACTATCCCTCTATTAATACTCATATTGAACTCTTTCTCCAGGACCAAGTTTATGCCATTTGTTATGGTTTCCAAGTCTTCTTCTGAATCTCCTAATACTACAATATAGTTGGTAAAGCGTAAAGTTTTAATTCTTCACCTTGAAATATGATTCCTTTACCATATTTGGTTTTAAATTTCTTACTGGACGACAGACTGCATCTTTGTCTTACTCCTTTCTTGATTATCTGTTTTCTTTTCTTGATCTTCAATTCTAATTACTGCTCTGCCTTCTGTAGAGGATTTGTTTTATTCCTGTGCTCTTTTGCATTTCCTATCTATCTCATTCTTAAGTCGTCTGTGCTGCTCTTTACCATTCTCATCTCTCGTATTTTTATATTTACGCCTTTTATCAATAATTTTTATTATTTCTTGTGCTATATATGGTTTACTATTGGTCTGAACCTTTTTCCCAATTATTTGCATCGGCTGCTCTAGTCATTTCTTCCATCAAGTGTGCCCAATTCTCTTCTATATTGTTTCTTTCACCTTTATCCATTAATCTACTTTTTATTTGTTATTTGAACTTCAAAGCATCTCCTATTGTTTCAGATTTTGTTAATTAAGATCTCTTTGTTTTGATTCCTTTCTGGATTTTATTCATTTCCAGCCTGCATTTCATAATATATTGATTATGGTCGGAGTTCACATCTGCTCCTGGGTAGGTTTTTCAGTTCATCACCTGGTTCCAATCTCAGTCTAAGCATTATGTAGTCCATTTGGTATCTGTCTTCATGCTTCTTTCATGATTATTGAACTTGTATTTGTCACTATATATATATATATATATATATATTACAATATGTCACTTTAATTTTCTCTGCATTGTTACTAAATAACACTGGAGAACGACGGCGTTTGGTAAACGAATGCCTGAATGAATCATTCCCGGAGATGAAGCGTTAATCTATCACTTTGAAACCAGGGAAAATGTCAGAACATCAATAGAAACACCCCGAATCTCAAGTATGAAACTGAACTGCCAATTCTCCTTGGATAAGTAATGCTCACACATTCTTGGGACTTATAAGTACGTATCGTAATTTTTGGATCACATAAATATCCTTTACGAGACCATCGATTCGCAACAGATCAAAAAGTACATGCGTCAATGAAAATATTTTCTTCTGAGGGTGGACCAATGTATAGAAAAGCTTAAAATGGTAAAATTGTAAGTTTTCTATAGTTTTTGAGAAAAATTAGTGCATATACTATTTAATCTACTTCTTTCGTCAGGGAGGACGTACGAATTCAATATTTTCCTCGAAACAATTTACGAAGAACGGGGAACGAATGTGATTTGGCGCTGAAGTGATCAGCGTAATGGGAGCCCACATAAGACAAAATAATGCACAACAGAAGAAATTCTATGGATCTAAGTTCTGCCTTGAGGTTCATAAAACTGAATGAAAGTATCAGGATGATTCCGACAGAAGTAGGAATCTAACTCGAGACCTCAGCTTGGCATGTGGTTTCTCTGCTATCTGAGCTGTCAGAGTTTATTTCTGTCACTGAAGAGATTTTTCCATTTATTGTATTGATTTCAGCTTAAATTGATTTCGAATTTGCTATATTATATTTTTCACAGCCTGAAGTGTATCTTATATTCTTGAATTAAAATCATTGCAGCTATGATCAGTTTACATACAGTTGCATATTTCATTGACGTATTAAAATTAGGTCATTGGCTAATATCATGTAGTAATCCGCTCAGTAGTTTTATTCAAAGCAAACTGAATCGTTCCCCAAGCAGTTACAATATGACTTTGAACCGTTCGCAATTTTAACTACAGGTAAAAGATAGCAGACTTAAATTCGTGGAAACAAATTCACGGCTATGTATAAAAAATTACAAACGTCTAATCCAATTTTTATGTGAATAGCAAAGGCATACAGCGTGACAGACAGGAATTCAGAGTTCATCTGTTTTATATCCCCCCCACCCCCGTGTACATAAAGATTACTAAATTAACTTGATACTTAGTGTTGTACAACTGTGTTACTCTGTATATGTAAGTTTGCTCTTCGGAAATGCTTATTTCTATACCATCGAGGGTTAGTTTTTGGATTATTCTCTTTGTTAATATGGTGCTTTATGGATGATACCCCAAACTTCAAATTGTATCTATGGTTCCTTCTCATTATGATTTAATTTAATTTCTCCCCTTTTCTAGGCGTTTCCTCATTTATCATGCGTTTGTTTGAACTGTCGCTACATCAATACAAGTTGTTTAACTGTAAATATTAGTACTTGTCTCTCGCCTAGTTCCTATTGTTGCGAGAGGAGTTTGTTGTAGGGTCGCAGCATACCCTCTCCGTGTAACACCGCATGATATGCTATATGTAAGGGTAATATGTTGGAGGAGGGTGTATCATTGAATATTAAATGTAATTTTATTATCAATTAATTATGACGTTGTTATACGTTAATTTTATCTTCTAGTTAACTACCCTGTTACCTTATGACGTTCCAAAGTATGAACAAAACTTTGTATATTTATAATTTCTGAGACGTCATCATGAAATATTATTGGACAAGGTATCAAGTTTTTTATGACTCGTTCAACATGTTATTTATTCATATATTAAATAAAGTTAACTACTCTCGAATTTTGAAAATTAATAATTGTTTACATAATAATAAAAAACATTAGGATTAATAACACGGAAATTTACTGTTAGTTTGATTTTGTTTTTGTCATGAAAAGCATATTAAATTCTATCCAATAGTTTTTATTTTCACGGGGTGTTTATATGACAGACTATTTCCGGAGGCCACACGAAAGCCTCTGTAATGGAAATTTAACAGTAACAAGAGAGCTTTTATCAAGTAATCAGGCCAATGCATCGATGCGCCAATTTTAGTAAATGGAATAAAAATTGTTTTTGAGACATTATTTGTTTATATATATATTCTAAATCATAAATCACCTATATGTCTGCAAATACATAAATGTATTAACCATCACATCTACACTGACAAAAAAATATATGAATTTCCATATCAATTTGCTTTCCACATCCACCCAATACGCATTCAGAAAATAAACAGTCATTTGTTCAGATTCACTATGGTGTATAAAATATTCGAAACCATAAAATGTCAGATAAAAATCTTGCAATGAAAAACATGTTTTTGCAATACTATTATCTCTCTTAACATTTAGGATGACAGTTTTCATAAATGATAGAAGTGTGCAATTCGATTATTTTAACTGCAGGGGAAAACAGGTTTTGCAAATCACAAAATTTTGTCTTTAAAATTGTTTATTTCTCGGTTTGCTTTAATCGTGTTAACATCATAACCCTGTCATAAGGTATAGAAACAAATATTATCTAATAAGGAAAGAGTTTATGTAAGTCGATATTATATATATATATATATATGTAATTTTTAAATTAAATTTAAAATTGTTGATATGATATTATATATATAATAGTAAATCTCATTTTGTTCTTACTTTTTCTTTTTCTTTTTTAAAAAAAGTGACTCCTATAAGATGGCTTAATGGCAAAAGCTACTTATAAATTTCAAATACAATTCTCGGGCTTCAACCCGGGCGAAAGTTTGCTTACAAAACGTTTCGATATTAAGCTCCGCCATCCTCGTCGGGTAGACTGAAGGAGCACCTCGCGTACACATCGTGGACAAGGTTTTCGAAGCAACATTGTCTGGACCTGGGATTTGTACAATATCAGTTGTAAATTCATTTGTAAAGTCACGTTTTTGTTGCTTTCGTCGAATCCTGTTTGGAAGTCATATGTCAAAGGCTTATGATTAGTTTTGATTAAATATTTTCTACTATTTAACAACTAACGGAAATAATTTATAACTGCATAAGCCGCTAGCAACTCCAGGTCCTACGTACTGTAACGTTTCTCTGTGTCACTGAGTTTACGTGAAAAAAAAAGACCTAACGGTTGCCAATACCCGTTATGAAGCTGTTGTAACGTCACGTCCAATGCGTTGTCTGACGAATCAGTCAGTAGTGCAAGTTGAGCTGACGCAACCGAGTAGTGGAGCTATATATGGGTCTAGGACGATTCGGCGCGGCCAGTTCGGCGCGGCCGATTCGGCGCAAGAATTATTCGGCGTGGCCGTTTCGGCGCAAGCCAGTTCGGCGCAAGGTTGGGCGCGGGGACATTACGTGGCGATAAACGAGAATATCGTGGACATTTGTTTCAAATAAGTTATTTTATACAAATACACATCTTAAATTAATATTAATAAAATGAAAAACAGCCTATATATCAGAAAAAAAGTGATATAAACTTTATTAACAGTAGTTTGTTCACGACGTTCCGTTCTTAAATTTTAAAACCTCATCTTTTACGATTATAATAAAAATGAATATTTACAATATATATGTATAATACAATTATGTTATAAAATGAAAAATTATTAACGGAAAAAAGAAAGTGAAATGGATAAAAATTTGTTGTGCATGTCGCACAAGCAACGAGGCTGAAATAACACTTACAAAGAATAAGCGTATTGTTAGTTCCATAATTACAATGGAAAACTTTAACAATGAGTTAATTCTGTATAGAAAATTATCATAAGTTGTGCAAAACACCAAAATGTACATTTCTAATAATCCTAATGTTATCTTTAGTGAATCTGCCAAAGGAATTTGACTAAATAGTTTTATAAAGTCGAAACGTTATTACCAGACAAATGAATACATAGAACTTGCAATAAAAATTAAATCCATTACTTTAGTTATTGATCAATTAGAAATTAACTTGAAAAGACTTATAGCCTGTTTTACTATTAATGTTTTACAACTCTCAGGTATTGCAACTGATTAAGTATTTAGGAATATATTTAAAAATTTTGCTAAATATGAAATTATATGTATTGTAATGTTAAGGGAGTCAGTAGTGCAAGTTGAGCTGACGCAACCGAGTAGTGGAGCTATATATGGGTCTAGGACGATTCGGCGCGGCCAGTTCGGCGCGGCCGATTCGGCGCAAGAATTATTCGGCGCGGCCGTTTCGGCGCAAGCCAGTTCGGCGCAAGGTTGGGCGCGGGGACATTACGTGGCGATAAACGAGAATATCGTGGACATTTGTTTCAAATAAGTTATTTTATACAAATACACATCTTAAATTAATATTAATAAAATGAAAAACAGCCTATATATCAGAAAAAAAGTGATATAAACTTTATTAACAGTAGTTTGTTCACGACGTTCCGTTCTTAAATTTTAAAACCTCATCTTTTACGATTATAATAAAAATGAATATTTACAATATATATGTATAATACAATTATGTTATAAAATGAAAAATTATTAACGGAAAAAAGAAAGTGAAATGGATAAAAATTTGTTGTGCATGTCGCACAAGCAACGAGGCTGAAATAACACTTACAAAGAATAAGCGTATTGTTAGTTCCATAATTACAATGGAAAACTTTAACAATGAGTTAATTCTGTATAGAAAATTATCATAAGTTGTGCAAAACACCAAAATGTACATTTCTAATAATCCTAATGTTATCTTTAGTGAATCTGCCAAAGGAATTTGACTAAATAGTTTTATAAAGTCGAAACGTTATTACCAGACAAATGAATACATAGAACTTGCAATAAAAATTAAATCCATTACTTTAGTTATTGATCAATTAGAAATTAACTTGAAAAGACTTATAGCCTGTTTTACTATTAATGTTTTACAACTCTCAGGTATTGCAACTGATTAAGTATTTAGGAATATATTTAAAAATTTTGCTAAATATGAAATTATATGTATTGTAATGTTAAGTGAGTTTCGCGCCGAAACGGCTGCTTTACGTCTGATAATGTTATGCGAGTTTCGCGCTGAACTGGCTTGCGCCGAAACGGCTCGCGCCGAAACGGCTGCGCCGAATGGGCCGCGCCGAAGTGGCTGCGCCGAATCGGCCGCGCCGAATGGTCCCATCCCGACATCATATGTGCTTCCACTGTAAAAGTTTAAAAGTCTAAAATGTAATAATGGTTTTGGGTAGTCTATGATGACCCTGTAAACTCTCGTAGGTAATGGTTCAATTTCTTGGAATGTTAGCTTGTAACCTAAGAAATCAACAGATCCTTTCCTTAACACACACTTTTCTGGACTAACTGTGAAGCTATGCTTCTGTAGGCGGTAAAGTAGATGACGGGGATGATCTTCATGTTCAGTCAGCGAGCTGGAGGTACCAAAATTGCATCTGTATATGCAATGCAGAATCTATATCACGTTGGAAAGTTTGTGCGGCGTTAGGTATGCCGAACGTCATAATGGTGTGCTCGCACAGACAAAACGGAGTTATTACTACGTTCTTAGATATATCGTTAGGTTCCATTGGAATTTAATGGTAAGCTTTCCTCAGATCGAGTGTGGAAAAATACGGTACAACCATGTAAATGTAAATAATGCGCGAATTCATTCAAAATTTGAATAGGTCGAGCAGTGTAATCGAATTTAGTGGCATATAGTCTCCGCAATCTCTCCAGGTTCCATCCCGCTTGCCTACCATGTGAATGCGACTTCAACACCCGCTTCTGGAAGGTCTGCAGATTCCTTCCTGTGACACTCCTGAAACTCCTTCTTGGCGTCTCTTAATTTGTCCGGAGCCAAGTGACGAGCTCGTTGATGAATCGAGGGAACTTTTGTGAGCACTGGTGGGTGATACACGTCACTATAGGGTTACTGATCCGACACGGAGAGGCGTCCAAAGTTCCTTGAGAAGAAATGCATAACTGTCTCCATTCAACGCTACAGTACTGATAGTCGGTACTATGCTTTTAACAATAGAAACAAAAATTGAAAAGGAAGTTAATTGGTCCTACAGAATTGTTAATTGGATAATCATAATAAACCTGCTCCTATTTATGCACATGCCACAATGATAAATCACCATAATAACTTTGACGTAATCCAAGATTAATATCAAGTGATTTTATCCCTTACTTTTAATAACCATGCTGCTGTCTGTAATCCTGAGTCTATTAATGGTATTATTAACAGTCAAGCGGTTTGTGTCGGAGATATCGCCGTCGACCGTTTGAAACGAGGGCGATTTGCTATTTTTCCGTCCAGTTCTCTGACCTGCGCAGGGTAAGACGCAGTTACGCGCATTGAGACTGTATCTTTGATGGTATCAGCACTAAATTTGAGAACCACTATGGCAAATTGTCCCGGCTGGAGAAGATAAACGGGTTCGTCTTCCCTGGTGCCGACCAGTCGAACGGTGTCGCGAATTATGGCCGAGCTGACGTGAGAAATTATTTATTGTAAGTAACAAACTTTGCATAATTTATTTTGGTCATTAAAAAATAAAACTTCTGTGAATGACGACATTCTATGGAATTTGACACATTTGAGGTTACAACAATCCGTTAATTATGCTACTTGTGGAGCTCACCTATTTAAATCCTACAGTTCGTGAGCCACCAAACGATCCTGCACTCTATCGGGCAAATGCTCAAAGAATAGAATTGCATCTATAAACGCAATGCACAATCCATATAACGTTGGAACGTTTGTGCGGCGTTAGGTAGACCGAACGTCATAAAGGTGTACTCGTACAGATCAAACGGAGTTATTACTGCGGTCTTAGATAAATCGTTAGATTTCATTGGAATTTCCTGAGATCTAGAGTGGGAAAAACCGTAGAGCCATTTAAATTATGCATGTATTCATGCAAAATATGAATAGGGTAGCGGTCGGGACGTGTAATCGAATTCAGTGTCCTATAGTCGCCGCAATCTCTCCAGGTTCCATCCCGCTTGCCTACTACGTGAATGCGACCCACTTCTGGAAGGTTTGCAGATTCCTTTCTGTAACATGACTTGAAACATGATTCTTCTTGGCGTATCTTAATTTTCTCGGAGCCAGGTGACGAGCTCGATGAATCGAAGGACCTTTTGCGACCCTTGGTGGGTGATACACGTCACTATGGGTTACTGATCTGACACGGAGGACCTGTTCGCTATATTGACCGCCATCATGAGCTGCAGGATTAATGATGGCCTACCCTCAACGTCAGACTGTCCACGCACAATACGTCTATTAAACGTTGTTCCAATGCTCCATACCTGTTGACTTCGGGCGGGTGCATGATGATGTCAATTTACTGCGTCTAAACTCACGCGTACACGCTGCGAATTTCCTTGCTTCCGACGTCGCGTGCCGAAGGGCAAAAGTCACCTCCGCCATTATAAACTAATGCGTCAGATTTGTCTTCAAAAGGTTGTAAACTTCATCCGCTCCATAGCATGTACAGTCCGATGACCAGCTCCGTAACGGTAAACCAGTGTTTGCATGACTTCGTCAAAGAAAGATTCTACTTGCACACTGACCGTTGGCCGCAAAAGCGGAATATTTTCACGACATTCGTTGTTCGTCACAATTCTGTTGCTATTGCTTCCCAGTACACCTCATAAACTTGCCGATAATCATTTGCTGTATTGAGGAAAGGGATCGTTGAACTGATCCTCGGTCGGGTTCTACAATAGTTTTGAACATTTCGAAATGCCATTAAAAAAAAGAAAAACACGAAGTGACGAATCTTCGCAGCTGTGTCTGACTCCCTAAGGCCGGATGGAGTGTGTGATTACGCATGGTCAAAATCAGAGCTGCAGCTCTCGAGCGGCAAAATATTTAAACAGTACTTATTTTAAAAGCAGCCCCCTTACAACTTTCTTTCTTAAATTCAAAATTTGCTCTCTTCACCTCCAAAATTAATCCCATCACTTATTTAGTTTATCAAACATAATACTTGAACGATAAGTAACAATAAATTAGGGGGAAAATTACAAGAATTTTAATCTTTACCAAGACAAATCATAATAGCCAAAACTCCGAATTTCTTTTAAATTTATTTTTAAAGTACTTTATTTCACTCTTAAATTTGTTACGATAATATAATTAACTATTTAATCCGCGGAATCCAAGGATAGAATGTATTTTTAGCATTAATGCAATGTACAAATTTCAAAGATTTTGATTGACATAATTTAATTATTATCTAAAGAATGGAATATTTATGTTTGTTGTCAAAACATTATAGTTTCTTACATGGTTACAATAGCACATAGAACTATATCAATAGTTTTATGAAATTAAATTTAAACATAATTATATACCTACTTACTTCATTATGTTCTAGAAATATATGAAAAAAAATCAATAGAAGCTTTGGACGTATTAGACGTTAATGTGTTGAGTGTTATTTAGATTGGTTATTATTTTGAAATGATCCTAAAAATTTTTTGAGGGTGGTCTAAAATCATGTTTATTAACAGCAGTAAAATTGTCAAGGTCTACCACAATGCTGTTCAATATTAAGCTCTCGTTAGCAAAAAATTAAAATTATAACTTATTATAGATATCACAGAGCTTTATTAGGTTAGATAATTCTTGTAACACCAAACTGCGCTCTCATATATTCCTTTCCTTATTTCTATCTACCTCTGAGAAGCTTTCGGCTAATTGCCACATTCATCTTTTAACAATCAAACATAAGTTCCGTATAATCTATTTTATAATAATTTCTGTCAAAACATCTCATACAAACCTGGATCTACCATTGTATAATTAATTGTACATGTTAATTTTTAAAATTTGGCAGTCGATAACACTAATAATATTGAATTGATAATCGTCTGATGCTTGTACAACTGATGTATGATTGTTAGAAAGATGAATATGACAATTAGCCGAAAACTCCTGAGAAAGTAGATTGACATAAGGAAAGGAATGTATGAGAGTGCAATTTGGTGTTTTAAGAATTAAAAACCTGTTGTAGGCTACACTTACCCACATATTGAAAAAATTTAAACATAACATTTAATGTGATCTTACTTTAATATTTTCCTTTCTGCATTAAATAAAGAAGCACAGATAGTTTTCATTATTTTACCTCAGAAAATGCTTGCGATTAAACATGGTTTTGTGCAACATGAAGACTTTACAAAATGTACAGTGATGTGAAACCCAATTAGTTACTTATTAGGGTTTCCTACCTTTAATGTTTCGTACTTAACGAAGAATTGAATTTAGA
Source organism: Eucriotettix oculatus (assembly GCA_034510155.1). Lineage (NCBI taxonomy): Eukaryota > Metazoa > Arthropoda > Insecta > Orthoptera > Tetrigidae > Eucriotettix > Eucriotettix oculatus. The sequence goes on along the minus strand of CM067377.1, from coordinate 75,279,870 downwards.
TGATTGTTCTTTATTATGTTTCAACAATGTTCAATAGGTTTTGGTTCATCTTTTACATCATAATAGTTGCATTGTTTTATATATAGAAAATTATTAACTCTATAAATGGTAGATAATTACTTCTGCGTTCAATAATTTCCGCTCAAAGAATAAAACTTCTCAAATAATTCAAATATACTTTATAATTATGGTCAAAAACAGTGTATAAATTGACAATATCTTAGGACTCAAGTTGTAGAAGCCATTAAGGCTATTGCAGAATAATACTACAAGCAATAAATAGTGCTAGAAATTGATTTGCATATACCTGTCTGTATGATGTTGAACCGATGACTGCTTTTCATATAGAACTGCACTTAAATCATCACGTCATTCGGTATATATTTTGGAAATAAATACGGTTTTGTAGTTTTGTTAGAGTCTAGCTCTCTCTCCCTCTCTCCCTCTCTCCCCTTCCCCCTCTCTTTATGTCTATTGATATTCACCCTCACTTTGCTTCAATGGCTCTGATCCACTGAATCATATATTTTTTTATTAGGGATAAATAATTTCCAACATTTTGTTTTTAGAAGAAATCGCTTAATGGGTAGAGGCCATGTATAATTTATTGAATTTTAGTAATAATTGCTATGCTCATGAAGAAGTTGGGTTAGTCTCCATTTTATGTAATAATAAAATAATGGTTCTTATACAGGACGAAAACATCTTTGATAACAATACTCGGCCTCGGCAACGGAGTTTCTTTCCTGAGCAGGTATAATGACTTTGGCAGGTCGTTGAACAATGGTTTTGAATATCCACTAATTTTGACAGATGGTTATTAATGCATTCTGAATTCATATGCTATAAAATCATAAAATGAAAAAATAGCGTCCTTGTAAAAAGATTTAACAGAAAACAGTGGACCTATTTATGTATTTTAGACAACTAGAACCAATCGAAGTTTACTATAAAGTTACTTAATAGTAAGGAAATTGTCGATTTTAGGTCCCAGTCTGTATAAGGGGAAGTCTTAAGCCAAGAATGTAATAAAACAACAAAAGATTTCTTGATCCTCATATAATGTAATTTTTTAAATTGTTAATACTCATCCAATGAAGGAGAATGCACAGAGTACATCAATGAGAATCTTAACATATTGCTAATTGTCTTGTTGTGGTACTCCATGATAAATCGTGCAAGCCTTTTCATTTCTATAAAGCTACTACATCGCACATATTCCCTAATCTGTTTAGCGTAATCCATCCTTGACCCTCCTCTTTATGTATATTGCTAATTTAAACTCCTATTTATAAGAAAAACCATCCGCGACCCGGATAGACGAGGAAATGCATGTTTCGGACGAGATGCTTATTGCACTGATTTTCTTGTTAAAAAATCAATAATTTTTGTCTCAGTCTAACCGTTTGTATCTACTTCTTCTCTTCGTAAAGTTAGAATAAGTGCGTAAATATGCCGATTCATAAGTTTTCCTCAGATTTTCATTGCTCTAGTATGTTTATTTGTGTAAGGTTTCATACTTGTTCGCGCCTCAGGTCTCTAATTGAAATATTCCAACTACACTAAACTTAATTTTAAAGAAGCCGTATGTTTTATTCTACCTCATGAAAACTTCCCATAATGAGATACGATCTCTTTTCACATCTACCTATTCATATTAAGCCGTAAATTTTTATTGTTACCTCGTTCATTTTAATGTTACTGATAATTCTTGATATACTTGTAATTAAGATTTTACTATTAGTGTCGATATCGACTCGTTACAGTAAGTTAGCAGTAACATTTCCCTAGTGCCTAACGAGAAATAAACTTTTATCTTCATGATTCATATATCTGAACGGCTCGGACAAGGTACATATACACAATGTGCGTGTGTGAGCGAGAGCGAGAAAGATGTGGTGGAGGAGGAACAGAGAGGGAGAGCAAACTTTCCGAGATGTCACAAATTCAAATCAAATGTTATCTTACTCCACGTCTTCAGAGCTGCAAAAGCATGTCATTGATGCCCTTATTTAAGCACAGGCGCAAACACAGCGGCGTCTAGAATCCCGGCTGACGTATCGGCGTATGGAAATTCAATACCGTTTCTGGCGGATTACATCGCTAATTACAGATAACCGTGGGGTAGTGGGGGAGGAAAGAAGGCGGGGGTGTTTGAAATAGTCTCGCAGGAGTTGGGCCTGTAGCGCGATGGAGGGGTTGAGGGTTTTAGGGGGGTAGGGGTGGAGGGGCGGAGGGGTGGAGGGGTGGAGGGGGCTCGCGGTATTGATCGCGGCTGGTCGGCCTTTCCTCGCCGCCCGCTCTGTGTGTTTACAGTCTTTGTTACGCCACGGCACAGGATTTGCCAGCCCGTGAAATACTTGTCAATAAGCGATCTGTTAGCCGCGCGCCATCTCCCCCTCCCCTCCCCTCCCCAAACCCCTCCCCCACCTCTCACGACCATCCTCATTTAGCTTCAGATCAAGGCCAAGTGTACCAACTACTCCTCATGAAACATGCCGTTGCCTGTACCTACCTACAGAACAATAGCCCTTTATTAAAGCTCCAAGTTTTTAAATTAGCGGGTCTGAAGTAAATATTATGAATTACGAATGTTATGTTTCTGAAAAAGAGTATATTTTTATACAGCAGTGTAAGCTTTTATTAACTGTTATTACGTCTTTAAACGAGAGCAAGCATTCCGCTCCTATTACCTCTGCTGGAGTCATGGCGAGAAAATAGAGTTATTGTAACCAAATTATTTAACGGTTCATGTAACTACAGCTCACATAGTCGGCAACCGAAATGGGATGACAAATAACAAAAAATAGTAACTTATTAAAAATAATATAGTAATGAATATAAACAAAATAATGCTGTTAAAAAATATAAAGCTGCTGAAATTGTTAGACTAAACGGAGAATATATTTTTTCTAACCCAATTTATTTTAACAATAGAATTACTAATAATAATTATCATTACAATTAGTAAGGTTTTTATATATCTGGCGTTTAGGATATCAGAGCAGTAACAACGATTGCTTTACATCATTTATCATGTTAGAAAAATATCTCATTTTAGTTGTAAAATATGCATAGTTCATTAGACTGTTGTTTACTTCCCCAAAAATGATTGTCAGTGTCATTTTAACAATGCATAACAAAACAATACATTTAAACTTCCTAAGTAATTTTATGTTAAATTATAAGTTATCAAGGGTAATATAATCAGTTAGGGCCATTTTAAACAAATTGAGAAAAGAGGCAACTGTACGACTACCTAAAAGTAACTTTTTTTTTACAGTTAATAATTATGTAGTATTTACTACAGATGAATATGATGGTGTCGCGGCAAAAAACTTCCGTATTTGAAAATTTCTTAGTTAATATTAACCATGCAGGCGCATCTGTTAAAAAAATCTGTTATAAATTTATATATACAAGTAAGACTCGTTTCATTATAAAAGGGAAATTATACTTATTGTTGATATTGTTAAGTCCATCACACAAGTAGTTCGAGAGACCAATTATTTTGTTTATAATTATTTTCGTTTATGAAGGGATCCTTACGTAGCTCATATATTATCAATATTATTTGGTTGAAAATTTTGCAAAATAATGCGTTTTTTTGTTATTTGTATGACTCAGCTTTTTTACTTGTAGGTTTAGAAGCACGTGTTTCACTTTTAGCATTAATTTTATAATTTTTAAGTGTAATATAATAATTGCTGCTATATTATTTAAATTTGTATTTTGCAATAGAATAATGGTGATCCACTTCTGTGAAGTCTATTGGACTTAACAAATATTCAACTTTTCTTCAAATTGTTAATTTTACATCTGTTTGACTGAAAGGTACCTGTTAAACAAAAAAGTTGTAAATCAAATTATGTGGCTTTTTTGTATTCTTATTGTAATTACTTTCTTAATCATATAAGTGATTTGTTATTCGCGAATAAAAAGTAATCAGTTGTGTATACTGAATTTTCCCTTTATTTTTGCTGGTAAAAGGAGTCTAGTAATGATTCGCGCAGTCCACAGATTAAGCGAATTCTCCGTAAGTCTAAAATACTCGTACCGAGTTCAAACATTTCGTCCGGTATTTAACAGACGTGAAAGGGTAATTAAATGCGCAATCTGGTAACGGCAGAGTTACGGCAGCGTGAGTGCGAAGTAACTCATCCTTCCGTAAGTGCCACTTAAACTTCATATACGCTCCAATCAGGAGTAAAGGTGAGCGATTGGTAGACCTGGATTATGAGATCCATGAGTCGCGGGCTAGTCTACCCAACTCATTCAAGACTGCGCCAACACCTAACTTCTTAACTCTTCCAGGACAAACCTTTCAATTCATTTCATGTACTTTGTTTTCTTTATAATTAAATTCTTTACTTAACCATTACATTAGTCTTTGAATGAGGAAATAGGATACTACATTACATAAAATTACAAAATAATTCTTAAAATTAATAACAATTAAAAGCTTAAGGGTCCATAATTAAAAATTAACGCACAACGCTTGTCCAACATAATTAAAAATATAATAATAAAAATTCTTTGCTATTGCTGAGGGTACAATACAGTATGCAAACAAATTAAACACGCACTAGGTAGAATAATTATGCAAATAATTAAATGTCACAAGTCGCTAAACAATTAAGTCACAGATAATACGAGAAAAAATGAACCTAACACTCGCATGCAAGGAAGAAATGCAAACGACGAACAAATCACTTCACGGAACTACACGACGAAAAATCTGCCCTTCCGCCAAAACTCCACGCCGTACACGAAAGACACAAAGAAAAGAGTATAAACAGCTAAAAAAAGTATGCAAGCTATGAAATAAATAAGTTGAAGGAAAAAATTCAACATTTTTATAGTACAGAAAAGTTTAATTCCAACAGGAACGACCAAGAAATAGTGTACCAGGTAAATCGCGTCTTTCAGTAAATGATTATCAATTTTCATGGTTATTAATATATTTCAGCACCGTAGGAAGACTATTATATTAATTTATGCCTGATTATTTGCTTTGAAGACAGCAAAGCGATTCTTCTACAAACTTGGATGTGAATGATTTACAGTAACTTATCGTTCGTTTGAAACAGACACATATTCCGCTTTACGAACCTCAAAATTACGTTAATTTACACGCTGAAATACGGTTTACAGCTATATCTATAATCCGGTCTATTGGGTATTTTCATGGCACAATTACGCAACTCAAATACTTCATGGTTCCTAGAGTATTTGGCTACAACTTTGCGATGCCATAGAATACAAGGGACTGAAAATACGTCATGCAATCCGTTTTTACTTTGCTTATGTCAACATATCGCATTAATGTTCTTGGAAAAATCTATTTGGTGAGTTCAGTTTAATTTGTCATCAGTTCGTAGGCTTAGAAAATGACCTTCAGATAAAAGTTTGTATATAGGGCAGTTGTTGACATCAGCTGATAACTGGACGAGCACGTCTTTTTGTTTACCAAGAGTTCTGTTTACAACAAGATTATCAACCTGCAATTACTATATTTATGTCATCAGCGTAAATAATTTATTTTAAATGATGTGGGAATGATAAATAACAATTAATGTAAATAACAAAAAGTGAATGCCCAAGAATGAGCCTTGAAGAACACCGTAAGTAATTAATTCCCGATGAGATAAATGAATATCACCATCTTTATTTTCGATCGCTATCTTTTTTCTTGATTTATAATTGTTTCATTCTTGTAATTTGAGGATTTTTTATGCTATAATAGACACTTATTTTTATTACGGTAATATTGTTAAAAATTGCATCATTTTATTTTCGTCAGAATTGGCTGAATAAAGGCATTAGACCTTGCATTTAATTACAACTTGTTGATTACATTGGGTTTCCCGGATGTTCATTTAATTTATTCATACAAGCCAGGAAGAGAAATAAAACGCGTCCTTACATTAGTATCAAAATATTTATATTAACTGGCTTGTTTACAGTAGAAATAAAACTTAATAAATAAGTAAGAGCCTTTAAAATTTACGTCATCAATTATTTATTTTGTGAAAGAATTAATCACATGTCAAAACAATAAAAAAACAGAAGCTTTCTTTTCTTAGAACATAATCATCCGTTATCGTGTGTGCATCCATTTTCACTACAACTTAACCCACCCGGGCCTGTCCCAACTCAGCATCAACACTGAGTTAAATCTTATGCATAATACATTACGTATAAATCAAATAAACAATGTTAGTTTCCGCGACATTTCTTTCAAATACATCAGATCTCTCTAATAACTTTCCCAACATCTCTGCTACATCCTGAGGGGATTTAATTGTTTTCAACGTTACTAAGTCATATCAAAACGAATATCATGTACGTTCATTTTCCGTTTGATATCGTCTTGTCCCCTTTACATGTTTCTTTAGCTTTCCACGACTCCATTGAACAAGTCTACCGTCTACCCCTGTTTTCTATTCTCTACATTTTCACTACATTGTCCCCTATAATACGTTTCCTATATTTACAATAGACAAGATACTAGTTTTCAATTAAAAACCGATTCGGGGTTCCTGGATAAAGATTCATTGAATTTCTTCTTCTTCTTCCTTGGCTATGCAGCCCATCAGGGTCATGGTCTATCGGGTTCACTGCGGACTGGCATCTTGCATGACACATTCAAATTTTTGAGTTATGTGAGGTCAGATCCATGCCAGGATTCGAACCCTGGATCTCTGTGTTGTGAGGCGGTGACGCTAGCCACTAGACCACAGGAGGTCGGCATCCATTGAAGTTAGACCTCGTAAAATATTCTCTTATAAAACAATTACATTCCTATTTGTTTTTTGGTGCTCTCTCGGTGAAAGACATTAACCTTAATGTTCTGAAGTATTATGAAGTTCTTATTTCTAAACGACGTCATATGTTGATTAACTACAAATAATTTCACATTATTTGCTGTTAGGTTAGGATGATGGTTGAAATGAGCATAATATTTTGAAAATTATTCTTACCAAATTTACTCAAATTGTTAATATGAACCCAGTGCGTGGTATAGTAATAATTGGCTATATTATTAAAAATACCAACTATATTTAGTTTTTAAATTATTCAGACTTATCAGCATCGGGTTATCCGATGAAATGCCTCCGCAGAACAAGAGGGAAGATATTCTTGGATCTGATCTTCGGTAACACTTACTGAAGTTAAGTCAGGTTTATGACGTTTGTAACACAAACTACTACGACAAGTAGGAGGAAGGATAGAATAAAAAAGAACTCGTTGAGTATTTTACAGGCAACCGAACTGGACATTATTGAATTACAAATAGATATAAATTATTGTTTAAAAATGGGAGAATTGGATATTAACAGAGGATTGTTAAGGTAATGAAAATGATAAATAAAATATCATACCACATCCATTCACCTATTTATGCTAATCAAATTTATGAATATAATCCTAAATACATATATAATGTTTATATACTTCTTTAATTCCGACATATTTTCTCTAATTTTCTCTATGTTGGGGGTTTTCATCCTGTCATTTCACCATTATGTATTAAAACAACTGTTACAAGGCTCAGTTAAATGCAAACAGGAATTTTTAAAATAATTTTTCTGAGAACAACAGAGTTTCAAAACAGTTTTATTTTATTTTTCTACATACTTTACTTGTTATGAAACACATTTTTCCAGCATTTTGGAAGCTTTTCAATTCAGTCTGCATAAAAAGCTGAAGGTTGAGTTTCTAACTAATTGAGCATAGAGTGTTGAACCAGTCACAAAGTGACGAATCTGGGTTTTATGGTGGATGTCATAGCTGATCATAGTGAATTTCCTACAATATGGTCTGAGTTATGCATATCGTGTGAAGTCTTGCATTGTCGTGAAGTAAAATGACGCTTCTGATTGGGGAACGCCTAATTTTGCTTCGATATGCAGCTTTTACTTTGTCCAGAAGTTGACAGTAATATTTGGAGTTCCCTGTTCGGCGATCGTGGAGGAACTCAACCAAAGGAATGCCTATGAAATTCCAAAACACGGTGCCAAGAACTTTCCCTGCAAACAATCGCGTTTTGGCTTTTATAGGTGCAACCTCACGTCTCATCGCCATTTTTTTCTCGCCTGTTTTGATTGAGGCGTATACTAATGAGCCCACGTCTTTTCACTAACTGAGAAAGCCTCCTCGTTCCTCAGCATAACAGGCCAAAAACCTATGGCCAATCTCCAAACGGGCGTTTTTCTGATCAGGAGAAAGAAGCCGGAGAACTCGCCTCGCTGAGATCTTTACGGATCCTTTCTGATGATCAAATGTGCACTCCCGTGACTTAGACCAACTGCAGAAGCAATTTCGTCAACAGCGAGGAGCCGGTATTCCTCCAAAAACTCCCTTACTGCACGGATGATTTACGTGATGAAGTTTGAGGACGCCGATCGTGAGTTTGATTTTCCACCATTTTCCGTCAGAAAAACTGTTGTGCCAATATTACACGCGGGTTTTAGAGAGAGTCTCATCCCCGAATAGTGTTAAAATTTCTCAAGTTCTCACTCCTTATTTCGTCAAAATCTTTATAATAATGCGTTGCGCAAAGCAAACAGGAACCTCTTGCTCATTCATTGGCCTAGTATCGACTGAATAAGACAAAAGTGGGTACGGTAGTGAAGTGTAGAGAACAAGAAGGAATTCGTGGTAAAGCGGTCAGGCTCTCCGACTCATCTTCTAGACTTTTTTTTCGGGGGGGGGTTAACATGCTACATGAGGGTGATCTGGAAGCAGGCAAATTCCCTTTAATAGCATAAGAAGGGAATTGAAAAGGGGGGATGCGGACGGAAGAACAAGGTAGCCAAGGGTTAACTAGGGCCCCCCGGTTATGGTTTAAGGATCCTACCCGGTGTTCAACCTAATGAGATGCAGGGAAAACCCTAAAAAACCTTCATCAGGTAGGTCGAGCATTGAGTACTATTCTTACGCCCTTCCGAATGACGGGAGACGAGTTTTCTGTGGGGTCGCAGCATTCCCATCTCTATGTCTCCACCAGTCTTAGGAGGTAGTTGGCAGACTGATCCAATGGAATCAGCGGACAACTCTTGCCATATGCCCAAGGTCTTCGACTCCAGTACATATACCGCCTAAAATAGGTGAAGGTGTCTCGGCATGTGAGAACTTTGAAAAAACCCAAAGAGAGTACGAGGCATTCCCGACATAATCAGGTGAGCCCCACAGTCACTCTGGGGGGGGGGGGGGAATACCCCCCGAGAAACTCTCACAGGCAATCTTCTCATCTACTAGGCTTCATAAAAAAATTCCTCGTAATTTTATTCTTTTGGGGATTTAGTTCAAAGTTAATTTTGTACCTGAAATTTTTCCTAGCTGTTGCAATTTTATTTTGTGGTTTAGTTCAAAGAAAGAACGTTTACTTCCAATTGAATTTCAGAAATGAAGACTCGAACCTAGTGCTCAAGAGATTTCTTTATTCTGATCGTCTAAATATGTGTCTGTACACAAGTGCTTGCTCATACGCCTATGAGTACTTTCTATTTAAATTTATTATTTTACGTATTTTAAAACAACGATATGGTCCCAAAAGAGGTATTAGACGTGTCACGTCTGACTTTCTCCCCTTATTCTGTAACTAATTTCCCGCGATTTGGTATAAGTTAGCCACACCACCCTATAATTTAATTTCCACCTGTGGTTGCAGCGGAGGAGTTTACTTGAGGGAAACGTTTCCCTCCTTCCTCCGCGGCGTGGACGGAGGGGAGTGGAGGGGAAGCGAATCTCGTGGAAATCTGAATGGTTCGGCTTATGCATAAGTATCACTGTCTACTGACCAGGGGCAACCCTTGAGACCGCGGCTCTGTTCTCGTCAATTAGCGTCCCCTCCCCTCTCAAGTGACTTGCGGGCCATTCACGCCGTCTGGGCTCTTCACAACCCATTAGCTGCACTCAGATATACCCTCAATACTCGCCAATTTGGGGTCTAACACCTACCTAAGAGCTTTGCTTCAATCCGCAACAGCAGTTAACAAGGATTTCTTCCCCGAATAATATAGTTTTACGTGGTCTTCACGTTTGGTAATTATAATTAATCCTGGCGGTTTAAAATAAAAGACAAATAAATACGGTACTCCTAATTGGAAAATATTATATTATCATAAAAAAATAAATGTTTACATTTAACTATAATGCAAAATCCTACAGTTCTAAACATGCTTTATATAACTTAAATTTACAGTAAAATGTTTCAAGAGTGCCATTTATACTTGTAATACAGTTAACTACTTGTTTTGGATATCAGGGATAGTTTTAACACGCGTTATTACTTTGAATCAATAGAGTTTGCCTGTTAATTTCTCCTACATACAAGTATAACAAATATATAACAAATTATTCGCCATTCAGTTATATAATAAATTAGTCACCACTCAGTTACCTAATTATTTTTATGTTAATTGTTCAAATTAAATTGTTTTATAAAAGATATAAAGAGGTAATGTAAAGTTGAATTTTATGGCTGATTCAAATATTTAGATTGTTTAGATGCTTTTTTTGGGGGGGTAACAGGCTATATGAGGGTGATCCTGAAACAGGCAACTCCCCTTTAATAGCATAGGAAGGGAATTGAAAAAGGGGGGATGCGGAAGGTAGAGCTTATGACAGTCGTCACCTTTATTGGAACTGTTATAAGTAACAACACAGAGATAGCCATTTAGACATGAAACAATTTAAATGCCTATTGCATTACGCCCGGATTTTCCCTAACGAAACATTTTAAACAAATTGTTATTTTATATTTAAAAAGAAGAAAAAAACACAGATATGTTCAGGAAAATTTATCACCAATGAATCACAATTAGTGTAAAGTTTTTCTTTGTTTCTATAGAAATTCATTTATTATATTTATATATTAATTTAAATTTTATGGTATATTTAATTTTTACAGTAAACAAATAACTTTACCAATTTCCCGGAAAAACGTATTGAAGAAATTGTTGAAAGTATGTTTTTGCAAAGTTTCTTTCTTAATTTGGGACTTCATGAGGTCAAATAAAATATTAAGTTACACAGATCATTAAACTCTTGGCCGGAAGCTTGCCTTCGTACGGGGCATACTGATGTAGAGTAATGTACTGTATTGTACTGCAATCTCAGTAAGTGAAGTAAATGTTGCAGTGTAAGTAATGTAATGTCCTGTAATGCTCGAAAATCTTTTTTTTCCGCTCCGATCCGTCTTATATTAACTTATGCCCCGCCATCTTCTGCCTGGTGGTGTGTGTAGGCTTTCTCCACGACCTTGGTATTCTTCGATGGCTCGTGTCCTTTTTTTCTGGGCTGACCTTTGCCGCAGGTCGGAGTCTTACTGTTGCATCACGTGTCTATATTGCACGAGATGTTTTTCAAATCCCAAATTCAGGCCTTTGTCCCAATTTTTTCTAAGGTCTAAGGACTAACCTGCCACTCCTCTAGTGGTACTAATTTTCGTTTCTCGTTCTGACTATCATATCGTCTCAATTGGATGTTAAATTAAGGAATCGTGTCATTATTGCTCTGCCGTTGGCCAGGAAATAAGCTTAGCCTGATTTCTAATAATTGTACTCTATGTACTTATATTGGTTATTATGGGGGGGGGGGGATTATTTCACATGTAAATATAAATCTGTGGGATACAAACGCACACCACACTAAGAAATTTTGAGAATTATAATAGCCATGTTCTAAAGTACTCCAATGTGAGTCTGATGAAGTTCGGAAATAAGGACGAAACGTGAAATTTCTTATACAACAAATTCTAACAAATGATGTATTTCGTTTTTAATTTCTCTATTCGTTTAATATCTTATGGATGAAACAATAAAAAATCAGTCAATATATAATCGGCGAAGATACATGTATGGCGTTAATACATTAGTTTGCAACATGACATGAGACGCTGTATACTTGGAAAGTATTCATAGCACATAATTTATTATTATATTAAATAATTTTGGAATCTGAATCCACGATTCAGTCCCCAAACGTTAAATTGAAAACAATTATTTAACATTTAGGCTACTAATAAGTTTAATAAAATGTATCATTTAATTAAATTTCCAATCTTCTTTTTGCATTAGCAATAAAATAATATGTTCAATTTTAACTGTTACATACTAAGAGGAATGTATTCTTTTAAACGTTAGATTTGAAAAGGTAATTTCACGGACCGCTGTTAATTCGATCCACGGAATACTAAAGAATCTAGTAACTATACAATAACAGGGAACTAAATTTACAGTTTATTTCTAGTACTGTGGTGTGCGTTTGCACTCACAACTAAAACAAGGGCAATATTCCCGATTGCAATTTTTATTTTGTTTTATTTTATTGTATACCTGCACATATCGTATTAATTTTATGTAGCGGGGCTAGGCTGCTTACTAAGCCAACGACAGAGCAATAACGAACAGAATTGGTTAATCTTAACATCCGATGTAGCCAGGCGAGAAACGGAAATTCTGTATTAATATATTAATATAAATATTAACCAAAATAGTTTGAAGACAAGATTGACAGGGCACTCTCTGGAGGTCTGAGTTTGATACATGTGAATAAGAGCTGCAAATAAAGAACAACTTGCACGTGTTCACTCCACTATCACTAAAAAAAGGTATTCTTTACCACAATGAGCAGGAAAGGACAGGATATGGAATGGTCCGTGTCAAATCGCAGGAGTCTTAGCACTTGACGATCGGAGGAAATGAAAAAAATAGGTCCTGCTAGCCACTCTGCACCTGCATTGCCACGACAGGGCTACAATTGACAAAGTCACCAAAAAATTCAAGAAAGATAGCTCCAACTTTAGTGCGAATGACATACCTTCAACCCTGCCAGACAGACGAAGACAAAGCAAAGTTTATAAAATAAGAAACTGCGGAGAGGAAGAGATTTTCGCGACATTCAAACAGTTATACACTTTCGGACAGTCATATTTTTTTTGGACACTCATACTGTTTCGGACATACATACATTTCGTTGTTATATCTAATCTGCAGCATTGCTAGTTTTCGTACAAGTGCTTAAAGGCTTTTAGTCTTGAAATTGGAGCCAATCTTAGCGATGATTCAGCAATTATTTGGCTGTTTCCGGTGACTGCCGCTACACCAACATCCAGAGCCAACTCATTTCCAGCAGAGCTGTATGTACAAAAATTCACGTTTCTCGCTCATTATTATTTTGAGTATTAGCCAAAATTCGATGCCTCCTTTTTTATGCTTACTAGATCCGTAAAGATGAATTATTACTCTCCGGGGAGAACAGAAGTAGCTGGTTCACTTTTTTTTATTGGGAGTTATTTTTCTTAATTTAATTTTTTGTAATCAATAATTGTTAGCTTTAATTTAAAAAGTTGTTCTTTTTTAATTTAATTCCTTTATAATTAATTATTAATATAAATGATTATGCCAGAGTACTCATATTTGTCAACAATTGCTTCTTACTCTCAATTCTACCAATTTATTTGTGTCTCGGATATTATATCCTTTTTTACATTACAGTTACTGCTTCGTTTCCTTTTCAGTATACGTCAAAAATCGTTTATTGATTAATGCAATGAAGAATTATGCTATTATTTGCATTTTAGAAGATAAAAATAACTAGCCATAAATTACCCTTGACTATTTAATTCAAATGTCATTTCGATATCTAACAAAATTAACAGAAAACTGAATATTTGTCGGTGAACCTTGCACATTTCGAGATGTAATGTAAATGAAGTAACAGCTTACCTAGCACCCATGTCTGTTTCCAGCCCTGATAATTAATTAGGACATTAGTTGCATGGTGATCTACAGCCTGAGAAGGGAAACAAGCCCCAGGGCCAATCAGCAAAGTACATCCATTGTCTGCGGTTAGCGACATTGACATTACCCCTACTTTGATCAGTCCATTAAAATAAATAAAAACATCTCGTACTTAAGGTTAATTATTATTGATAAATGATATCATCGCTCCGTTGAAGTATATTATTGATTTAATATAGCACTTTAACAGTTACACACGTATGATTTAATTGCGTTGCCCATTAACTTTATATTATTTATGAGATTCTTAAATAATTATCGGTTACAAATCAAATTTGTCACGGCAGGTCGTTCTTAGTCAAAGTACGCAGTTCACTTATTCAAAGATGGTCTAAACATAACGATTAACAATGGATTAATAACCAGAAAGGCATGGCATAAGTTACTATTTTAATTATAAAACAAGTGGAAGACATTTCTGTAACATGTCGGGAAACACGCCGTTAAAGCAAATATTAGGTGAATTGAAATTATGACTCGCCTTAATGCATGATAGAGTAGTAGTGTAATGTGAAAAATTAAGGGTGTGAACTGCTTAAAGCGTGAGACTATAAGAAATTTGAAATCAGGTGTAATTCTTACGGAGTACGAAGCTTGACTGAGCGAAGTAAGCCGCATAGAGACGAACGAAATAATTTCCAAAGTAGATATACAAACAGTCCATGTTTTCAATAAATTTTGTGATTTATTTACTTGGATTTTTCTTTTTCACTCTTTGTTTTTTTTGACAAATATATTTAACTTTATTGATTCTAAGCAATGTTTTCCTGATAACTGATCGGGTTATTGGAATGAACAATTTCGACCGATAACAACGTGTACTTCACGGTCAATATACGAAGTCGCACACCAATAAATAGCATGAATAGAGCTCTGAGTACTTATATTCAATGTGTAAAATAAATTAATAGGAGTGTTTATAGCATGAAGCAGAAGAAGATGTGAATGGAAAAGTAAGACAAGAGAAGAAGAGGATTTAATTTCCACCCTATCATTTGATATAGTATAAAATGATTCGTCTGGAAATTTGAGAAAGGTATTTTATGTTCTGACATATACGAGTGCACAGAAGTTGAGACTAGAACTGGCCGTTTAATTGAGGTCAATACTCAGGAAAACATAGAAAAAGTTAATAATATCGTAATAGAAGATCGCAATGTAGCTGAAGTCAGTTTCGCAATTTAACTGCGTAGGACCCGTACCTGATGCAGCTTTTCTAGAGTTTTCTCTCTATCTCTTTTTAGGTGAATATCAAGTAGGAACCTTAAACTTTAGCCTGAAGGTTCTTATTAACCCTAGGTTGCCTTTGCCTCCCTTCCGCATTAAGACATTAAGACATAAGACAGATTGTTACTTGTTAAATAATAAGTGATAGTTGACTTTGCTTATTACTGTTACGTTCCATCACAGCTACATCCAAAACCATGGTTTTGAAATTAATGCGACAATTTGGACAATTTTACTTCTTACCGCAGGACATATTTCCTAAACGTCATGGCGAAGATCAATTGGCGTGTTTATTAAAGTAATAAAAGGGAAAGGTCGAGGAATCAGCAATTTAGGCTCAAAATTATATGTAGCTTTATTCTAATTTGCTACTTTTAATTTCAAGTAATAACGACTAGTATATGACGTAAGATAAATTCCTTGAAAATGATTTTCTCTTATTTTGGTGCATTACGAAATACTTTCCAAATTCGGCGTATTAGTTGCATAACTTCGTTTCTTCACGCAACAGAAGTCGTAAGCAAGAATCTCTTTGTGGGCCTTGTTACTGGGAGATTTATCATCAACTCATTTTAACTGAAGGTTGCGTCGCTAAGGGTTTTGCAAATCCGCATTCACATTCTGCGCAGGAGAATCGATGTAGTTACCCCACATCGAAAACTATAAACAACCAGACCATTTGTGACTATTACAGCTTAGTTTATTTATACCTACATTATAGATAATTTTATCAATTTTAAGCTAACAAGTGAAACAAAGTTAAAAAGTAGATTCTTGCATATTATGTGATGTCCTTTAAGGAAATTTCAGGCTAGAATAATAAACATTGCGTCCAATACGAGTGATAAAGCATATAAACTTCCTCAGTATATATGACGTGTAAATAGTTATCGTACTAATAAACGAGTGCAATATATGCTATTATCTTTGCTATATTCACTTGAGTTGGAAATCAGATAACAGCGTATATAAATACAATTAATTAAAATTAGAGATTGAGTCTCTTTACAAAAAGTTATATAATCAAATATTGAACTTTTATTATATATCTGTATTTTTCTCAGTAACCTATTAACGTAATTTGTAGAATTGTGGGTTAATAACGGTGCTATAAAACGGAAATTTATTGAATTATAAATTAAAAACCAGCCACATTTGTGAGAAATCTATTTTCATAAAATAAGACATAGAAAATATCAGTAAAAATATGTAGGACATATATCCCTTTTTAGAACCCCCTCAAGATTTACAATTATGAAATCAATCAGTTAAAATATCTGATTGTTTGTAAATCAATAAATAATAAAACAGCCTATAGGTCAGATATTTTAAAAATATTAACTTTATTAATAATAGTTATAACGCGACGTTTAATTCCTGATTTGTAACCCCATGTGGTGTCAAACAAAACTAAAAGACTAATATTCCCAATATGACAAGTATAATACAATTATCTTATGAAATGTAAAATTACTTACTGCTAGAAGAAATTACGGATGAAAATTTAGATATGCATGCCGTACAAGTGACGAGGGCGAAATAACTCATAAATGTATTATAAATAAAACTAATAAACAGCCCAAAGTCAGAAATAGAATAATTTAAATTTGAAGAAGTTTCGTTCCCAATTTTCGGGACGTCTTCAGTTCTTACTTAAAATTTTACAAAATTTGATGTTGCTGTTGAAACGTTTAGGGCCTGAAGTTTTAAAATAAAATAATCCTTTTTCTGACTTTTAGCCAGGCTTTGTATTTTATTTATAATAAGAAGATCACTGTGAGTGTTAAGAATAACAATGGAAAAATTTAACAATGAGCGGATCAGTACGATTATAATAGCAAATGTTTCAATTTTTTTTCCATTATTTGTAACATTATTAGCACTAATAGCCGAAAAATCAGAAATAATATGAAGCATCTCAGTCATCAGTTTAGAAGAAATATAAATTCAACATCTAAATTTTTAATATGTTGTCTATCAATTTTATGGTTGTTTCTATCTAAATCGACAAGACTGAATACTTTCGTACTTTCAATTTTAAATTATTTTTGTGTTCATTAACGTGAGTTTATAATTTCCAGAAAAAATGTGGCTGATTTATTAATTTATGTTTCAATATTGGGTTGATAGATGCGAGCAACACAGGAAAATTATCTTAGTATCTCATGCATGCAAAATACTAATGTAAATAAGAGGATGGAACGGCAAATAGAATTCGAGTTAGGAGAAAATCAGTTTTGTTTTAGGAAGAATGTAAGGACAAGAGAAGCAATGTTGACTTTGCGTCTAAGATAAGGAAAAATAGGATTACGTTCATGGCATTTGTAGTTTTAGAAAAATCCTTGGATAACGTGAACTGGAACACACTATTAAGGATTTTGAAGAGGACAGGAATAAAATATCCAAAAAGAAGGCTTATACATAACCTCTACAGAATGCAATAAGCAGTAATTAGAATTGAAGATCTAAAAAGAAAGCAGAAATCAAGAAAGGAGTAAGCCAAGGATGCAGTCTGTCGCACATGCTCGTTAATTAATACATGGAACAGGCGATGAAGAAAGGTAAAACGGAATATGGAAAAGTAATCAGGAGAAAATCCTACGGTTTGCCGATGATACTGTAGTATTAGGGGAGTCAGAAGAAGATTTGAAAACCATAATAAATGGCATGAACGTGGTGCTGGAGGAAGAGTATAACATGATGAGGATTTATAGAGAGAAAACCAAACTAATGAAGTATAGTATGGGAAACAGTGGAATAACAAATGATGTTTGATTGGGAGGGGTTATTTTGAAGGAGGTTAAGGAATTCAGCTACTTGAGCAGCATAACAACCAGGGATGTTAGAAGTTTAGCAGGTATGAAGAGTAAGATAGCACAGGCAAGGAAGGCGTAGCTAAAAATGTCACTTTTTATCAAATGTCAATTTTAGTAATCATTTCAGATTTATCATGCTTACTTTTATCAATTTCGTTTTACATATTCTCTTCTTACAGAAATTAATGTTCTTTGTATTTAGGATGAATATGGCAGGATAAGCTGCCGAAAGTTGCCGTTTGAATAAAATAAATTCTGACCGTGAAAGGGTTTATTAATATCTGTTTATCATCAATATTAAACGCATAGCTGAACTTTTAAACACGCTTTGAACGATATTTATATTCATCCAACTTATAACCATGCTATACTCATGGTTGATTCTTTTCTGGTTCTTATTTCATCAATATAATGAGCTTCAATATTTCAACATTCAATTAATCAAGTATGAATAAATAATATTCATTAAACGTACCATTTAATATGCATAATACTTTTTAACATAATCAGGTACAAACCTTCGCCGTAACACAATATCCAGCGATCCCTCTCTTCCCCCCAACCAAAGACTCTACTCTCCCTCTAATAAAAACTTTGCACAAGCATATATCTTTTTCTATATACTCGGTGACAGTCACAATCCGTCTTTTTCATCGGCGGGTGTTTTTGTCACACGGGGAATCACACTTAACCTTTAAGAAAAACTGTGCTTGAGCTGAAACACAGATTCACGCTTAGAACACAAAACGCTTTACGCTAAGGAGTCATAATTTTTTCCGTACGTGGCGATACAATCGGGAAAACAACAAACTCCCGCATGTGCTTATCTAAAACCGTTTCAGTTACCTTTTGTCGTCTTGAAGCAACATAATAAAACACTTACAGTCAGTAGAATGAGCTTTTATAACTGAGACATTCTTTTATAAACACACTGTTTATTGGTAAAGTAAAATAATATAAAACGACGAATTTATCCACATTATTTTATTTAAACAATTAATATGTATTCTTTTAAATTGTAATTTTACTATCCAGTCCATATTTATTCTAGATTCAGGTTTGTGCCGTTTTTCTAGTGCATACTTGTTTAACTATAGTGTTGACTATTGGTTTTTTGAATTACGGCATCTGAATCGTATTATTTTTCCATACCGATGGAAAGCGCTGTTAAGTAGCACTTCTAAGCACTCAGCAGCGATAAATCAAATCGGTTCAGTCCTCATTTGTGATAAAACCCTTCATACTCACGGACGTAATCGATATCATTAATAAAACCTGCGTGATTTCAGACATAATCAGGTAATATACAGCGCGATCGCTGACACATCGCTGAGCTATTTCACGTAACATATTCCACGAACTGCATATGTAGCCGTTAGCGTATGATGAATTGGCAGGTTGGTCGATATCGTATCCAGCCAGCTGCCACACGTGATTAATACAATGGCTATAGTACCTGCTGTATTTGGAACCTTAGCCAAATATATTATATCCACAAGCTTGAAGAGAAGAAGCTCTTGCCAGTCGAATCCCACAGGAGTCGTGTCTCGCTTTTGCATGTACTTAGCTTGCTTCACTACTAACTGAGCGTTTACAAATATTGTATTTTTAGTTCGGAAATATTCGCATATTATTAATCTAACAATACATTAACGTAGTTTTTAAATAATTTAATACTTAAATGCACCATAAATTTTAATATTAAAAAAATTAAATTAAAAAAAATAATGAATGGTGTTCTGTTCCAAGTAGTATAGAGAAGTATACAATATTTCAAATTAAAATTTTACAAAATATTTTAAAAGCAAAATATAACTTAAGTTAAAAAGTAATTCATTATAAAATATTTGCTTGATTTTATGGTATCATTTTTTGAATTGATTGTGTTTACAGTTATGTTCTGTTCGTTCATAAAATGCTTTAAGATTCAATAACAAACTGTGCTAAATAGATTATTGTTTAGCCATACTGATTCACTTGACCGTGCGCCACATTGTATATAATAATAATAAATAGTAGAAAGAAGTTTTTAGTTATAAATTGACCGAAGGGTTACAAATGATTAGAAACGAATGTTTGCATCCCGCAGTGCTCAGTTGAGGTTCATTAATATTCAGGAATTATAAAGCTGACATCTTTTTCCAATCACTGTTACTTTTGCACATAATACTGGTATACTTATAAATTTAAATATATAAAGCTAGTGATTGAATTTACGTAAAAATACAGTACAAAATTTTCAAATATTTAGGATGCTAATTTATGAAATTTTACACCGTCGATAAAAAGTTGCAACTTGTAAAGTTCATAAATATGAATCTCAATATAAAGTAATCTCTGTTCTTCGAAAACATACTAAATTATAGGGAACATTTATTTGTTGTAATAAAAAATCTGATTATAGTTGCATATGCTCTAAGAATAATATCAACATTTGACGATATGAAAAAAAGCAGAAGCTTATGTTATAGGTACATTTGACTTCTCTGATGCCAGTTGGTGCTATACTTGTAGATGAAAAAGGATGATAGAGAATAAGAAATCGTGAGCAAAATTTAACTAATAAAATCAAATGAATTTAATTAATTTTTGAAGTAAGGTATTAGATAATTTATTACGAGAAAATAATACGCAACACACATTTCGTCCCGTTTGATTATCTAACTATGATTGACTACTTAAAAGACTTTCATAAAATTGTAGTTATTACACACATTTAAATTCTTCATAATGAAAACATAAATACAGGAAAATGTTAAAATTAACTTCCGAAATAACATTTTATATTAAAAGATAGTGCTTTAAAATTTGACCATTTAAATCTGAACCAATCAATTGATACGTTAGCTGAATGGTTATGGAAGTCAATCTCCTTCAAGAGAATTTCTTCATTTATTTATTCCACGGTGCATATCAAAATCTAAATGCATCATTAGTTAAACTGTTTGAAATAAACAATAGTTTTTTGGTAGGAAGTGTTTGATTATAAAATATAAGGAAACTAGTTTTGGTAAGTTGATTTGTATTTCCTTTATTTTCCTGGCTCGAATGTTTGCACTGCCTATTAAAGAACATATTATAGAGTTTCACGTCCAGCTCTATTAAATTACTCAGAGATATAATTATGTCTGGTTGGAGAAAAAGATTTTAAAATTTATTTTGGAACGTTTTTCGCATTTCATCAATATTAATGTTGGGTTAGCAATATTAAGAAAAGAAACTTAAATTTATGAATCTTTTATTGAAATGAGATGTAGTCAGCAAATTTGTAGACGGAATACAGCCGCCATAGATTAAATAGCAATGTGAGATAAAATAATATTTTTGGAAGTGGATGATAGAAACCATATTCGACGCCAATACCAAATGAATATTGTTCCGTGTTAAGTATTATAAAAACTTAAAATGATATTGTGTAAGTGCTCAGATCAGGAATTTGTGAGGATAAAAAGTATACACGCGCAGTAAATATATTATTAAGTATAACATAATAAACTCAATAAAATAGGAAATCCGATCGACCAACGAAGGTTATTATTCACAAAAAAATTAATTCCTTTCAATTAAAGATAACTATTGCTAATTAAAGGATTCTTACATAATATGCATGTACAGAATATCTTATTCTGTGATGAAGATGTTCAGTCACGTACAATTTTATTATTGTTTGGGTATGGGGGAAATAATATTACGTAAAACAAGCTTAAATTGATGTTACTTTTTATTTTATTATTATTATTTTTGGCTAACAGGCTACATGAGGGAAATTCTGAAACAGGCAACTCCCTTTTAACAGCATGGGACGTGAAACGTGAAAACGAGGGGTTGGTAGGAAGTAGAGGAACGTAGCCAAGGGTTGCCTACGGCTCCCGGGCTATGTTTAAGAATCTTACCCTGTGTTTCATTTAAAAATAGTGCAAGGAAACCCCTAGAAAATCTGTATCAGGTAGTTCGGGCTATTGTGTACAATTCTTATACCCTTCCGAATGGCAAGAGATGAGTTTGCTGCCGGGTGGCAGCATCCCCTTCTCCATGTCCCCACTAGTTTTAGGAGGCAGTTGGCTGACTGATCCAATGGGATTAGAGGACAACTATTATCGTATGCCCAAGGCCTTCAACCCCAGCACATACACCTCCTAAAATATATTAATGTGCCTCGGCATGTGAGAACCTTGAAAGAAAAACACAGAGTACGAAGCAATCTCAACGCAGTCAAGTGAGCGCCGCTGTCGATCTGGGTGTAAATACCTGCGGAGAAAACTCCCACATGTATCTCACACTTTTCAATATTTTTTTTATTTTATCTACTGCTCACATTTTATAGCGTATTTTCTACCGAGACGGCTGACAGGTTGGTGGCAAATTTTTATGTTTGTAGCAGCACGTCAATGCTCATCTTACCTTCAGCCTTTCGCTGCAGGCTTCGAAAATTGGCAAGGAACTCGTCTCAGTATATTCCTGAATGATTTGCTTAAACCAGGAAAGTTTCAAACAGGGTTTGATAATTAGGGAATAAATTTCTAGTCCTCTTTTCTGAGGCCCTCGCTGTTCCGTAGTCTTTTTGGAGTATAACTGTAGTATGGAATTAATATATGCGTTCTGCCAAAAATAAGTGCGGGAAAGCAATATAATTCAACTATATAACTAAAATAAACCCAATTTCAAACAGTCCCAAAGTTATTATTTGAAATTGAAAAACACGACAGCTTTCGACCTTAGGTCATAATCAGTCAAAAAACTCCAAATATAAATAATGAATATACTGTATATTTATTAAAAGTAACAGTAGATGTTTGCTGTAAATGCCGTAGTCGTATCAACATACTACTGATTCCTGCGTCATTGACAGCGACGTGTACTGTTAGTTTTAAAATATAAATTCATTACTTGTGCTGCAGTTTTTTGAAACCAAGGTCGAAAGTCCTCGTGTTCCTAGTTTTAAAGTAAAGACTTTGTGATTGTTTTAAACTGGTTTTATTTTAGTTGTATCAGTGTGATAGGCAGTCCCATAAAACTCTAGAAAACATAAGTAAACATCATTAGACACTTTTATAACATTAAGTGTAAAGTAAAAGTCAGTAGCAGTACTAAACCTTTTTCAGACTAATGTAGTTAGTTTTCATTGTTCATTTATAGAACTCGCTCTATGTAATATTTATTTACTACTTCTGGTTATATGTAAAATTATCTAGATCTCTTTTAATCGACGCCAGAATACTCACTCCTATAGTTAAACACAATTTTCTGTAGTTTACTGAATTATCAAAAACTACAATTTAAAGGTTACAAAAAACAATTCTCCTCCTCTTTTATTCTAATTTTGGTTTTCAGTGGAATCCATTTCCAGAATAAAACAGTATTTCATAATAATTATTTGGGAGAAATCATTAAAAAATGTAGGAACATAATGAATTCCATTTCCAATCTGATATGTGTAAAAATGACGTTCAAATTAATTATACTTTGAAAGGTGTTATTTATTACTTAGCTACACCCAATCATAGATGATCATAGATCCAAATATACACGTGTTTATCAATTACAGGAGGCCAAGTGGAATTCAATCTCTACCCCCTTCCCCTGCTTTGCTTGAGTATGGAGCGCTTTGTAATGCTCATGACCCTAATTACGATCAATAGGAACCTGGGACGCTCAGTCTGTCGTCCGTATTATCCCTAAGGACACGCAGACAATACCACAGTCACTGTAGACCTTCAAATTTGCACTCGTATGACATCAGACATGAAAGATCGCTAAAAGTTATCACTTTTCATCTTTTTTAAAAAAGAACTTAATTAAAATTTCCCCGTTACTGGCCGTGAACTAGTTTTTATTTAGAGGCTACAGTTCAAATGGCAACAAACACTGTTGACGTCATATTTTCATTAGAAATCTTAGTAATGTTTTAAAGCGTAATTGTATACATAATGACTTAATTTTCTCACGAAAGTCGAAATGAGGGAACCCAGACCTTCCGTGACATGAACACGTTTTGTCGACTATGTTGCTGAATTGTTATATATTGGGTACGAAATACAATTTTATCAGTACATATTTCAAATAAAAACTTACAAGTTAATTTTTGTATTGATAAATTACACTCAAATGGTCAAATTACTTTTACGTATTTGTAACTAAAATTTTGTGTTGGCCTGCTGTGTTGTTGTCGTGAGCGCCATTGCATGGAATGGCAAGTGATCCCGGGCTGGTATCCTGCGGAATGGATAAGTATGTGACTATCAGGAAACTGGAGTTCAAAATGAAAGAAAAAACGACACAGTAAGCACGTCCCACTCCAAGCACAATTGTGAAGTGAAGATATTGACTAAAAGTCAATTGTTTCGTTAATTTATATCTATAATAATATATTTACCGTTATTTTTAATGAATAAGGGAAGACCTCTGTGACGTATGAATACACATGATTGTAAATTATTTATATGAGCCAATGAACAAAGTAATTGTATTTCATATCGGAATATCATTATACTAAAACTTTTATGGCATTTTTATACGGGATAAATCCACGCGTCATTGAAAACAATTTCACTTTATTGTATTGTTAAACGATTAATTCATAATATAGGATATATATGATGTCAAACTGGATTTTTAGCGATGTTACGCATATGTATGTTCTGTTAGCGTATTTTGGAGATTGTTAGAAACATACCTTCGACCACGGAATGGCAACACTGTGGCATTGCTCCGTCCCTTTTTTCGTTCACGTAAGTGGCATAACACAATGTTTTTGTTTATTATAGCTTACTGTCTTTTATAATGTCTAAAGCCGTGTTCAAATAACGTTAAAAGGCTGGCGCGTTTTAAATTATTTTAGTTTTCTTCACTTAAGGTTTGAATTACTGAAATTGAATACTCGTCAAATTCAACTTTACAGAACAGCATTTTAATTAATTATTTACATTGAGTGCTGCAGAAACATTTCGCTCATCACTCTCGAGAAGTAATTATTTTCTTCATCTAAAATTTCCACATTTTGCCAATCGAAATTATGATTTTTCAGATGCATGTGTTTGGACACATTCGTCTGTGTACTTTGGAATGTCTAATTTGATCTTGTTTTAATGTTCTTTAAGGTGAGATTTTAAAGCTCTTTTAATTTGTCAGATATACATTGTGAAACAACGTAAACAAATAATTTTGTAGATAACTTTGTTTTCTCAGAAATTTAAATTTATCTTTAATAGTTTTAACGAAATTTAAATTAATTTTTGATTTGAAAACAATACCTATACCGTAATTATGAAACAAGTCTAATAGTTTATATTGTATGTTATCTATATAAGGTAAAATTATTAAATACATTTTTCTGCTATTAGTCTTTATAACAGATAAATTATTGTTAGAATACTTGTTTTTATTCAACTTGAATTTGATATATTTCTTGGTGAAATTAATTGGGTTAGAATTTAATAAAAGAATATTAGTAACTTTATTTAAATTTTCACTGTGGTACTTCTGATGTGACAGCTTGACAGATTACAGACCATGGATTTCTTTTAGACGATGGGGTGATTCGACGTATAATTAAGAACTCTTGCAGAATATGTTGCTTTCTGATAGGAATTGGAAATTTTTTTTATTTAAAACCCTTATCAAGAAAATGAGTAGAGTGATTGTGTTCTATTTCATAATCGTACGTATTCCAATTAAATATATCATGTTACCTCTTGATGTGACGTCACTATTTATCAAAAATCTTGTCTCTAACATTGTTGTCGTGGTATTCAGTTCTTAGATTGGTCTATGGCAACCCTCCATGCTAACCTATCTTGTGCAAGCCTTTTCATTTCCGCATAACTACCACATCCCTCATCCCACCCTAAAGTGGTTAGCGTTTTCCATCCTTGGTCTCCCTCTTCTCATCTTACCCCACACACTTCCATATAATGCAGATTTTACAAGACCGTCATGTCTCTAAACGAGCCCTATTAATTTATCCCTTCTCTTGGTCAACATCCTCCATATTGTTCGCTCTTCCCTAATTCTATTTAGAACTTCCTCCTAAGTGATTCTGTCCACCCAGCTCATTCTCCTATAGCACCACATTTCAAAGGCTTCAATTCTTTTCTTGTCTGCAACTCGTACCGCCCACATTTCGCACCCATATAACGCCACGCTCCATACTAACACTCTTAGAAATTATTTCCGAATATTCACTCTTATATTAGCCGCAAGTAAATTCCTCTTTTTGGCGAATGCCTTTTTTTCCCTGCGCTATCCTACTATTTATGTCTACTAAATGTCTCTAAAATTATAATAATATAAGTTGTAATATTTTATTTTGATTAATAAGCCCTAGTATTTGATATTGGAATATAATATTTAATTGTTTTATAATTTTATTTTTCAATACTAATATATAGCGAAATAAGAACATAAAATAATTTTAAATTAAATTTTATTACAGCTCAGGGTCATTATGTGGGGCAGAATCGCAACTTTACAATTTAATTTAGGCTATGGCTTAGGCCTTGGCCATGCGTGGACTTATTTCCATCAGTTACGACTGACTGCGACTACTGGGCTGGGTTTCCGGAACAGCGGTGGAAAAGAAGTACCGTCGGAAAGCATTACACGGCATTTACAGTTCGCCCGTGTCCTCGATTGCAGGATAAAGAAAAATGGGTCCCAATGAGTAGTTATTTATTTCAGCCTCACTCTGCCGAGATAGCCAAACCCCAAATCGACACTACTTGCTCGACGGATTTCGAGTGACCCTGCATTCATCTGCTCCAGTATTTATAATTACTGTCTACTGGCTTAGTCACAGCTGATTCGGGTTTAGGAGACACTAAAAAACCCTTCCTCAGTCCCTCTCAGGAATGCGTGTCTGACAACCAGAAGCAGATCATAAATTTGGAAAGTCGCCGAACAATACCTCACTCTCACTTCCGGTTGTCCCAATCTCTCGCAGAAGACTGGGAATCCCTACTTACTTGGGTTAACAGGCTACATGAGGGTGATCCTGAAGCAGGCAACTCCCCTTTAATAGCATAGGAAGGGACTAGAAAAGAGGGGATTTGGAAGGTAGAGCAAGGTAGCCCAGGGTTGACTAGGGCCCCCAGGCTATATTGTAAGGATCCTACCCGGTGTTTCACCTAAAGGTGATGCAGGGAAAACCCTAGAAAACCTGCATCAGGTAGGTCGGGCTATTGGGTACTACTCCTGCGCCCTTCTGATGACGGGAGACTGGATTGCTGTGGGAACGCAACAAACCCGCCTCCGTGCCTTCATCAGTATTGAGAGGCAGTTGGCCGACTGGCCCAATGGGATCAGCAAACAACTCTTACCGTATGCCGAAGGTCTTCGACCCCCATACATACACCTCTCAAACTGCCCAAGGTCGTCTCAGCCTGCAGGAGTCTTAAATTTGTTACCTTGGCAATGGACCAATGGGGGGAGGGAAAGAGGAAAATCAGGAAGGAGGAAGTTAACCGGGAATCCTTACATGCACCACAAACATTTGTACTTAATTTTGTGAATTTCTAATTTGATGCATTTTAAGCGCTGCAATCAAAATGAATAAATCAAACCTAAATCTAAGACTGAAAACCGTTATTACAAGTAACAATGCAAATACTATAATATATAATTATTTAAAGTTAACAAATAAACACATATGAACTTGATTAGCAAATTATAATACTGTACTTTATTTTCGAAAAATAATTCTGATTACCATAATAATATATAATTAATTAATAATATTGGAAAATTCTTTATAGATGAAAATGAACGTGCTCTTAAATCTAGGTTAAGAGATCAATTTGAACAACCACGAACGTTCACTCGTAAAATCTACACTATTCCTACACCAGAAGAAAAATAATTAATTTGATTGCGACAATGCTGGGCTATTGAGTTTTTATTAAAATATAATTATACGTAATTGATTAGAAAATTACAACAAAAGTAAACACTGTAAAACTCATCTGAAAGTAATACTAAAAAATAATATTTTTCTATATTTTAATATATTTACACTTAACAATTGTTGTTTTTTACTGTGGTATACAGTCCTAAGACTGGTCTGATGCAATCCTCCATGCTAACCCATCTTGCGCAAGCCTTTTCATTCAGTGTAACTAGCATATCTTGTGCTGTTCGCATCGATCAGCCCCTGTCTTCTTCGGTATGGGTATAATTATGTTATTACTAAAATCTTCTGGTATTGTTCCTGTTTCGTAGATTTCGCAAACTATCCCGAACAGCCATGATACTGCTTCTTTGGCCGCTGATATTATCAACTCTGCTGGAATGTTATCAATTCCTGGTGCTTTACCATAACTCAAGTCTTTCAGCGCCCTGTCAAACTCTGATATTAGAATTTTGTCTTCCAACTGTTCATCATCCACCTCTTCTTCTTCTTTTACTGACTGATCTAGATTTTCACCGCTCTTCTAGATATTCCTTCTATCCTTCTGCTTTTTCTTCTTTATCCAGAATTGTCTTTTCATCCGATCTCCTGATGTTGTTGCTAATTAACAATTATGTTCATCGTTACCGATGAAAGTGTAAAACAAACCCGTTTACAGTTGAATTCCATTCATGACCGTTTTTAATATATAGCCTTTGTTAGTTAAAAGTGTGTCTTTGTTATTTTGCTATCTTTGTTCACACATTTCAGTGTGCCATAAGTGCTGATGATGGGCACGGCTGCATTTCCACCTTTATTTGTGCGTTGCACTGGTCGTTATTTACTTTAATATTTTACATGATTGGTAACATTTATTGTCAGTTTGAGAAAGTGTTTGTTCAAATGTTGTATAATTTTTAATGTCTTTAATCACTTGTTATGATGATTAAAGTTTATGAATCATTATGGGTTGTTTTAATTTCCCACAAGTTCACATTATCTTGTCTTGACTTGTATTAATAAATAGAATTACTGTAAAATGGTCGAGAGCTATTTAGTAGTAAACGTATCTTTCCAAATTTGAGGCACCTCTTCAGCTGTATCTAGAAATTAATAACCAATAATTTTGTTTCATACTACAAGTTTTTTCATTCTGTATAAACAAATTTAAGAGAAAAATCGGAGACTTTTTCGTCCAACTACTTTCAGGGAGATAACGATGACGACACGAAACTTACATTAACAGAACGCTTTTCTTTAAAAAGCTACAAGAATTGATCTTCCAAAATTGCAACAACGCAATTCTAAATCATAATAATACAGAGCCATGGGAGGATGATAATGGGTCTGAACATCTACGAGTATATTCATAAGATTATACGTGAAATATACATATCTTGTTTATCCAAAGGTTATTTCAAATTTGTCTGTAATACACTAATACACTGTACACAATTATTTTACTTGTGTATTCACCAAGCCTTTCTGCAGGGATGTGTGAGAATATCTTACATGATGTATTCAGCAAAGTGATTCCTCTTTGGTTTTATATTCTAATTTGTCTCCAATATTGTATATTGGGTATGTGGATCCGCCTTGCCATTCAGTGGGCACGTTTTCCAAGGTCCAGACCTTGGAGATAATCTTATGTATTTCTTTAGTCATTTTAGGCTCCTTTATATTTGAGTATGACCTTTACCCCATCTGGTCCTGCCGCACTGTTGTGATTTAATTTATTCTTTGATCTCTCTACTTCTTTCACCGATGGTGGTTCTCAGTCTTGTTCTTGTTGATTCTGGTTTATGCCATCTATTACTTTCTCTGTTCTTTCCACCACGTCTTTTCCGAATATTCACTCTTATATTACACGTAAGTGAATTCCTCTATTTTGCGAAAGCCTTCCTTGCCTGTGCTATCCTATTCTTTATGTCTACTATATGTTCCCCGTTTTTATCACGACATGTGCGTCCTTGCAGTATACTCTAGAACTTTCTCACTTTCTTCTCTTTTTTGAGGTTTTCCATTCCTTATATTTATCCTCCCTATACATTCTTCTCTTTTGTTTTAATATTCTTTCCTCCTCTCTTCTCATTTATTTGAATTCTTCCATTTAATTTCTTGTATCGTGCTTTTGTACCATCTGACTACATGCACGGTTTTTCGTTTCATTTATTATTTCACATTCGTTGTCATGCCAGTCTTTTGATTTCACATTTTTAAAGATTGGAAGTATTTCTTTCACTGTCTCTATTATTGTGTTCTTAAGTTTTTCCCAACTGTGGTCCGCATTCTCCTTTGTTTCAGAATTTTACAGTTTGTCTATGATTTTTTCCCTATACTTTGTCATCGTCTTTGGTGAATTCAGAACATCTGTGTCCAAGGTTTCTTTCTTATGGACTTTCTTTTGGTAGTAGCGTTCGGAAATTTTACCTCTAAGTTTCAATATGACCAAATAACGGTCAGAGTCTATGTTTTCCCCTCGATAGCTTGTAGCATCAAGTCAATTGCATTTATGTGTCCTATCCATCAATATATGATCAATCTAATTCTGTGTAATACCATCAGAGGAGCGCCATGTGCATTTATGTATGTCTCTATGCGCAAATCTTTTACTCCCGATGTCCAATTTGCTCCTATTGCAAAATCCAATAGTTTACTTCCATTGTGTAGGCTATATTTTACAATAAAGTTTTGTAACGCCTCGTCTCAGCCTACTTTTGCATTAAGATTCTCAATCACAAATCTTGTGTTCTTATTTTATTTTCCTCCCTTCCTTTCCTTTTTTTCTTCATTTCAGCTTCCGAGTAACACTTAATATTTCACTGTCTTGTCACCTCCCAGCCAATTTATCATTTCCCCATCTCTATGGGAAAACGCCACCTCATGTGACGTGTCTTCACCAATCGTTATTAATTTTGTCGCCAAGTGCAGGTTTTTCGTACTTACGAAGAAGAGGTCGGCCTTGAAGAAATTTCAGGGTTAACGTCCTCTGGTGAACAAACAGCTCTAAAGCTCTGTACCTAACAAGCAGACATGCTTTCTCTGCGACAGTCTGACGCGTTTTTAATTCTGGGTTTTCCAACCCCTGTTTCCCTTTCTCCAAATATTTTTACTGAATTCGTTTTAAAATATGAATGAAAACGGAGAGAGGGTCTACTGCGCTACAATATAGCCCTACATGATTTGATATATATTTTCGTCTTTTTTATCATCCTCAGTACGACGATGTTCCCAAATTTGTAAATGTAAAAAATATTTTTAATGAAACAGAACAAACAATACTTATTATTAACCAGAATAAATACTCCTTAACTGAAAATTTACAGTATGAGCTGTATTTTCACAATTCACGCCGAATGTAAACCAAACTGACGTACATTGCAAAAAAAATTATTTTGTCACCATAATAAACCGAAAAATAATACTTCCTGGCAGATAGATTAGATGAACAATAAAGCTCAAAGGTAACTGTTTACACTGATATCGTTGTGTGAAAATTGCGAAACAGATATTGCTACTACAATATAAAACAATAATATTGTTTTTATGTATCACTGAGGTTATGGAAAATGATTGAATTTCGTACTGCAGCTGCATTCACGGAATACGATATTAGTGTTTGGCGATACTGACGTCCGATGAAATGAGTGACGACGAGAAAAATTAGGTTCACTACTACATTACGATTAATAGGCATAACTATAAATTGGATCAACGCACTATATTTACAACTCAATTAAGGATTGTATTATTCTACAAGTAAAGAGATTGTATAGGTTTCGTTGAACTTCGAGTAAAATCTAACGGTGAAACTAGCACCATTGACTTCATTTTTATTAAATTTTTCAGTTATATGACACGTTTGGCCTTTATACTTCACCAGTGGGTGTGCTCAGTGAATTTTTATAAATGCATTATCCCAATTTCTCTATCATAATATAAGAGGCTTCTCTTTAAAATGTGGTACTTGGAAGCATTAACGATGAAACAATTATTTGTTTATTTTAGTATTTTGGTTTTTATTTGTATTCTGTTTGTCTTTGTTATATACTGAGTAAAATGGTGACATCAGGTTTATAATATTTTTATGGATTAATGTATCATGGAACACTTGAAATTTCCCACTACCCGTATTTTATGATCCGAATCGGCATTTGACGACTCACGCAGATAACACAGCCATCTTCAGTACAAACATTAAATTAATGGGCAAAGATTTCTTACCGCTTCGAATAGAAAGACGCCGCCAATTTTGGACGCATGGTAGATTCTGTTTAGTCTCCTTCAAAACTCTCCTTCGCTTTGCAGTAAATCAGAACACTTTAATTTGCGTGTTTCCGACTTGAATAACGAGCTATGGGGAGAAACTCAACCTCTCCCTCGTCATCTCACGGAATGCGGGGAAACGAGGAAATAGCTCGTTATTTGATTTTTGCTACGGAAGCACGTTCAATACCAATAGGTCTTTAATTAAAATCATAGAAGAGTATGGGAAACAAATAAAAGATTCATTCTACTACACAATTGTAAGTAAATGTGGGAAATTAAATATGGCATGAATGATATTGCTTCCCATTATGAATGATATTAAACGAATCTATATAAATAAAAGTCTTTGTTGACTGCTACCATTTGTGTTTATAAACCCGGAATTGCACAAACATTTTGCGATTTATAAGGTTTTCCCTCGCATATTCATATCCCATTCATCCGATTGTCGTCAAATTTTTTGTTTAGTGCCAATAAACCAAAAGGAAGTTTCAGTCGATATTTTGAAGATTTAGGATACTTCCTGTCTTCCTTTCAGGCAAAATAAAGGTACCACATCAATTAAATCTGCTCTAAAATTTTATACTTGTCTTTCATGGTTTCCTAAACCACTCATCTGATTGCCATGAAATTTTGGTGTATTGTAGTGCTCTGTGCAGATGAGGTTTCTGTCGATCTGGTTAAAATTTTGGTCCCCCACCCCCCTCGCCAGTGTCGTAAAATCATACAGAACTAGAAAATGGGTTCATTATGCCCTCACGTAGCCTAACATACATGGAGAATTAAATTGCTATTTAGCGTGAAATAATGCTATAGTTTAACTTTTGAGTTCAGTAATGATACTTTTCAATTAGATAATAATGCAAAATGGTTTTTAAGTCGCAATAGAAAGGATTCGGATATACGATTCAGGCGCCAGAGACGGAATTTTCTGTAACTAAGTCATTTATCTGACGTGACACGAAAAATACTGAAAGCTATCATTATTTAAATAAAATGTTATTTTACCCATTATAACTATGTATTCATAAGTAATTATACTTTTTAATAAAGTTTACAAATATTCAAAATGTTTTATAAATTGCAGAGAATGTTTATTTAGAGACACGGGCCGCACAAACTCAATTTTATTTTAAGAAGAAATACATAACTTTTAAGTTCCATCTTACTGTAATGGCATCTAGAACTTACAACAGGTTACATTATGCCTTTACGTAGCCTTCGTGTATGCGTGCGGCGGCAGCGATGACGACGTTCGCGGATATCAAAAAAGTTTCACTATGATGTTTGTTATATTTAAGCATTATTTTCCCGCGGATCGCCGGGTACCCAGATAGTTTAGTATAAATATAAATTGAACTTGTTGCTCAAGCATAACTTTATCTATAAACAGTGCATTTCATTTGGCATAAAAATTTCTGTTTGTAATATGAGCAAGGTCGTTAATACAAGGTAGAAAATTGACTTAAGTTGTTACAATACTTACTCGTGTTTTTAAATATTTCTCAAATAATGTGACATTGAAAGCTGAAAATTTTGGGGTTTTACTAACAAGATTACTGTGAAACTTTGACATATACAAGTATTTATGAAGTAACCCTTCCTTTCCAAGAAAATATGGGAACAATGATAAAGGAATAGTAATGAAAAAGTAGTTTAAATCTAGAAATGTGCGTATAGAATTATTAAAACGTGGTTGTACGATGGGAATACTGTAATATTTTATTGAGTTGAAAATTAGTAAGTAAAATGAAAGTTAATATAACACCAGCATAAAGTATGCTGTATTGAAAAGTGTCAGGGAAGTTATGTTACTTCAAATTTGAGGATTTTTTAAAGTAAATAGAACGTATCCCTGCACTCTTGTAAAACTTCCTACTATTCGTGCATGGAATTGAATAATGATAATTCATTTATTTATTCTGTGATGCATTCACTGCATTTACCTTAATGGATTTTAGTTTGCAGAGTGGTAAATTGATTGTAACGTCGCTTTGTATTGAGAAAATCGATTAACGCAGCAGACAAAGTTAATCGTCATTAAGGCACGGTGTTACGTGCATGCTTCGCGTGACTTGGAATGTCATCCACCCATGCAGACACGCACATTAGCTGCAGCCTTAGAAAGGTCGTTGAATAAATAAAGTCACAAGGATGGGTCGCGCCAAGTGATGTCTGAATTCATAAAAAAAACTCAGTAGGTTGGGGTGAAATTACGCTTATACATGCATTAATAATTAAATCCAAACTTTAAAACTGATTTCTGTTACGAGCCATTAAACTCTTGGATTTATTATTGCACTGCGGTGGAGTTGACTTCACAGTACAGACATCAGAATCCGACACGATTCCACGTAGCAGCGAGATTAAGTAACGCCTCTGTCCTCCACAAAATGGTCCGTATATAGACAGGCGCTCAGGTTTCTGCTGCATGATTTCATTAGTCTCAAAATAAACGTCCATTAAAACTTTGTTTCTATTCTTTAAAATGTTTGTCATAGACGTTAAAATCCAAAATTATACCTAAATAGGGGCCTTTAAGCGACAGAAATATTTTCTAATATGAAAAATGAAATTGTTTTTTAATAACGTCGACCTCCAAATGTTTACAATACCTAATAGACCGTAAACTTAAATATTTCCTTATTCACGATATTTTTACCTCTATTAAAATCTTCAATATTTTAAGTTATATATATAAGAATATCGGGAATAAGGAAATATATATATATATATATATATATATATATATATATATTGTTGTGGTATTCAGTCCTAAGCATTTTTCTTACTACATGACTAACATATACAACTTCCTCCCTAATCTACTTATCGTATTCCATCCTTACCTCCTTCTTTTGCTCTTACCCCACACACTTCCCTCTAATGCTAATTTTACAAGACCCACGTGTCTCAAAACGTGGCCTATTAATCTATTTCTTGGTCAATGTCCTCTATATTGTTCTCTCTTGCACTATTCTGCTTCCACGTTCCTCGTTAGTAATTCTATCCACACTTCTATTCTTTCCCTTACCGCAACTCTTATCGTCCACGTTTCGCACTCAAATTACGCCACGCTCCATACGAACTTTTAGCAACGATTTCCTAATATTCGCTCTTATATTACCCGTAGGTAAATTCCTCTTTTCTGCGAAAGTCTACTAAGCCTCTGCGATCCTACATTTTTTGTGTACTTTACTTCTAACATACCTAGATATTACGCTTCCCAAGAGGCAGAATTCCTTAACTTCATTCAAAATATCCTTCCCATTACATCCTTTGTTATTCCACTATTTTCCATACTACACTCCATCACCTTTGTTTTTCTGATTCCTCTAATACTATATCTTCGGCGAAGCGTTGGATTTTTATTTCTTCTCCTATCAGTATGATTCCTTTCCCATATTCCGTTATAACTTTCTTCGTCATATAAGTTAAACTGCATCCTTGTCTTACTTATTTCTTGATTTCTGCTTTCTTTTCTTGATCTTCAATTCTAATAACTGCTGACTGCCTTCTGTAGAAGTTACGAATAAGTCTTCTTCCTCGATATTTTATTCCTCTTCAAAATACTTAATAGTCTGTTCCATTTCACATTATCCAAAGCATTATCTAAATCTACAAACACAATGTACGTAGACCTGTTATTTTCTTACCTTGTCTTCTAAAATTAGAAGCAAATTTCATTAATATTTTGGATGCATGAGATACTAAAATCATTGTCCTGTGCTGTTCGCATCTATCAGTCCAAGTCTTCTTCGGTTTGGAAATCATTTTGCGTTTAGTATAATCTTCTGGTATTCTTCCTGTTTCGTAGATATTGCAAACTATCCCGAACAGCCAAGATATTGCTTCTTTACCCGATAATCTTTTCAACTCCACTGGAATGATAACAATTCCTGCCGCTTTAGAATTGCTCACATCTTTCAGCGCCCTATCAAACTCCGACCTTAAATTTTGCCCCCTAACTCTTCGTTATCCACCTAGTCTTCTTCTTCCTCTATCTAGATCTAGATATCCACCGTGATGCAGCTCTTCTAGATATGCCTTCCATCTTTCTGTTTCTTCTTATTTGTCCATAATTGGCTTCCCATCCGCTTTCCTGATGTTCTTGCTAATATTTTTCCTTTCGCCGAATGTTAATTTGATTTTCCTATGTTGCTCCTATTTTTCCTTTCACCATGTATTCCTCAACCGCTCTTCATTTGTCTTGGATCCAAGCCTGATTGGCTGCTTTGCACTTCCTATCTATCTCACTCTTCAAATATTTGAGATATTTACCATTTTCATCTCTTAAGTTTTTAAATTTACGCCTTAAATTAATCATTTTTAATATTTCTTTTGTTATCCATGCTTTCCTATTGGTTTGAGCTAGTCTTTACATTTTTCGTCGGCTGCGCTTGTTATTTATTTCTTCAAGTGTGACATTTCTCTTCTATATTGTTTCTTTTTGTTTTCTTTATTAATCTTCTCTTGGTTTCTTGTTAGAAACTCTGAAGCACCGCCAGTTGATTCAGTTCTTCACATTCCCGGCCCTTTTTATTAAATCCTTTCTTGAGTTTCTTCATTTTCATCCTACATTTCATAATCAATATATTATGGCCCGTGTTCACATCTTCTCCTGGATAAGTTTTGAAGTCCAGGACCTGTTTCCTATATCTCTGTGTCAACTTTATGTAGCCAATAGGTACCTGTCTGTGTCCCACGGCCTCTACTGTGTGTAGAGGTTTCTTGAATGATTCTTGCAACAGGTATTTGTCACTACTAATTTGGGCAGAATGCAAAATTTGAATAGTCTATAATCCCTTTGATTCCTTTTGCCATTCCCATAGTTCCCAACTACATAACTTTCTCTTCCCTTTCCTATTACTGAGTTCCAATCACCCATTACTAACAAATTCTCGTTTCCCTTGACATAATTATTTATTTCTTCAAATTCTTCGTAGATTTTCTCAATATCTTCTTCCTGTGTGGCACTTGTGGACATATAAACTGGAATGATTGTCGTTAGTTGTAGTTTTATGTAAAGTTATCGTATCTAACCTTTCACTATATTTCATATATCATAATGGTTATTATGGAAAAGTGGTTTGAAGCATACTCTCTGCAACATAGTATCTTCGCGGAAGCTAAAACCGACTGGTATATAAATTATTCACGAAGAACGTCATACATAAATAATAAAGAACATTTCCTAATTAATTACAACATTACTCTCAATTTACTCTTCGTCGGACCGGACCATCAATTCCTGGAACCGGATGTGTATAAAGACCAAAAATATACACATAACAATATAAAAATAGAATATAAACTATATCATAGTAGTATTAATCAAATAATTATCTTAAACGATGTAAATAACTTCCGATAATACAAATTATTCAATAACAAACTTTTCATGGCAATATTAACATTCTTAACAGTACTAATTATAATAAAACTGGAATTGATAATTACAGAATACATGGACTATAAACTAAAACTCGGGAATATTTATGAACATATAAGTAATCAACTGACGTTTCAAGGAAATACGAAAACGTGGGTTGTAACAGGAAAACCGTAGTTTTCCAACAAACAAAATGTTTAAAACTGGAAATGAGAACAGTTTTGGCTCTCATCCTTGGAAAGAAAGATCAGGAGATAAGGAAATTAAGAATGATTTCCTTCAACCTCTGCACATAGAAACGTAAGTAAAACAGATCCATTCCTATAGTAGCCCAGTAGGATCCCTCCCTAATTTTATTCGAACTTTTGGATTTTTAAAGGATATGCAAATTTAGCAAGGACATTCTAACTGGTGACAGGCATGTAAAAAATGGTTTTTCCCGGCGCCAGGATACCGGTCGGGAGATGTGCCTGTCTGTGTATTTATAATGTTAATCTTTTTTGCTGAAGGAACATTAACCCTTCAAAATTTTCGAAGGACTCTGTTCCATGTGTCATGGAAAATTTCCCGCGCTGGACGAAGGCCTCATGAGGATTGGTGGAGCAAACATCACGTGGGATAGCGTTTTCCCTTGGAGAAGGGATATACGAAATGGCTGGGAGGCGAGAAGCCGAAAAATAGGTAAAATGGTTCTAGACGTTGAGATGGCGAGGGGGTAGTGATGGAGAGTTGATCAGGACGTGGACAGGAGAAGGCTAGAGAGAGAATCGAACGTATTTTGAAATGGGTGAGGTAGCTGGAGAGTACAACAACAGTTGAAAGTGAGGTTTGAATTGTTGCTCTTTAGTGAGATGGTATTGAAAACAAATAAGGCCAAAGGGAAAAAGGAGAAAAAACTGGGTTTTCCTCAATCACCGGGAGTACCAGGTTCATCTCACTTTCCGCCGGTAGAGGGAAAATATACAATTCAACCCGAAGGTAGGAAGAAGTTCTACCTAGCTACCTGCATCAAGACTCGAATGAAGATAAAACAAGTTCGTCAAGTGAACGAAATCTCTGCTGCACGTGGCTACCCCAATTAGTAATTCACCCTGATATAAAAAATCACCCTCTGAATTTATTTATTTATTTATTTGTAATAGCGCGCCCGACCCCCTTTAAAGTGATTGTTTATTTTACATAAATAAAATTATTATATCATATCATAAAGCGATTAAATTTTATTAAAATAAATTAAATAAATCCAATGTCATGGAAATATACAAACTTTATAATTATAATCAAACATTTATGCCGGCCTTCCGTGGTTTAGTATCTGTCGCTGCCTCACACCACAGATGTCCAGGGTTCGAATTCTGACATGACATGCCGTCATGGTCACTGAGATTAAGACTGGTGGAGAATCTGTACGATGACCACGTATCACTCCAAATGCGGAATGCGTCACGTAAAATGACAGTCTTCAGTCGACCCGGTATGCCAAGACCCTAATGGGTTGCAGAGCCAAGGAAGAAGAATCATACATTTATGTAGGTAAGTAATTGTAATGTAATCAAAAGAAAAATATTGTTTAAAAACGGCCTATCGTGGAATCTAAATATTGAGACAGTAAAGTTACTATTAAAAAGGTTTTTTGAAGAACTGTGTTGTATATGAATTTAATTAAAAATATTAGTAGCATGTTTGTGTTGTGTTGACACTTTAACAAAAGCATTGTTCTGACATTGTCATCCTGAATTCAGATATATATAATCAATGTGTGTGATAATGTAT
The DNA here is from genome assembly GCA_034510155.1 of Eucriotettix oculatus. NCBI lineage: Eukaryota > Metazoa > Arthropoda > Insecta > Orthoptera > Tetrigidae > Eucriotettix > Eucriotettix oculatus. The sequence goes on along the minus strand of CM067377.1, from coordinate 75,240,702 downwards.
AGAGATGTGAACGTCAGGGCCGGTGTACATTTTTTAATATATTTGGTGTCTAATGTGAAAAGCAGTGTGAATTTATTTGGAAGCAGTTATCAACCAGTACTACCCTTACTTTTAAAATAATAATCTTCACATTTATTCACAGTACACCGGCAACAAAGCGTCCCTCGCAAAGGCGTAGCGCCAATGTCTTTACGGTTCGTTGTAGTTAGTGGCGGCGTGTTGCGGTGGGATTCAGAACTAATAATGCATTAGTGATTCTGAGTTTAGCAAAGTTGTGCGAAGTATTTTCCGCGCTTGAGGGGCTCCGGAGCGAGGGACTGGGATATTTAACTGACGAAGAGGGTGCTGTACTAATGAGATGGGAGACTCCAGACACTATGAATACGCAACTATTACCATGCAACTGTGAACATAAAAACAGCATCATTTAACTTTACACATTGAGGAATCACCATACTATTATGAAATAACGTATAAATTTTTACAATACGTAGCGTTACAGTTGAGAATGATGTATTTCTAGAGTGAAAACCTGAAAATCATAAGCGAACCTTCTCCAATGCAAAGGGAACTTTACCATCGTGAAGGAGATCTACGAAAGAAAAAAAAACTTCCTCCCGTTTCTGTATGTCTGTGGAGAAACTCAATTTATTCTTAGTTTCCCATTTCTATTCTATATCAATTGAAGTTCTTGTCTTAAATGTATGCATCATGAAAACCAGGCAAATTTAAAATTTAAGTTTTAAAATAGTATTTACAGCGATTTGCGAACCTCTTTCTGGGCAGTTTATGAAGTGCTAACAATGGTTATATTAGCTGTACATTTACTGTAACCAGAAGCATGGATATGTTCGTAGTTTTAATTGTTTTATTTTTCATGACATGATTTGTAAAAAGCACTAGACAGAAAAGGAGAAACAACTACAATGTATGATTCGCTGGGTGACCGAAGCAGACACGATGAAATGGGCGTGCCAGTTTTTGGCAATCAGGATAGACTATAGAGGGTAAACAATGCATGTTGAGTATGATTATTAATAAATTGGAGGATGAAGAGGGAGAAAGTGAATAAGAACGCTGTATCACAGGGAAAAGTGAAAAGGGATCTGAAGACTGGAAAAAAGTAAGTATTATTGGTAAATAAAATTGAAGAAGCCCAGACGAAGACGGAAGCAGAAGATGGATTGGTGGCGAGAAAAGTACAAGAGCTACGGGTGCAATATGAAAGGAAAATAGAATGTCAAAATACAGAGTCGAATAAGACAAGTACGGAGTTAGAAATGGAGAAATCCAAAAAACCAACTAAAGAAGAAATAACTAACGTGGAAGATAAATGTAGGAACTGTGTTGATGATTGTAACACGCATATGATACAGAATCAGATGTTGAGAAAATTAAAGGACTGGAAATAAAATGTAAAGAAAAATGGTTGATCGTATTGATAGATGAATGGAGCGAGAGATGGGAATAACTAGACAAAGAAATTGATGAGTTGAAAATAATTCATGAAAAGAGAGAGTACAGCAACTTTATTGACAATCAGATAAGAAATAAACTACCGGATGATGTGGAGATTGCATTATTACAATTCATAAAACGTAGGAATGTTACAGATGGCATGTAAAAATATTTCGCAGCGGAAGAATACGGGATGAAAACAAGCTAATGAAACAAGCAGATGAGGTTTCTGAAGTGAATGTCCCTCAACGCTCAGCCGTCTATATGTAGTAACAGCAGTCTGGCATTCACTTGAGAAAGATGGAAGAGATTTTTACCATCGAAACGTCGTGGCAAAATACAAACCTGACCCGGGTGGAAGCTCAAGAACTATTTACTCAGAAGATTCACTGGGAAGAAAATGTTGCTAGCAATGACAAGGAAGAGTTTGGCAAGGCTAATTCCTCTATGAGGAAAATCAAGCAGATGAAGATTATATTTGGCGATGAGGCGGGCGAGGCTGAAGAGGAAAGTAGAAATGAAGAAGATGGGGATTATTATGTGAAAGAGGGATAATAGTAATATAATTGGAAAACTGTATGGAGTGATGAACCATAATCTTGCGTAATAGTATCAAAGACGGTAAAATAATTTAAGTAAAATCTTTATTTTAGGGAGGGGAATATATCTTGGAAATCGTTTGTATTTCAGATTAATTAGATGTTTGACATGATAATAATTGACACTAATCAGAAAGTTAAATGCTGACCTCCTGTGGTGTAGTGGCTAGCCTCTAGTTGCTGCCTCACAACCCAGAGGTCCCCTAGCATGGGCTTGCATGTTTGTGTCGTCATGGTCGCGAAGACCGTGATTATGAATGTTGGAGGATCGATACGCTGACCACGTGTTACTCAATATTCGGAACGTGTCATGTAAGATGACAGTCCGCAGTCGACTCGGTAAGCCGAGGCCCCGCAATGGGCTGTAGAGCCACGGAGGAAGGGAAGAGAGTTAAATAAAATTTCTAACTTAAAGAAAGTGTATTTTTGGATGAGGTGAGTATGAATTTGTTCTTGTTGTTACTTTTGAGGAATGCTAATGTGTTTAGTAAAAAATAATAAATTGATGAAAGGGATGTTTAAATGGAAAAATACACAAAAGATCCTGAGAGGTATCGATCTCAATTATCAGATAAGTATAATATATTTTTGTTATTCAGACTTGTTGATGTGGTAATCAGTCCTAAACCTGGTCTGATGAAACCCTCCATACTAACCTATTTTGCGCCAGCCTTTTCATTTCTACATTGCTACCTCATCTTCCCTAATCTGCTCGGCGTATTCCACCCTTAACGTCCCTCTTCTGTTCTTACCCCACACACTTCCCTCTAATGCCAATTTTACAAGACCCTCATGTCTCAAAACGTGACCTATTAATGTATCCCTTCCCTTGGTCAGCTTAGAACTTCCTAGTTTGTTACCCTATCCACCCATCTGAATTAATAAAAACTTCACAGTAGTTCCTATTATTATCGTTTTCATGAGATCATTTGGCTGTAATATATTTTGTTCGGCAGAAACTTCATCCTGCTGTTACACTGTAACATATTGCTGCCTACCATGCAGTAACTCTGAATAGATAATATATTTGTTACTATGTCGTACACATTTAATATATAATAATGGCTTATAAATAAGATTTGTTTATTTATTGTTGTTTTTTTAAGTTGCAGCGTGACACTCGGACTTACAATCGGTGTTCCTGTTCTAAGGAATTGCACATAGGACCACAGTTAGAGAATTTATTGTAATTAACAATTAATAACACTGTGCAGTCTGCGAAGTAACCACCACTAAGAGACAATCATGAAACTATTTCTCCGTTCGGTGTTACAACCACGACAGCAGCATTATTCTTATTTATTTAACAATAATTAGTATTATGTAATTAGAATAAACACTATATTCAAAATTCCAAAGAATTTTTTTTTTCAAAAAAACAAATTTCAATAGTTTTTCTACTGAGTTTCAATTGAGGCATGTCCACTTCCTTAGTCTAGATTTCAATAGTTCAGTAAAGGGTAATTCTTCGGTGCATGAGAAGTTTCATATCTCTGGTTTATAAATTTAATGGATTAAGAAGTTTGTGTATTTAGCTATAATATAGGAATTACACCAATAAGACAACGACCATCACATTATGGTATTGTTCGGTAGATTTTTAGTATTTTTTTTGCTTTCAACAAAAAAAAACGATACGCAATATATAGATTGATTGAAATATGTATCTTAATATCTACGTTTTCAGTCATGACTAACAATGAAACCTAACAAATTCATTACGAAATAATGAAAGTTGTTAGTTACCTTGTAATAATATCAATTGTCCTACAAATGTATTAATGTTTTGAAAATTTCATTACTTTCCTTCGGAAACATGGAGACGCTACTATTGTAACTTATACGAATTAAACGACTTTTCTGCACTTCGCTACCCCAGAATTTTGCACCCATCGACAAATATTGGTTAATATTTACCAGCAGAAGATATACTGATAGTAAATTATGTTTGGTTTACGAGGGAAAGGATAGGAAACTATATCACCATTAAGAGACCAGTGAGAGTCATTCATGGAACTATTTCCCTATTCGGTGTTAAAAACCATGACAGTAGCGCTATTCCCATTGCAAGCCAATCTCTTTATAGCAAGACGTCGGAACAAATTATTGTTAATTACAATTATCTAACCGTGGCATTTCCTTTGAACTGAAACGCCGATTGTAAATCCGAGTGTCAAGCTGCGACTTCAAATGACCGCGATTCAACAGGTCGATAGCAACACCTTGCTTCACAAGGTTCGTTTGCCCCCAACAACAAGTAAAGCGTGAGCTTGGAAGCGTGGGCGGAGAAGGGACCAATCCACTCCGCCATCACGCAAAACCAACAAACAATCTGCAACAATAGCTGGCGGTAATCAGCTCTTTGGCCGGGCGGGAACACAAATTGTTATTGTTGTGTTTGCGGGGTTTGTATGTGATCGCTGGCCGCCCACGCAGTTGACAAACAGCGGTGTTTATTACGCGGCGCGCATGGAGATGGCGCGTGGTAATTGCGGAGCACTGAGCCCGCCTGAATTACTGACTCCACTTGCGCAATTTATGACAGCTTCGGCAAATTAGATTACGGGAGAGGGTGCGCGTGCCAATTCGTGTCTCCGGCAAAATCTTTGCTGGGGGAGAGCCGAAATCGATAAGGTTGTTGTTCCCTAAATCAACCGTTTTTAGTTCTAATGGTCGTAAACGACGGAGTGCCGCAGAAACTTACTTTCCTCTGAAACCGCAACGTTAATTTCTAAATTCAAAATGTCGTTAAAATTATGTTTGACACAGTTAATTTAATTTAGTTGGAAGGCTTGCCTACAATGAACAGAAAATTTTAAGTTGAATTTTTTTGCAGCTTGTAGCTGTAATATGTCGCAGCTTGCAGTATGGCCGTATATTTTTCTCCTACTTAGTTGTATAATACGTTGATATGATTAAGATCTAGTTAAAGTTGGGAAATAAAGTTCGATCGTAAGATTAACTTTAATTTCTATTATTGCTTTTCTTGTGTTTAATTATTGTTCTTAAATAAATTTTCGTTTCATCTTTTCGTTTGATTTGGACGGAGGAATTTTTATATTTTTAGAACTACAAACTTGGCAGGCGTAGTTCTCATTCAGGATGGCTGAAAATAATTTTTGGTAAAAACGCTTTATTTGCAACATTTTCGTTAGATCCCAGTAAAAAAATTCTAGTTTTTCCCCTTTATGCATGTGAGCGTCGAAAGACAAATAGATACAATTGCCATTATATGAAGTCTTTCCCAGTCTTTACAATCCACTAAAAAACAGCCAGGACATAGATAGTCTTATATAAAGCTAATACTGTACAGTTTACAATTCCGTATAAATCTGACGCTCTAGAAGAATTATTTTATCAAAGTTGTTCCATCATTAGCGCAAGTCTCTCCAAGTACGGTTACTAAGTCTGTTTCTTAAGGTAAGCAAATTGTTTACACGCAGTTGGATTAGGACATTCCTTTAAGAATTATTAAAAAATTTATTTCAATTTTAATGTAGTGATGTTACAATAAAATTATGTTGTGAGTACCGAGGTTTATTTAAAAGTTTAAGAGAATTTTAGCGTAGTGTCTGTTAAAAACTTACCATCGTATTAATTAACCCCCAAATTTCTCTAAATTATCATTTCTTAAATCTAACTTTAAGAGAAATTTTAAATAAAACTAGGGTGCACACTCAATAATTGAATTATCTGGCATTCATAAAATTTACAAATAAATGAATCATACAATATGTCATGAAATCACTATATTTATAAGTTCATGTACGAAGTTTCCTCGAGATTTCTGAAGTACTTCAGGTGTAAAGAAACCGAATCGTATTTAAAATTAAGGATTAAACATTAGAAATACAGAACAAGAAAATGTTACATCATGGACTGCATCCAGTAACAGTTACGTCTAAAATTCACATTTCTGGAAAAGTAATTTCAGATGTAATTTGATTTCGTTTCTCTGTACCTGAAGATGTCCAACAATCTGGACGTAAATTACCTTTATAAGTTCTTAAATTTGGTGTTACTTTGACATATTAACGATTTGTTTATTTGAACTCACTCTACTGAAATATTTTTTTAAGTTATCTATGGAGAAGCATGGTGATCTAAAATCTGATTGCAATACTTAAAACCGGCGCCCGCAGACTGCATCGTGGTCACAACGAACGTCTCACTGGATTTACAGTCTCTGGAAGATCATAGGGAATAATGAGGTGAGAAGAATGTGGATTAGATCTCTTTAGAACTTCCGAAGATCTAGTGATGAGAAAATGATATTTGGTTTTATACATGTTACCTTGCAAACAATCACCTCTGTATAAGAATTCATCGTGGAATGAAATCTGACAATTCAGTGCAAAGAAATAAATGAAAAATACAACCAATTTGGCAGCTAAAATTGTTTAATTAATATTTATTAAGTATAATAAACACATTTAGTCCATATCTGAGGAGTTTATCAGGACAATTTTAAATGCCGGAGTCGGTCACAGAAACGTCGTTTTTATATTCAATAATGTTAGTTAAAATTACTTTGCGGAAATGCAATATAATTTTATTCCGAAGAATGAGGCTTATCAATTTTACTGGGTCTGCAAAACACGCACAGTTAAATTTAAGTAAATTTAGGATTTTCCCACGTCTTCAACTGTTGCAATCTATACTATGAAAGTATGTGATTTATCTTCGTCGGCTCTTGCTTTCTCATTTTACTTTTCTCACAACGGCTTACAATTTGTTCTTATCATCCTATAATTATCACATCTTCCAATAATCTCTTTCCGTTTTCCTGTAAAATTGTACTAAACTCTCAATACTCCGTTAAATACACTGAAATTTTCAATAATAAGGAATTCCAAAAATATATTTCAATCCAAGACAAGAATTTTCATTACATTTAAAAAACATTAAATTATTTTATCTCGTGAAAAAAAAACAGTATTTTTATTGTATAGTAAACGCGTTAGGGAATTTGTTAATAATAGATGCGAAAGAAACGAATTATAAATTTATTAACGCAAAAAATGATATATGGGTTGAGATAGAAAGAGACCCCTTATTTATGCGTTAAAATAACCACAAAACATGAATCAACAATACGTTCGAGAAAAGTGGCCAGCCTACGTTACAAGAAACTTTTCCCTTCGTCTAACCTGGAATCGTTTACTTTAAGCGTTCAGCGATTGCTTCCTAAAACCTTAGCGCTTAGTACTTAATTAGACATATCCAGGGAACTGGTTTCAAATTTCTGCGGCAGGAAACGAAGTAGATGCAATTAGCGCACGACTCGTTGCGATCGATGTGGCTCTCTAAGGCAGCGGAACAACCTCAGCCCTCTGCAGTTGCTGCATTCAAATAATCCAACATATAAAATACCCGCCACTGCCGGCTCATGAGTTTATAAAGTTATGTGCTACATCACCCTCGGGAACAATTTTTAAGGGGATAATTACGTAAGATATTAGTACAACAGCTCCAGTGTTGATAATACTCCACGACCCGTAATAATTGCATCTACTTAACGTCTAATAGAAACGAATTTTCAAAAGTGTAAAAATATAAAATCAAATTGGTACTAATTCCGAACTCAAAAGTACTTTTACTTTTATTATGTATGCAGGATAGTGAGGTAATTTGCTCTGATTTATGAAAGTCTTCGGAATACAGTCCCTTAAATGCTTTTTCTTTTAAATAACCTTTGAATAATTCAAGTGAACTAGAAAATTTCAAAGAACAGTATTTTTTTATTAGTTTGCCTAAAACATTTATAACTGTATCCTGGTGAGGCCGCATCTCAGGCAGCACGCAAGGTCCGGTACTGTATATTTGGTAGCTCATGTAATTGTTAGTTCTTGGACTGGCTGGTGGAAAGGAGTGAAACTAAACACTGCGCAAGAGTATTTTTTTCTTCAGACAGGATTCTGAAGCTATAAAAAATGTAGAAAAAATGTATTGTGGAAGGAGCCCGCAGGAAGAAGGGAAGTTTAAAGTCTTCGTAATCGAAGCAGAAACACAGTTTTCTAGAAGTAATGGACTTTCCGGAGCATCAACTTAATGAGAATTGAATTTCATTTTTTAATTTTCTCCCTACCAACAATTAACTTAAAAACTTTATTGAAAGAAATAATTGTTAAAACTCTCCACAGTACCTGTTCATCGTTTGTCTTCTAAACAGTAACTAATAAGTAATGGTTCGCAAGGTAGTATTACTGTTGACAATATACCAGTATAATTATGTGTTTTATATGTTACGTTTGTAAAATTATTCGCCCATTACAGTGCATGATTCATTGAAAAAAATGCGAATATCATTCAACTGTCATAGCTACAAAAGCAAGAATTTGCCCATGGATGTTTTGGTAGAAGTACGAAAATAATATTGTGAAACGTTTGATTTTTCGCCGTATATTTTATTTACCTAAGTCAATTTTCAATATTAAGCATTCTGTAAGACGTTTCCACAGAGACCAGATCCTGAGACATTCGCAGGGGTAAACCCGGCAAGCAAACAGTTATAAACTTGAAAACTGAAAGGCGCCTGAGGAGCTCCAGTCCTTTGTCTGAAAGAAATTTTTTGCGGCTCGGCAAAAACCAAGGTCAGTTGAGGTCAACAAGGCGGTTGATCCAAAAGATGGCTAGGGCTGACCCTTCCCAAATTTTGAATATTTGGAAAGGAAGGGTAGGGACACCAACCTTATTGGAGGACCTTGGGAGGATATAAAAGCGGGGAGACAAAATGGGTTTTTAGGAGAGGTGTGTTAGAGGTAGAAAGGACCTATGAAATGGCATTCTGGAAAGAGGGGTTAGAGAGGAGTTAGCGAAACTGAATATCGGGCTGGCTGGCTTCAAGCAATAAGACAGGAGATCCATGGAAATAAAAGTGGAGACACGTTTCCTGAAACACATCAGAGGCCAGACTGCTTCACATGCCGATCCAGGAAGCTGCCTTTGCTTCGAATCCAGGATTGCCGGTCAACCAGGAAACTAGGTAAGGATAAATGCAAAGTAAGATAGAAAATATAATAATCTCTTTCTCTGATATGCATAAAAACACGTCATACAGACATGCGTAAAGTAGATTAAATTTACTAAAGTCTCTTGCTATGTAATTCCTTTGGTTAGGGCTCAGCTGGGCAAATAAAATTTATTAAAATTAATTAATTTCTAAATATTGTAATTTGTTGAATCTTTTACATTTGTTAATAATAAAACTGTTTAAAATGTCAAAGTTGGCATTTATTGGTGCCCATCCATTTAAATGTATACTCTTATTTCTGTAATATATTTATAATATGAAAAATAAAAACCACGTCACAATATATTAAGAGTATTTTAACCCCCTCATTTTTAACTTTTAACAACTGAAGAGGATGAAGCGTTTTCCCTTATAATTATGTACTGTCTGACTTTTGTACATCTTGTAACTTATTTATTTTTAGCAGCACAAAGTTTTTATGTTTTAAGGTTTTAAATTTAAAATTTTTAACTGTAAACAACTGAAGAGTTTCCTGAAATTGGGGTTGAAATGTTTTAATTTAATTCATAACTATTTAATCCTGTATTAAAATTCTATTTCTGATATACGCTAGCCAGTTTATTATAATTTAATTTTGAACATACTTCAAGTGATCCTTGTGGCCAAAGTTCCAAATAACTTACTGTAGTCAATAATTGTTTACCTCTTTACACTTTCTGTTCATGAAAATACGGCTACATTATCCAAAAATTAAACATCTATTATGAATAAACTTGTTTTGTGTCAAATCGCGGTAATCATCGCCCCTAGTGAATGTTCTAGTTTTCGTAAATAATAAAAGTTGTAAATACAATGCACATTTCTGACTTAAGTGAATAGGATTAAACTATTTAACTGCTACTATCATCAAAGTTCTGAGAACAGCTTGAGAGGTTGCTCAATTACTTAGAATGTTTATGTAATAATCTTAGGTGAACAGAAAATTTAAGTGCCTAATTTTCAAATATATTTAATTAAATGTGCCCCCGTGTAAGCGCTGCAAAAATATAATATTTAAATAACTAGCAATTATAAATTTTTCGTTGGCAGGTATGTACCTTGTATACTTGTGTGGCACGATGACAATCTTAGAAAAATCCGAAGGAACTAATGCACAGTAAAATGAATTCTTATAGGTTTTCAACATTTCTCATAATCAAAAGAAAACAAAATTAGCAGACATTAAAAAATTAAACAATTGAAAATGTATGAAATGTTTCTGAGGCATATACGTTTTGCAATGTTACGTCTATATGTACATGATTCAAGGCTGTTAAATTACTACCGAATTAACTACTTGAACGAAACTTTGTATGCTTACTGTGCAGGTTTTTTTGTGTAATATATTGTTCAGCTTTTATACGTCCATATATTCGCGCCGTTGTTCATTGATTGGAACCACTCAATTATGAATATTTTGTTTTGTTGTTCAATATATTTTTCTGTTTAGAATAGCAGGTTGTTATCAATAGCTCGTTTTGGTCATTTTAAATTCTGAACAAGGTGGAATGTTAAGTAAAAGCAATAAATAATCCTGACACATTTTCCAATCAGCGTATTCACAAATTTAGTGCTCCAGAAGACGCCAGAAAATTTAGTGGTGTGTACGGTGTATGATGTCGCTCAGGCTGTAAACTTATATATATAGAACAGGCGATGAAGAAAGTTAAAACTGAATGTGGAAAAGGAATTATACTGAAAGGAGAATAAATAAATACTCTACGTTTTGACGATCGTATTGTAGTATTAGAGAAGTCAGATAATAATAAGTGGAATGAACGTGGTCCTGGCGAAAGAGTTCAGTATGACGATTAATAGAGGGAAAACCAAGGTATTGGAGTGTAGTATGGAAAACATTACATTAGCACAGGATTTTAGATTGGGAACGGATATTTTGACGGAGTTAAGGAATTTTGCTATTTGAGAAGCGAAATAACTAGGGATGGTAGAAGTATAGTAGACATGAAGAGTAGGAAAGCACAGGAAAGGAAGGCTTTCGCGAAAAAGAGGAATTTACTTACGGGTAATATAAGTGTGAATATTAAGAAATCATTTAAAAAATGTTCGTATGGAGTGTGACGTTATATGGGTGCAAAACGTGGTCGGAAGGAGGTGGTGGAAGGAAAACCTTTGAAATGTGGTGCTATAGGAGATACTGAAAATCAAATGAGTTGATAGAATTACTAACGAGGAAGTTATAAGGAGAATAGGGGAAGAGCGAACAATATGGAGGACGTTGACTAAGAGGGCGGATATATTAATAGGTCACGTTTTAAGACTTGAGGGTGTAGAAATATTAGCATTAGAGGTAATCGTGTGGGAAAATATCAGAAGACGGAGGCGAAAGATGGAATACGCTAAGCGGATTTCGGAGGATGTGGGAATGTAAAGTCTCGTACAAGATAGATTGGCATGGAGGGTTACATCAGACCAGTCTAGGACTGAATACCACAACAACGAAACGGAAACATTTTATGAGAGGACGGCAGGAAAACGGTTTTCGCGTTTCCGGGAACGAAAAATTCGATGTGTGATAACCCAGTTCTCAAAGTACATTATTAATTAATACCGCTTTAACCAGGTAGATGACAATATTCCTCGCGAAACAACGCAGGCATTAGTACAAATGCTGAAATGTGATTATAAAACAATGGTGCGTCATTTGCATTTTTAGGTTCAGATTTATTGTTTTTTCCATTAGTTCTCGATTGAGGAAATAGGATACGCCATGCATTACAAGTAACAAATAATTTTAAGAACAAAATAAGGTACATAATTAATTACAAGAACCTTAAAATAAATTAATAAAATAAAAACTATATAGTCTTAAGTCATTAAAAACGCTACACGCACACAAGCACAGACTGAGAAACACAAACACACGGAATGGAGTTTTCACTACTTGGAGCTGCCCGACCACGTAGTAACAATACATGAAACAAACAGACAAGAGAACAGAAGAAACTGTACAGAAAGTTTAAAGATATGCGGTGTGTTATTTACAAGGCAACCTTGATATTAGAGGAACGATTAAGAAAATCCTGTACAAAGTAAAACACGCCATTTAATACAATAGAGTTACTCTGCTTCACGAAACATTTCGTACTAGAAAGTATTCTAATCGCACGCTTTTGCAACTTACATAATTAATTGCTCCTGGACCAGTTTCACCAGTTAGAGATGCCATAGCACATAATTGAATGAAAATACGCGAAGTAAACCATTATGACGTACTTTCTGTCAACGTGTTGCATTAGTGTTCTGAGAGAATAATAAGCTGAACTTAGTTTCCCAGCTAGCAGATTTATATGGTCATTCCACTTTAATTTATCATCAATCCGAAGGCCCCAGGAAAGACGCATTAGCTGAAAATTTGTCTACGGGTCATCAGCACTAAACTGTAGTAACTTAGTCTTATCTAGGGTGAAGGATAATTTATTTACCTTAAAGCAAACATTTAGACCGTCCAGAGTACTGTTTACTTTCTTGATCAGATTATCGAAGTTTCATCTGCAATAACTATATTTGTAGAGAATCGATGTTAGAGGATGTACGTATCCTGGAAGATCATTTATATATAGTATAAAAAGTAAAATCCCAACAATTGATCCTTGAGGAACTCCACATGTTATAATTTCCCAATCGGATAAGTGAAGTTGGCCGTCTTTAGCTTCAACTACTACTTGTTGTTTGCGGTTTGTAAGATACGATCTTTGTATAAGTGACGTATTTCCCCGAATTCCATAATGTTCCATCTTTTTTATTAATATTTGGTGATCTACCGTGTCGAAATCCTTAGAGAGGTCAGTAAATATGCCGGCTACCTTCATGCCTTCATCCAATAGGAATGAGAGAAATGGGCCTGATTTGATATTTCGGATGGCGATCCTAATTTAACCGGGACAATTGCTTATGATTTTCAAAGAATCGGGAAAAATTAAAACGGAAAGACATTTATTAAATATTACTTCAAGTGGTAAAGCGTTAGAAGCAGCACTTTCTTTCACCATTTTACTAGTTATACCATATATAAATTTGGGTCTCGTACAATGTTTTATGCGATATGATTAAAAACCAGTAAATAATATTTTCCTATTTACTGACACAAACCATTCCTTGGTAACACTGTTACATAAAAGAATTCAAAGACGAGGAAAATTGACCAGATAGAAGGAAAAAGAAAAAAACTATTGGATGGATGGTGACACCCTAAAAAAATTATGCTGTGTGTTGGTGGAACCAAAGTAGCATTCTTCACCACGAATTGTTACAAAGATGTGAAAAGTCCGTTCTTGCGTGTAGTAATCTGCAAATACGAATCGCTGTTTCCATTGACAATAATACTTTGCCAACATGTATCACAGATGCTGAACATTTCTGAGAACTACTTTCTCAACCAACACTATCATTTCTTTCCGACTCTCTCGACCAACTTTCGGGAGGAAGTGTTTCATGCTGACATATCTCTTTGCAATTCGGTCAATCCAAGCCAAGTGGTCGAGAGGTGGTAGCCGCACCATATCAGAAAAAATTAATATTTTGTTTGTGCATTCCCTCAAGTTTTGACTGTTATATATATATATATATATATATATATATATATATTTCATTTATATTGTGTCCGGTTCAAAAATGGCAGCCGTTTATGTTGGAATGCGCATGCAGTTTTTCGTGTTTGCAGGCATCTACGAATTCCTAAATTATCCACGACTGTGTGAACGTATCCTTTTTAAATAAACTGAATCGTGTTCAGAACATTCAGATTTACAAATTGAATGCATATTTACTAACATAATAATACATTTTCGTGTACTCTGTGTAACACGAAGTTGTCGATTACAAATAAAGAAAATTCAATTTTCCCAGGCTAATTTCTCCAAAAAAAAACAGTTTTCGAACCACATTAATTTCTGTCCTTTTACACATAATGATGTAGTTACTCTGTGTTAATTATAAATGCGAACTGACGTTCCCTTTACAAATTACAGCTCTTCAAAAATGAAAATTTTCAATGTTTGAGACGCAATATCTCTGTTGGGCATATAGATAAAAGTCTGAAACTTGTTCAAGTAATAGATCTCTATAGTATAAAACTACGGTATAAATTTTAACTATAAAAAATGGTTAATATAGCAAGAAACTCTCGTAAGATAAGTGGGTATATCAGTATAATACTTCGAATATTTAGACTTGTTAAACAAAGAAAACTGTTTTTAAAACAATATTTAATATCTTTTAACAACTTGTGATACATATTGTTCCACTAATACGTAATTTAAATTTCAAAAGGCGCCATGAAATACAGAGATATTTAAAATATTTTAAACAACAATAATGTAAAATAAACAATTCTTTGAACTAAATTAGCAGTGAAGTAATAACTATAAAATGTGTTTTAACCTATTATTAGTTTTCAGTCTTGATTTAACAGTAGTGATATATTCTTATAAAGTTAGATTTTGTAATTAAAAGTGCGGTGGGCCCCCGTTGTGAATTCCAGGCAACTCCTAAATTTGATCATTTTCATTCTTCAATTACAATACAAGTCTTGCAATTGGATAAAGTTCACTTTCTGTATATGACGATGTATACTGACATTTTAACACAATTTCCGATTGTGGTATGAAACAATGGAATGATCTGGTTCCTTTAATTTTTCAGACAAGAGCTGTATCTTTCTTCTAATTTCATAATGTATGTGTGTGTTTATATCATCAGAATGCAATTTTAAATTTGATTATAAATTTTTTTTGGAAGTTATGGTATGCGCAATAAATAATTATGAGTATATTTAATAATAGTTCTCAAAAGTTATGAATATCTTTAGAGTAGGTTATGACTGTTAACTATTGTCTATTGTCAGAAATATAGGAAACAATAATTGGTTGCCGTATGTAGGGTACAAGTGAAACTAATTTAGATCTCCAGGAACATCAAAATTGCTCCATTGTTCTTAATTTTCGAGCTGATATGAGCGTTGTTCTTCCACTTGGCAGAGTGGTTTACTGAATAGTTCACCCTACACATTTATCACATGAGAATATGGGAATATCAAAGGCAACGCTTTGAAAATTGCTTTACTGCTGTAGGATATAATCCACAGAGACATGTAATGCAGGTAACATATGCAGCAGACAAGTGACACCGCTGCAGGTGTTGATATTGCTCTGAATAAAACCATCAGTGGCAGGAAATTAATCGAAATAATGAAGTACGACTGCCCTGGTGCATAATGGACATAAAAACTAATTTATATTAATATATAATGATGATAATTTTTTCCCTTATTTATATCGCTCACTTCAAAAAACCATAAGTATATTTCAATTTTGATTTCCAAACTTTATTAGGAAGAAGCT
Organism: Eucriotettix oculatus; assembly: GCA_034510155.1. Classification (NCBI taxonomy): domain Eukaryota; kingdom Metazoa; phylum Arthropoda; class Insecta; order Orthoptera; family Tetrigidae; genus Eucriotettix; species Eucriotettix oculatus. Next base: position 75,225,274 of record CM067377.1, on the reverse strand, counting down.
TTCGGCAATTGCCATATACAACTACAAAATAAATTACAATATTTGAAACATATATTTGAAAAAATATATATGTATATAAATATGGAAATTTATTTAAAACTATGGTTATATGATATAATGATGGTTATATGATTAAATATATTATACATACCTTCATGTTTTTCGAAAGCAAATAAAATTTCTAATTTTCTACAATGGAATAGTATGTGATTCCAGACAGTATTGGCTTACACTGAGCATTTTTCGAACTTGGTCATGTCTTCAACAAGCACAAACGGCAACATACATCCATGAATCGTCGAAAAGTTAACATTGAAAAATTATTTCAATGAGTCCTAAAATTTAGCCACGTCAAATTTAAATGTCAAAGTGTCGATCATAATCATAATATTTAATCGAATCTTGTAGAACGAGATTTGATAAGTTTAAGTCCAAAATTAACTAAATTTATGTTTTTACTCTAAAACTTTGGCGTTCCTTTATAGAATTCATATCATTATTGTTCTTAAAAATGTAAATGGATTCTAAAGTCTTTCGTTTAATTGTATTACTTTCTTTATGTATAATTTCTACATTATCATAATCTATTTTATGTTTTAGGTTTAGATGATGTAGAGACAAGGCTGTATTTGTTTTGGTATTTCTCTTAGCATTATTTTTATGGTTATATATTCTAGTATTTAGGTTCGATCTTATATGTCCAAAATAATTTTTGTTACAATCATTACAATTAATTTTATATAATACACTAGTTTGCTCCTTTATCGGAATTTTATCTTTAAGTTTAGTTAAATAATTTTTTATCTTGTTTTCAGGCTATATTCCAAATTTTATTTCATTAATACCACTTTTATTATTTTGGGTGTTAATGTATCAATGTGTGTTAAGGAGCAATATCTTGTTATTGATTTTTTCTTGTCCAACTACATCATTATCGTCGATATTATTTGATTTAGGTGTTTTACAAATTATTGGTTTAAAATAATGAGTGTTGCTCTGTTTATTTTTGAGGTTATTAGTATGTTTAATTAGTTGTTCATTAATTAACACTTCATTATCTGTATTATTATCTGTTTTATTTTTCTTATTTATATTATACTACCATATAGTAGTTATTAATTTTTTGGGTTCAAAATTATTAAGTAGTTTCAGATATATAATTATTTTAATTCATTTAATGAATGCTATATCTGTTAATTTTAAAGCTCTATGTATTAGATTATTAGCAACATTCCTTTTATGAGAGAATGGATTATTTGAGAAAAAATTTATTAGTGTATCGGTTGTCATCGGTTTCTTATACCATTTTGTTAAACGTTTATTCTTATCTGTAATTATTGATATATCTAAACTAATTTATATAATTTCGGTTTATATTTAAATTTAATGTAAAAATTTATAAACCGTTATGTACACGTAACATTTTGTTTTCATAAATTAAAGCCGAATTGTAAAAAACATTTAGTCTCTCCATGCTTTATTTATATATTTTTTAAAACTTAAATGGCAATTTTAACTTCAGCTGGAGCATATCTTCGAAATTTTATTTCATCAGTAATTATTGTGAGCCCCGTTGTTATTTGCCTTCCCCACTTCCTTTTCCTAGTATAAGGCTTATTACTTTTCAGGATTAACACATGTCCCATACACAGGACCTATTATTTGACTCGTCATTTCGTGTTCTATTGTTTCCTGACTGCTAAATTTCAATTTTTGATTTTAAGAAACCATTTTACATTAAAAAATATTTCGGATTATTAAATGAAAATGCATCACTATCTCCCGTGGGTTTGTATTGGGTCTGTGTCATTTTTATAAGTATGAATTACATTTCATTGAAATAGGTTGCTGATACAGAAATAATAATAAATGCATATAAATGAAGATTTATGTACATAATAAAGTGCACTAACGAAAAAATTGCCTGCGGTGTCAACTATTTCCCATATTTGTTTTTCTATATTTTAATCAATTGTTTATTATTTGTATAACGTTTAATTGAAGTATTCACTTCCAAAGACTGTATTGTTCGATATAATAGTATTTTCAGAAGTTAATTGTAATTCTTATAAAAAGTTAATATTATGCTATTAAAGTTAAAGTAATATTGATTTAATATTCTCAACTATCTGTGTTTTGACCCTTCATACGGCAATAAAAGTACTGAGCACACTCCTTTCGTTAAATTTAAATTTTGGCCCAAATAGTTTTTCTGTGGTGTTTCATACTGGTCATGTATTATTATCTTTTATTTAATTGTATTTTTTGTCTCTTCGTTCTATTGTTAATATTATTTAGTTTCCTATTATTGACTGAAATGAAGAATAAATTTAAAGACTGCAGTATAAGTGTTAGCGTTAAAAATACTGGATGCTTGTCAAATAAAATTGCTATCCTAGAAAGTATCATCACTTGCGGTTATGCAAGGTTGATGTTTCTGAAAATCTTGAAGTAACTCTATATTAAATTTTCATCGGAATCGATCCCACCATTTTCATATCTAAAAAAATTAAGCGTGACCTGCAAAACAAGAATTAAACTTACAAAGGCATGAAATGTAAAGATAAACTCAAACCCACTGTTGTAATAAATGTAGAGACCAAATTATTATTTTGTGTATCAATTATTTCAGTGTAACTTAGACATGACACCATGGTTATTAAAAATATTGATAAAATGATGAGAGTTATTGACACCATAAACCTTTGACGATACATCTCAAAACGTAGGAGAGATCATTAAACAGATTACAGGCCGTTTCCTAAGGCACAATAATCTATATATCTGTAAATGTAGCCATAAACAGGGGACAAGAAAAGAAAATTTTTGGATTTTAATGTATGCAATTAAAGTAATCTTTAGGGAGCACATATGCATAAACGTTAAAAAACGTCACAATAACAATTGTTTGGTTTGCATTTAGGACACATTTTATAAATATAGTATAAAAGTGTTTATTAAGAACCTGAATCGCTTTCTAAAACCAGTGTAAAGTTTAATATACCTTTGTTGTATTATTTGAATTTTGTATTGTGTAATATTCCTGTTAGCAAATTCATTGCTTTTCTCAATCCTTCGGCGACCGGTGGGGACTCTAATGACGAATTTCGTTTCTAAGTCTCTCGTCGTTAGTCCGCAAACAAGGGGACTGTGGTCATCCTCTCCGCAAACAATCTTGGTCCGCTGTTCTACATCGGACGGACATGAGCCTTCGCGTCCTCCAGCCCACCCTAATTGTCTGCGTCATTCAGACATTCTGCTTCAAAACTGTGCTCGATATTACGGTTATCGAGTAGTGGGAGCACTTGTTCAAAACTAATAAGGGTCCTGAGCAGACGAAACTCGCGTTCCAAATACTTGGAAAAATGGTTATACACGCTGTATTCAAAGAACATTCACTTCATCATAGGACAACAGTCACATCGCTGGGCGATTCCTTATTCAATTGTATTTTAACTAAATCTGCATTGGCTAACTACTTGTTGAGGTACGAATATAAATTTTTTCCGTAGGGGAGACCAGAACACGTTTTCCAACTTTTTACTATTTGTCTATTTTACTTTGATCTATTTTATGGTAAAGAAAATATCATTGTAATTCCTTTACCAGTATCTAAAAACTAGCGCAGTTATAGGTTTTTACAGAAAATGGTTGTCTGATGTTATTAAGTTGGAAAAGGAGCCCCGTGAGCGGGGCAAGGTCTCCAGCCTATTAAAAATGAACAGGGGAAAATTTTCCAACTATACTTTAAATAGTAAAACACAGGTAACAAAGTTTGCTATTTACTTAATATGCACTTTTTATTGTAAATTAGAACTCATAATAATTGTACACAGAGAAAGTAATTGGATATAAAAAACAAATTCTAAAAAAATAAGTTTTAATATTATTAAAGATTGTTGTTGTTTTCAAGATTTGGTACGATAAGAGCCGGCCTATCAGTAAAGTAGAATGGCATAAAATCTGAGTCTGTTAATGTTTCTTAAGAAAAACCGTTATAATACTGTTGTTAAAGTCAGTGGAGCAGCTCTATCCAAAATAGACGGGATATCGTATATATCATACCTCTTTTATTTGTGAAATTTGAAGGGACCATATACACTGCAATCTAAGGGTTGTAGATTATGGCTGCAGTTAGGAAGGAACGACAAAGATTTAACACCGTTACACTTGAAGTAGTCCGATGCGTCTGTAACAAACACTTCTTGGGTTTCCAACCGGGTTAAAAATTGATATTAAGCCACCACGTTTCGCTGGCCACTTTTCTCACTTTCTCAGTTGAGCAGAAACCAAAGAACTGTTTATCTAGAACATACACCGGAAAAACCTTTGATAACAGATTTTAGAATCAACCATTTCAGAAATGGTTGTTTGTCCGATTTTCTCATTCAATAAATACATTTTGATTCAGATCGGTGCATGTTTTCCAACGAGACACGCATTGGAATATGAGGCACGTACTGTTGGAAAACGTACCTCGTCGCCATATTGGAACTTTGACACTACCTTGACTAATAACGGTGTAGGTAATTTGCAATACGAACGCATAGTTACGTGAAGAAAGAAACAGTCGAAACAGTAAGTTTAATGCTAGTACGATTAATTTTTAGTTTCAATAAAGACCTGAAGGTTTACTCATCATTGACGAGGTGACAGCAGATATTAGACTATAGCTTCTGCAGATGATGTGTGCTGCGTTGCTACTTGAGCCAGTTCGCCACCTCACGTCATCGAAATGCTCATTTTAAAGCGAAAGTAAGTTGGAAAACCAGCCCCTTTGCTAAATGTTTCCCCTAACTATTTATTTTTATAATACAGGTATTTAGTTACAGTTGTTTCTCGACCAAATACAGTCACAGAAAACTACTCATGCTTACATACGAAGCATCTTGCCACTGTCAGAAGAGATGCTATATTTAACTAAGGAAACATAAGGTTCATTTTAAATATCTGCCTATCGTAAAAGAAAGTTGAAGGTCCTGGATTACAGGGATACAATATCAATATTTGTTGTATCTTTCAAAATTATGAGAGTATCTGTCATTTCAGCTTGATTAAATTAGAAAGATCAGCTCTTGATATGTATTTTCGTGCGGGTTTAGGCCAATAGCCAACATAGGGATTGAAAGCTGTAAATATGGGCCGTAGAGACTCGCGGCGAAGAGAAGTTATAATTCCGTTGTGTGGCAGGGCAATTAAAAACATTTGTGCAGATGCAAGGTGGAGGGCGCAGAGAAAAAACAATTTCCTAAAGCGTAATTTTGAAGGGTCGGAATCTGTAAGCTGAATCGGCGGTGAAGTCCGCTGATTAAATTACTATCGATATCCGTTTATGATTAAATTAGTTATAAAATGTCATGGTGGTGCTTTATGTTGAATGACTAGGTGAGTTAATATAATTACCTCCATCTTCCAACGGTGTCTCATATAATTATTCCTTCCAATTAACATGATAAATGTTAACATTGATAACTAAACTGAATTAACCAACTTATACTGTTTCTTTTATGTATTCTAATATAAAATGAAATCTGACGACGGATGTTTGATTGAAAAATTATGAAAAAAGATAAAAAAAATTAATGTTTTAACTTGGTATTATTCTCTATTTTAAATAAGTTCAGTAGTTATTAATGTGTCGCATGACTTGTTAAATTATAGGAACCTCTGTCACATATCTCAATCCAACTCAGTAGAAATTCATATAAACTGAAATAAAGTAGCTAGCTACGCTGCTAATTTTCCTCCAGACTTTTTGCTATCCTGATACCTGATTCTCCTAATTGCAGGAATATCTCTATTTTTGTGTTTATTTTTTAACTTCTTTATTGAACGACTTAATTAGTAAAGGAGTCCTTTAATGTATTTAAGCTAGATTCAGTATAAGAATTGTCGTTCAAACTATTATCAATATATTCATGAATGTTAAAATAGTCATATTGAAGAAGAGACTGTTCTTTCCATAGAATGTGCATAAAAATCTCCATTGTTATCTCATTTTGTTAAAATTATCTTTTAAAAGTAAGATTTTATTCCAAAAAGCTATAATACTATTTATACTTATTTATAAACCGTTCAATGTCTAAGACCAAGCTGAGTTTTCCGTCAGCAATAAATCCTGATACAAGAGAAATCGGCTATTCATTCTCTTCAATAATCAGTAGTAATATATCGGTCGACATAATTAGTATGAAAATTTTCTTTTATAATTTCGATACTCAACAGAATGGCGTATTAGATTATTTTATAACCTGTGAGTTAAAACTTTAAAATTACATTTAGAACACAAAATTCACATGGAAAAAAAATTACCAGTTATCAATTAATATAAGGAAATATCACGATTATATATATATATATATATATATATTGTTTCTCTCTCTCTCTCTCTCTTTATATATGTATATAGTTCACTAGGAACACAGATTTTATAACTGAACAAAATCTCGATTAGCAATCTAATATTTACAAAGACTTTGATTACATTCAGCTTTTACGTTTTGTATCTTTTGGAGTAGTAATATGCATGGAATACTAACGGTTTAAAGTATGCTGTTTTCAAACAGATTAATAAATATTATTTCAACTTATGTTGCGCAGTTGCAGTGATGCAAATATTTAAGTCACTTAAGTTCTGTGTACTTTGATAAAATCATATAAAGTTGTTTTGCTAGTTTGTGTTCTATTATTTAAATTTCTTTAGGGAAACATCTCATTACTGACTTCAACACCTTGAATACGGAATTATAATACGGTTCTGACTGGCTATTTTTATTTCGCCGTAACGTGTAAATTAGTTTTCTCATGGTTTCTCAATTACAATATTTCCTTGTCTACCTTATCATTTCGAAGGTATACACAAGTAATTCCAAACAAAAGGCTCAATTAACTGGACCATATATCAACACCTAATACTTTATGACGTAAACAAATTTTCTGGTTTAGGCCTGTTCCATAAATTAATTCTTACCTCGTGAATTTTTCTGAAATTGAAATATGTTGGGAGATTTTAATTATTTTTAAAAGGAAGTGTATCATAACATTCATCCATAATATTAGAAGTATATATTTTGGGAATTAATAAAATTATTTAGAAATATAACTTATTTTGAGGTACTTTTATACTGATTATAAAATTCAAGAATAATTGTTTTATTCTCTTAACGAGGGTTTATTAATGTGGTGATTTCATTTGAAATTATTGTCAATCAGACCAAGAAAAGGCGCGTGCCCTGAGGTGTTTTCCAAATTAGGAGATAAACTGTTTGTGTTTGCTGTGAAGTTAACGATTTTGGTTTTCTCTAGATTAATAGGAAATTTGTTTGCAGTGAACCGAAGATTCAAACGTCACATCGCAGTATCAACTTTCTTGTGCAATGTTTCCGAGTCAGAGGCTGTCCGTGATAACCAAATTTGTGTATTCAACGTAGAGGACTGTTTTTAAGGAATGTAAATACTTCGGTAAATCGTTATATGATGAAAAGTAAGGGTCCCAAGAGCCCCGAAGAACACCGCAGGTAATTGTTTCCCATTCTGACCGATACGTTTTTCAATAGCAACTTTTTGATGCCTGTTTTGCAAGTATGATGTCAGTAATGAAATGAGAACTCCTCTGATTCCACAAAATTCTAATTTTCTTAGTAGAATAACAAACTAAATAAAACGCTTTGGAGAGGTCAGAAAATATTCCAGTTACTTTAAGTCTTTCATCGAGTGCGTCATGAATACTTTGATCGAAGTCCTATGAAGCCTTGCTAGTCGATTTTCCACAAATGAAACCATACTGCGATGTAGAAATATGTTTAAATTTTGTAAGAAATTCTGCAATAATAGTTTGTTCCAGTAAAAATTATTAAAGGCCTTTTAAAAATCTACAAATGCCACTAACTTTGGCCGGTTATTTCTTATTCTGTCGTCTAAAATTAAACACAGAGTAAATATTGCTTCTCTTGTCCCTACATTCTTTCTAAAGCCAAACTAATCTTCTCCTAGCTCACATCTATTTGACGTTCCATCCTTCTATATACTAATTCATTTCAAATTTTCACGCATAAGATACTAAACTGATTGTCTTGTGCTTTTCGCATCGATCTTCGGTATGGATATAATTATGTTATTCTCTTATTCTTCATGTTTCGTTGGTTTCTCAGACTATTCATAACAGTCATGATATTGCTTCTTCGTTCAGTTATTTAATCAACTCTGCTGGAATGTTATCAATTCCAGGCACTTTACCGTAATTCAGACCTGTCAAACTCCGACCTTAAAAAAATTTTCCCCCAACTCGTCATCATCAATCTCCTCTTCTCCTTCGATTACTGACTGCTAAATTTAGTATTTTTGGAAAATTAAAAAATAAGTAATGCTTGTAAAAGATTAATAAGGATAAGGGGAAAGTGAATATTCAAATTATGAAATTGAGTGAAAAGTGTAATACTTGATAAATTGTTTGAAATGAATTTAGAAATTTCTTTTATTGCCAAATAGCCAATGACAGTACAATACGCATTCTGAACCGTCAGTGTTTTTCGACTTCCATTCAGGAAGGTGCCCTAAATTTCTCGTGTAGTGTAATTTACACAACTTTCATTTACCAAACAAGAAAATATTACAAGTACATATAGCGTCAGTGTCTGCTTGGAATATGATCTACCTTAATTACACCAATTAAAATTATTAACTTATTGTGATAAACAGAGAGCCAATCTAACACCGACAGCAGACGCGAAGATTAGCTACAGCAAATTACTGTTGTCAGGCAGCATCTGTCTCTATTTGTACTTTTTGCAGAAATGGTATCACTTAGCTAATTAGCTTCATACATAAAGTATGCAGCTTCATAAATGAAATGCGTTGAAATTGCGCGAAGACCAGAGACACAAACGAACGCTTTGCTTCGACTGCTATAGAAATGCCAATGGAAACATAACAGGAAATTGATGGCTGGAACATACGATGAATGTTTCAATTTTAGTGAAACAATAGCAATAAAAATAGGTTTGATCATTTTTATATAAAAGTTCATTTAAGGGAAAATATTACTTACATATTAAAATTTATGAAATCCTGACATGAAACTTTGAAAGATATGTACGGTGAACTGTTGGTTGTTTAGCAGATTAATCTTATACTTAAATAAATTGGCTGGAGTGTAATTACTTTTTACCCTTCACATGTTTACTTGTAGCTACAACGAAAGGAGAACACTGGGGTATAGTTCCAGATTATAACGAATAACAGTTAATAAAAAAGTAGAAATTGATTTATATAGTTGACGAACTTCACAAAGGCCAAGATGGTATTTTTTCTCAGAAAGCAGACTGAACATTAATCTCGTAGTTAGACTTTAGTTCTTCATCCCAGACAGCTGAATATCAACTTCGTCGTAACTCATTCAGATCTAACTCTCAAGCCGGAAGTGGTCTAGTTAGCTCCAAAAAATTCTGCTTTCAAAACTCTTTCAGTACGCTCTGAACACTGTATCTCATAAACTGTTTCAAATTACTTCAATACTACTTCCGACTCCGTCACTCTAAACAATTTACATGCCACTATTAAAAAAATATGATAGAGAATCCTCCAAAGTGTTATCTGTAATTTTCCTTCGATTAACTTTTAAAACATGCAAAAATGATGAAAAAATTTCAGTGCCTGTCTACTCTCGTCTCTAGTACGCTATAACTTCGTGGCCTTAAATTTCTCCTAATCTTATTTTCCCCTCCACCAATCACAAATTTTATTATTTTTCGAGTTTTATTAATTTACTAGCTGTTAGTGTGATCCCGTTTGCGCGGACTAGGATATTTATGAACTCTTTCTTGATCAGATTCATTTTCTCGACGACTCATTTCTCTTTTCTTTTCACTCTCAGTAGTCGTTGAGAGACACTTTTTCTTTGCGGATGCCTCATTCTTTCTCTAATTTCAAGGTTCAGACAGGCCGCGCCACCTTCTTGTATTTTAGGACGTGTATGTCCTGGGGTCGAAGATCTCGGATCAGTTTGCCAACTGTCTCCTAAAAGTGGTGGAGACGCTGAAAATGCTGCGATCACACAGAAACTTATCTCCCGTTATTCTGAAGAGCGTGAGAATAGTACACAAAAGCCCGACCTACGTGATGCAGGTTTTCTAGGGTTTCCACTACATCTCTGTTAGATAAATCACCAGGTAGGATCTTTATACTACAGTCCGAGGGCCCTAGTAAATATTTAGCTACCTTTTAAATTCCCTTCCCATGCTATTTAAAGGGAGTTGTCCGTTTCATGATCACCCTCATATAGCCAGTTACTAAAAATTAAACATTATGGTTTATTTATCTAATAATTCATCATTTCCGAAATCAAAAGAAAGTGACCTGTGAATGACTGAGAATTTTCTACTCCATTCTCCTTTGGTGCAGCATGTTCCTCACGATACCCGCTTTTTACAAATATTTATATATTTTGGATCCTGAATGATATCAAAATGAAACAAACAGGAAAATTTAAGTTAAAATTATTGTTTCAATCCCTAAAATTTTCATTGATATCCGACGAGCTGTTTTTTTTTCTTTCAGACAGACTTAGAATAATGAGGCAATGTATAAATAAGAGTTTTCTCACAAAGTCACAGGCACTTAAATTTATTAATTGTATATATTAACAAAGGTGCCTTTTTCTGAGACATCGTAGTCCCTCTATAGAATTACGCCTTAGTGGCCAATCCTTCATGTTGTCATTATATTTTACCACGTGTGAATTTCGGCGTCTTAGGCTTTATATTTCTGCTTGAACCTATAAAAACAGTTTACTTATCGTGCAAAAATTTGCGCGCAACTCGTATAATAAAGCTATATTCACTCAATAATTAAGTAGATGACAGTATAAAACCAAAATTTACCTGAGTAAAATATAAGTAGAGTCTCACAGAAACTTTGTTGATATTTAAGGCCTCTTTAATTGCGTATTTGCCTGTGTCAAATGATATTATGTTTATTGCATTTAGCTTTTCTTTGATAATAGATTCATTTACATAAATTTCTAATATAATAGTTACGTCCATCGCACAATGGTGTAATATATTACATTTGTACTTCGAAAGACTATTCTTGCACAGCTAGCAATAGGAAGATATTGATCATTGTTACAGCAATACAGTAATTCTCCGACCCACACGCTTCAGAGCTGCCACCTTCCCACGCACAGCAAACATCACCCAGTGCTTTAGTGTGGGCTGAGCAAAGCACAACTTTCATATCACTTTTCCTAAAGGCGTACAATACCAAACACTCTTCCACGCAGGAATATTAATATACGATACAGAGAAATAAACCATAAGTCCACACAAAGTTTATTGCAATACAAAATTCGTTATTATATTACGTCAATCCGAAGCTTGCGGCCTAATCTACCGTAGTCACCTTCTCTTCTATTTGTCAAAAATTACTGTTTGTGTGTATGTTACGCGTACAAATCTAAACGAGTGGAGCCTCTACCATCATGTCCGCAGACCACATCCTCATTAATCCTCCAAAATTCAGTTCTCTACCTGTCAATCCTCACCCACCTAAGTCGTATGCCCCTCAGGTACTCGCAAAAATAAATAAACATAACCAATTCTCCTAAAGTAGGTTAATTAAATAAATTAACCTATCTTCACGTTATCATGTTAATTATATACCTTTTTAATGTTGTATATACTGTATCGTTATCGTCCTAACTGATAATCTGTACGATAAAAGTTTTTAAAATAATAAAAAAAACGAGTGGAGCGATATCAAACAAGTCTTGTACACGTGACGACCTTGAAATCAACAAAGTCGGGGTAAGGCGCGGCTTTCAACCCAAGGGGCGGGAGTGGATGAAGGGGAACTAAGTTACTCAAAAACGGCCGATATTTGGGTAGAATAAATATTTTTTGGCTTCAATTTCTTTAATAGTGTTTCCTCCCACACTTTTTGTGAATTACTGGAACACTTCTTAACATGAGAGAAGAGTATTGGTGGTGAAACTGTGGTTATGAAAGCCACTTAGTTTAATTATCACATTCAACGTTCAATTTAAGTTATATTTCAAACGATGAGCATTGTTGGGGAATAAAAGGAAAAGAAAGTCAATATTACGAAATCAACCGAGATTGAAGTTTAATACTACGAAATTTTACATTCAGAATGTTAATAAAATCGTACATTAGCCCCAGAATGGGGGCTATGCTGTGGAATGGCAGATATTTAATATGCTGAAATCAACCGCAATCTGGGTTGATTTTCAGTATGTAACCCCATAGTAGGAGTTGGGGTATGGAAGGTGTCAATATGACAAAAATAACCCAGATTTATTCGTATTACAGATTATGCATGTGACTGAATTTAATTAGAACATTCAATATTGCAACTTAAATCATTATTCAGGAGCGAGGTGGAGGGTGGCGTTTAATAGGAGGTGCGAATTTCGGGTTTATAAAACTCAAAGAGTTTAATTTTGACATTTAACATGAAACTTAAATCATTCTCCAGCCCCAGAAAGTGAGATGGGTGAGGCTGGTGTGTGGTTTCAAACAGTTTAACGAAAAAAAAATTTGTAGCTATTCCGTTTTATGCAGGTCGCTGGTTTCACTTCTGACATTCAACATGCACCTTAAATATAATTTAAGTTCCAGTGGGCGTTGAAGGATGTTGGAGGATGAGAAGGTCAATATGAAGTAGTAAACCTAAAATGTTATGTGTTCCGGCGTAATGGATAGATAGAAATGCTGTTTACGTTGAATTTCAGTTGTTAGAATGGGGCGAAACTAACTACTCCTTCCAATTGGAGCTATTTCTATCTAACATCATATATATGTAATTTACGATCCACTTTTACCCGTAATTATGGGTACAATACCCTATCAGCTATGAATGTGTGGGTCGGGCACATCGTTTAATGTTTTAGGGTACCGGGGGTAATTGTTATTCTCTTAAAATATTATTTGTGGTTTTAAATTACCGGAAATACTTTTACTATTTTAAGATTCTGGTGCTAATTTTTATTTCATTAACAAACCGGTTTATTATTTTTGTGCTATTATATAGTTTTGGGAATATATTTTACTTAAATGGTGTGCCAAGCGTATTTTTAAATACGTTCTTGTGCGGGGAGTATTTTTAATTCTCTCGCGATACTGGGAGGTGTATGGGACCTGGGATTTGGAGAATGTTTTCTCTACACTAAAATAGATAATTGATTAAACTGGTATATTAGAGTAAATTACTGTTCTTAATTAACTTACCAGTAGACTTCTTGACCCTATTGTGGCACTGTGAGTTATGAAACAAGTTGTGATTAAAAGAAACCTCTCCAATAATGGCAGTGGGCGTGAAAAATTTAGGGTTCATATTGAGACGCTATCGATGCCGATTTAATCACGATTTAAGCAAAAATTTTGAATCGGGCTGATATAAATAAATACCCGATCAACGCACTTCTCAAATAAAGTTAAGGATATTAAAACCAACAATATGCAAGATAAAGTATAGTTACAGTGGTATATAACTGTACCTGTAACTTTCAAACTGTAGTACACTAGAACCATTAATTTGTCTGACAACAATTGAGTTGTACAAAATTTTCTTTAATTAATAATTACGTGTGCGTATATAATAGCAGTTTTACGAATAAAGACACTTAAGAACAAATTAAGACCAGTAAAAAATTAACTTTTGGATAGACATGTTTAAATTTTTTGACAATTATTATGATTTATTACGTGTCAATTTTCACTTCATCTTTACTTTGTTGGCCAATTTAGATCAATTTTCACGTATATTCGCAAATTCTGGTATTTAAGGATCGAAATGCATGTTCCATCGATCTACGTTCATTTGTGTTTATGGAATCGAATAATAAACTAATATTTTGTAAATGAGATTTCTTATTCAATCCAGTTTCGTGCTTGTGTTCCACCCGAGCAATCAATAGACCCCATTGGCTTCCATGTGTGACAACCCCATAAGCCTCTGCGCGGACCCATCAATGGGCTGCTAAGCTGCTGCAGTACGCAGAACAATGATTATCTAATTACCCGCACGGACACTAAAGTATCGCGCAAAATAAAGCCCTTCAGCCACAACAAAAGGAGAACACTGCGTTATGACCACGTCATAACGAAGGACACTTCATAAAAACGAGCAGTTGATTTACTTACAGTCAATGAATTGTTATTTGTGTGGTTCGATAATGGTAAATAACAGACGATAATGAAGGTAACATGTCCCTTTGTGAACTTTATAATAATAAAAGAAGAATGTTCAACTTTTAAGAACATTGTATGGGCTAGGGAGTGCGACTGATGATGCCAGGGCTGAAGGTAACCGTATTCAGGTCCCAATACTTCTGCACACAAACTCTCATTTATTTTATTTGAAATTTTACTTTGATATATTTAATATATAATAATTATGAAACCAATAACAACAAATTATACATTTCAGTGTAAAATTTACTGAATTGAAGCTAAGTTTTCTGTAAAGATATTGAATGTGAAATTATTAATAGGCATGGCTCACCAAACTTATATGGTTTGTACAAACGAATAAAATATACAGTAATAGTTGTTTGAGTTACGGAACTGTTGGAGATACTACGCCATGAAAGAATCTACGTAAGATGTGAAAGAAACCACATCAGATTCAATGTAGTAATGGGCAGAAAAGTAATGGTTTTGGATATGTTTTGTAAAGTAGCACCCAAGGGGTATAATTAGGGAAAATATATACATACAAGGAATAAATTAACGCATAGGGACCTGCGACACCATATTTTCTAAGTAATCATATCATATAAAATGTCTTCATCTCTTTGGGAATTAGCTATGTTTATCTATTTACATTTAGTTTTTTTGTAGAAACAACTGAAAAGGTCCCGAAAATTGGGGACGAAATGTATATACTTGAATTGAATTTGTATGTCTGACCTTTGGCCAGTTATTGTGTCTTATTTATAGAAATCAGAATGAATAAATTGTTCTATAAGAAATAAGACGGCTATAAAATGATATAATAAGGAAGACACCATTCGTCGTCTTCTTTAATTTAGGTCGGTGGACCAACGTCGTTTTATCCTTCTTATGAATTGATTGTGTAAGAGCCACTAAATCAAGGGACTGTCGTTTCGGAAAGGTTTTTTTGATCGATCAAGAATAATGGTCGTAATTTGAGGGATTTTTATTGTACTTGTTTGATCATAAATCATGAAACGTTGCTTATATTTCTAAGAGTATTTATCACGTATGATGACAAGGTTGGACTTTTTGATGCAACCACACAGTTCCAGCCGTCCTATAAGTCCAGGTGGAGTTGTAGGCCAATGATCTTCGTCCGAGTAGCTAATAAAGTTATCTGGTTCATATTTATACACAAATTTCTTCGTTTTGATGTGTTCTTATCGGATGAGTTATAGTTTTGATGTATAGGTATTGATATAACTTGCAAAACACAAAGAAATACGGAATTCGGCGATATCTAATCAATGGCAGTCGGTTTGAGAGAAATTGAAGAAGGTTTCAGAAAGGGTAATCAAACCTAGACCGTTTGGCGTCGGTCTGAGTTTTTAAAATTCTGTGAGACTCCGAGACACCGGGCTGTGACGAGAACTGATAGTTCTCCAAATATTAGTGGTAAATGGGGTGGACGGCTCCTCCAAAATTCTAAAGGTAAATGCATTTGATTCGAGAGGATTTCGTCCCCACCACCGAAGGAAATTAAATAATGGAATGGGGAAAATTATAAAAACAGACTCAAATAGCTTTTCGGGCATTAAGAATCTGGAAATTAAAAGATTAGTGATAGGGAATGGGCATTTGGATGATAATGGATGGTGAGAGAAATAGAGCGTGATTGATAAATGGACAGAAGCAGGATTGAGAGACCATTTGAATCTGTGGAGTGGTCTTGGATTTATTGAACCAGGGCTGATTGCTTGTTCTTGATCATGGTGGTATTAAGAAGATTAAATGATCAAGGAAGTTTGTTGCGTCCGGTACAACATCTGAGGACAAGCGACAAGCTCCAAGTTCCAGGTAAAGCAGAAGACAGTAATTACTCTGTCCGTTACCTTTCTCCTGACTTTATTTATACTTTCAATTCCCAGATGGAGTTTTTGTTTGTTTCTAAATATCCTAGTATGAGAAGGCCCTAAAGAATAATAGGTCTCATTCTCTTATAAATGTAAATTTGTAAGTAATTTAATTTTTCTAAGAATTGTACATGTGTATGTTTTCAACGCTGAAAACCCCGGCTTTATAAAACGAATTTAGTTCATAAATTCTATTATATGAATTAATAATTGTAAATTTCCATCCAATTTTATATAATAGTCCTTAATTAAACGAATAAGACCCACCATTCAATCCAAACTCGATGTTACTTAGTTCTTTCCATAAAGTCAGTGCCAATTTTTTTCATTACGTTTCATTTATTTGTATTTCTTGCGTTTTTATACTCTTTTGGTTTTGAGAATGTTACATCTGAGCATATTTTATACGCAATCCCTTCTAACTACTTCGGTGCGTCTCTATTAACTTACCAATTACTCTCTATTTCAGCTTATCTTCTTTTCTCTAGTTTTCAACTTTTTTGTCTTATCGCTTACGTTTTCCACCTCTTTTCACTCAAAATGACATCCCATTAGATCATCCTGCACCTATAACACGTTTTCTGGAAAGTTCTTTACAAATTTCGAATTAATACACCAACACTTTAGTAGTTGATTTCCTGCATGTATTTTTTATATACATTGTTGTCTTATCGATCTGCGTCACAACTATCTTATCTCGTAATTGCTGTTGTCTCTAAAGTAACCATCAGCCTATTTTATGTTCCACGACTATCATAATACAGCTCATGAACTTCAAACAATGTTTTACAACTGTATTTGCTGCTACTAAATGAACTTGAAAAAATGTTTTCCTCAAAATTAAATAATCTGAAATGCCACTTTCCCATTATTATAAATTTTATTAATCTAGTCATAAATTTACCATGAAAGACCTCGATTTTGGTTCCTTCTGTTCTTGTGCAACTTTTATAAGCAATAACTTGGTGCACCACGTAGAGTATCAAGGATTAGGTAAATGAAATAGATTCCTCGGGCACGTTGCTGTATACGAGAAACTTTCGGAGTAACGACCCTTGTTTGACCTCTCTGAATTTCAGAAGTTCTCAAACTGAATTGGAAACATTTCTATAGAAACTAAAACGTTGCATTTATTCATATATCAAGTGCCTTTTTTGCTAAATAAGTAATGGCATACACTCAGTAGAGCGTAGTTAAGATGGCATCTGGTTCGGTCGCTCGTGCAGCTTGCTTGTGCTTCTACAGAAGCTACTCCGTTACAAACTGAGGTAATTAATTGGAAGTTTGCCTTAAGGAGAAGGCGAGGGAGGCAGCCGACGAAGCAAAGAGCAACCTGTGGGTCCTGGAACTCGAGGAAGACGTAAAGTACCTAGGCGTAAAGAAATTAATGCGTAGAAGTTATAGATTCTGGAAAACTGAATTGAGCGTAATGTGAATTAAGGTATAATACAACATTCCATCCAAATTCATTTTAGTACTTTCATTTGCGTTTTCACCAAATATTATTGCCAGAAAATTTTATAAATACTTTAAAGGCCTGTCAATAGTCAGGTCACGACGTCAGTGATGAATTTCGCTGTATAATCTTTAAGTAAAGTACGATATTGAACAATTGTAATTGTTGATAAACCGTGATTAATTCATTAAATCAGTAAATCGGGAAATCGAGGTAGAAAATGGTTGCTAATAAATTATTTTAAAGCCTATTACAATATATAATTTGGGAGCGTAACACCACTGAAAACGTTAATAAAAAAGACTTGATAAACATATTATAACAATGGCAATATAATTGCAAACTACGACAAAAGGTTCTTCGAAGCAATGAGAAATAATTTTTAATTATTTAATCAATAGCGGCTGGTAACAGTATCACTGTAACATTATCAACACATTTCAGTGTATTTGAATATTGCAAACGTACCATTGTGAGTTCTTGGTTTCCGATAAAGTAATCTATTCTTTCGGCTCTTCAAGGATACTGACGTCAGTCGTACTAATATACACTCGGGCTCATTCATTTATTTCGTTTTTTATTCCAAAGGTAAGTTACGGCTCTGTCCCTATGGTATTAAAACCGCGAAACTGGATTATTGTCCGTCTTGTTTGACGCACCGACATAGATGCAGCCGGCAATTGTTGAAAGCATGGAAGGAAGTAAGCGCACGGAAATCTGAATCAGTCGTCGACGGGCCACGATAGCATAAAGATGGTCGGCGAGATATCGCGGTCGAGAATATAAGTTAAACGTTTAGAACAGGCTATGGAATCAAAGTAGTGAGACGCAAACGTGGATTTATAATTAAGGCGACAGTGAGACGCGTAGGAAATTATATTGTATTAATGACCACATCCTGACTTTATGTAAGTGCTCGAATAAATGACCTGCTGTTGTTTAAATAAAAACTTTTTCATAGTAAAATTACCTGGAGCCCAATCAATCTTCAATTCAAAATCGACTGCAGAGCACAGCATGGGTAAAATTAAGTTAAAGACTTTTTAAGTACTTGACTTTGAGTGACTTCTGGGTCGACGGGTATTTCATGCCGATCAGAAACCGTGAAAACCAATCCCAGGTTTCAAGATTTTTTTTTTGGAAAACAGGCTACATGAGGGTGATCCTGAAACAGGCAACTCCCCTTTAATAGCATAGGAAGGGAATTGAAAAGGGGGAATGCGGAAGGTAGAGCAAGGTAGCCAATGGTTGACTAGGGCCCCCGGGCTATGGTTTAAGGATCCTACCCGGTGTTTCACCTAAAGAGATGCAGGGAAAACCCTAGAAAACCTGCATCAGGTAGGTGGTCACAAAACATTTAAATGTGCACAGGTCAAATCTTGACTGCGAGAAAATATGGAATTCAACAACTAAAATAACAAATATATTAACACGAAATTTAGTACATAAATATTACACAAAATGAAAATTTAAGACCTTGTCCTTCTGTTATAGTTACACAATGCATAAATCATATAAAAACACTTTATATACAGTGATGGAAATTTATCATAACACAAATAGCTTTAACTTGTATAATCTTTAAGTAAACTGAAAATCATCAGCGAGAGAATTTACGTAACATAATATTTTTGAGAAATACACTCTTCTCTCGCACGTGAGAAAAGAAATTGTGAAATGCGACTTTACTTACAACAATATGCCCGATAATCTAAGATAAAAGCAGTAGTAAAAATGGTGTTATTATTTACACCTTCCAAGGTCGAACAGCTGATCGCTGTCAACCATCAGGCAGAGGGCGGTATACTCTTTGACCACTGTGATTTTAACAAGAATATTCAATTGGTCAGCAAATTTAAAGTTCATAAAATTTTCAGGAACAAGTTCACCTTATTTACAGAAGTGCCGCTTTCTAAGAAATCGCCTTAATCGTATAAGCGTAGGCGTAGAAATCCCAATATTTCCGGGCTGGATTCCGGCCAGGCAAACGACAGTCTCGGTGATGTATGTCGCCCCTCAGAGTCCTTTGGAAGTAAGGTGGCGGGTGGCACGGGCGTGGTGTCGGATGCTTAGCGCTAACTTGGCTAGGAACTGCCGACTGGCGTCTTCGACGAAGTTCAGCACAGACTAGAAAATTTCTGGATTGAAGTGACTAACGTCTCCCCTCTCCGGTGCTTCTAGACGAAGTGCTCTGCTCAAAACCAAGAAGTGATCCCCTCGGGTGAAAAATAGTGGGGGATAAAAAGTAGAGGGGATGGTTAAACTTGTAAAAATACAAATTACAAGCGAATAGAACAAATTTAAAGAAAGTAAATTTGACAATAAATTATAAAATAGTTTTTTTTGTCAAAAGATATAAAAAAAGATGGCCAGATAATTTACGCTTAAGTAGTCGCGCATCGCCGCAGACGTAAGTAGGTTCTGTGAGGCCCCAATGAAATATATTTTTTTAACGAAATCGAAGTAATACAGCAGAAAAGTTAAGGTACACATTATTGGGGATAACAATATTAAATTTAGTTTACATTTTAAATAAAACATGTTTCACATATGTTTTTTAAGCATGAAGAGCAAAGTTGTTTGGAATGCCGATCTCTTACTCGTCGAAACGGGAAGCAGCTTTTCCTTATTACAATTTTTGGCATGTCTAATTTGTCGTTTGAATCAAGTAAGTAATCCCTAAGTTTGGCTTTTATTTTCGTGGAACATAATTGCTGTTCATTCGTTGCGAAGAAGATGTTTAGCAAGTTCTGTTGCAAGTTGTTTTAGAAAATCTGTCCGTTCTCCTGTCTTGTCAGAGTTATTACGACAAATAGTGCTAGTGGCCATCGCCCTGTCGTCGTTTGTATCTACGCAACAATTCCTCAAGTTATAATGTCAATATTTCAGGTTTCATTTCCTCACCTGAATCTTTGTCAATTAAATTATCGTGGTACATTGTTGATAATATTAACGCTGCTTTGTTTGTTTTTGATAATACGATAACCAAGGAATCGATTGTGTGAAACCAAAAATGCTTGTCTGCGGACGTCGTTTTTTCTTCCGCAAAAATTCTGCTGGTACCTTTTGTTTTAGCATAGTGTTCTTACAAGCATTAGGCGCAATCATGGTCACTTTCACTTTCATGATCTGTCCATCCCTCACATTCTGAATCCATATCATGATTAATAATTTCACTATCATCTTCATTTACAAGTCGTTCAAGTTCGACAAAGGAGAGAAGAATTATGCTAACACAACTTGACATAGCGGTGCTCTAAAATAAACTAAAATATTCTGAACGAAGGAAAGGGAACCCTTAGTTGCAAACAACGTACCAGGAAGCTGGGTAATAGAAAATATCCCAAGAAATTCTACCTGCGTAAGTATTCACGTGGGGCCTAACTGGGCGCAAACGTGCAAGGCGTAGGAAAATTAATGTTTTTATTTTACCAAAGAACATTAAAACCAGATTATTTTATCAGAATTTCTAAAAAACGTATTGATGGAGTTATTGATAGAAGGAGAGAGCCATGTAAACGTTATATTATAAATTATGCTGCTTTGAATGTTGAGTGGGGCCTGCCAGGACGTTAAAATAATGTCAAGAAAAGAATAAATTGAGGGCGATGCAATCGAGATTGGGCGGAGGCTAAATAAGAAGATTCTGGAAATAACTCAATAATTACAGATCAACTGCACAGAAACCTAATTAAAATGATTCTTCAGGTAGAGAATTCTACAATGTGAAAAATATAAAGATGCCATTGATCAAGTTACTGTAAATCTGGCCATCTGTTTATCGCGACAATTGGATGTATTGAAAAAACTAAGTCAATGAAAAGTAAGATAAATATTAGGGATAAAAATATGCGATAAATATAAAAATGGGATAAAATTAGGAGAAAAATTGCCGAAAAACGTGTGACTGGTTTATATATATAAAAATTCTTTTGATAAAACCTTTGCTTAAATATGCATATAAGAAATTATTCATTAATGGAAAATAGTATTAATATTTATAAATGACGTATTGGAACCGCCATCACACTACAATGTCGTAAATCAATAATGTCAAATGACATGTTATAAATTATATGTGTATTGATGTTCTATGACAAATTTACTTCCAGTTTAAGACATGTTTGTATCATACGCTTAAGAAGAATGATTTAACAATGACGAGTTTTCATGGAATGAATTCGTGCATATATCATCGAAACCGTTTTGTTATGATGTTACGTGCACGAAATAACATTGCACATTTTTAAAATTCTTATTAGCATTTGCGTTATCAAATACTATGTTTTTGAATAATTGGTTCTGTAACAGAATATTTTGTTATGCGTCTGACATTCGACATGACTAGATATATGCAAAGAAAAGTAAAGCTGCATGAATATCATAGTGGTATTTTTAGCAGTACAAATATATGTTTTAATTATGAGTGGCAAAAACAGTATTTTAATTTATTCATAACAGTTTCTTAAATAACGAATTAAAGTTAAACAATTGACAGTCATACGATTATAAGCATATTAAAGGTTTTCAATAACATTAGAAATGATTAAAGTTAATTGTTTCAAGTCTTTAGTAGACATTCCCCACATTTATGAACCGTCAAGTAACGATTATTAAATTATCGTTTCACCTAGCACTTATTGACAGCAATATTGTTTTGGCAATATCCAGATATTTGGATGGAAATACTTTATTTTGTAAGAATCTCGACTTTTTCTTTAATCTTCGGAATGTGATATGAGAACGATGAGTTTCTTTTGCAGCTGTGCCTCGTCTCACGAAATGATCAAAGCTTCACTCACATTCGAGATTCCACAATAGTTACGTTGCCACGAACGCAAAGCTTTTCCGTGACTATACAGAACTGAAGATATTTTCCAGGGTGATTCAGGACAACCTAGTAATTTCATTTTAAGCACAAGTAATGAAACCGAAATAAATAATGCTAAAATATTTTATTGTAATCAATAATAACTATATTTTGTTAATAAAAGGATGCTATTCTTTACTGAATAAGTATCGATAGAAAACAAAATCAATTTATATTATTATGTTACTTTCATTTTTATAACATTTATTATTTATTGTTGCATTCATTTTAAATAACATTAATCATAAATTAAAACGGCAGCGTAATTATGCATGAGGTTACTGATACAACATAAACAGAATCTGAAGTAATACTTATAACTGTAAATGAATAAAAAATTTTACATTTTTGAGAAATGACAGATACGATATTAATTAATATAAATAATTATCCCTGTTAATGTGTCTTGTTCTTCTAATGATTAATTACATTGGAATAGTTCAAAAGAGGAAAACGAGCCGAAAACAGACTTTTTTAATAAATTCAACTTCACATTTCAGTCTTAATAACGTCCCCCATTAGGCTCTTAAAGAAGAAGTTCTTAAACCTAGGTACAAAAGTACAAAGTAATAAAAAACTTACTAAATTTATCTGAAATAGAAAATATAATTTATTATCGACGTTTTAAAAATTGGAAGATGTTGTTGAGCTAAGGAGTACTGAGACTGTTCTGATGCATCCTTCCATTATGACCCATCTTGCACACACCTTTTCACTTCCGCATAGCTACCTCATCCTCCCTAAATGCTTAGCGTATTCCATCTTTGCCTCCCTCTTTTGTTCCCTAACCCACACACTTTCCTCTAATACGAATTTTACAAGACCCTCATGTCTTCAGGTGTGGCCTATTAATCCTTCCCTTCTCTTGGTCAGCATCCTCAATATTGATCGCTCTTCCCCTATTCTGCTTAGAACTTCCTCGTTAGTGATTCTATCCACCCATCTGATTTTCAGAATTATCTTATAGGACCACATTTCAAAGGCTTCTATTATTTTCCTTTCTGCAACTCCCACCGTCCACGTTTCGCACCCACATAACGTAACACCACTTACGAATATCTTTTGGAACGATTTCTTACTATTCACACTTTTATAAGTAAATTCCTATTTCTTTCTAAATCGTTCCTTGCCTGTGATATCCTACACTTTATGTCTACTATACATCGTTAATAAGCTGCAGAATTCCTTAACTTCCTTCAAAAAATCATTTACACTGTTTCCTATACTACACACCGTTACCATGTTTTTCCTCTTTTAATCCTCAAATAGAACGTTTCCTCCAGGACCACAGTATGCCATTTATTTTGTTTTCCGAGTCTCTTTCTGATTCCCTTAATATTACAATACAATCGTCAAAGCATAGGTTTTTATTTCTTCTCCTAGGAGTATGATTTCTTTTCGATATTCCGTTTAACTTTCATCATACCCTGTTCTATATATAAGTTAAACATCATAAGCGACAGACTGCGTCCTTGTCTTATTCCTTTCTTGATTTTTGCTTTCGTTTCTTGATCTTCAATTCTAATTACTGCTGACTGCCTTCTGTAGAAATTATCGATTAGCTTTCTTTCCCGATATTTTATTTTTGTGTTCTTCAAAATTCTTAATAGTATGTTCCAATTCACATTATCAAGGCTTTAAGTAAATCTATAATTTCCATGGACGTAGCCCTGCTTTCTGTTATCCTATCTTTTTAAATTAGACGAAACGTGTATATTTCTTCTTTTATCCCTACATTCTTTCTATAACGAAACTTATCACCTCCTAACTCGCATGATATCTGTCGTTATATCCTCCTATATACTATTTTCGTTAATATTTTCACGCATTAGTTACTAAATTAATGGCCTTGTGTTCGCATCTATCAGTCCCAGTCCTCTTCGGTATGGGTATAATTGTGGTGTTTTACATAAATATTCTATTCTTCCAGATTCATAGATTTCGCAAACTATCCCTAACAGCCATTATATTGCTTCGTCACTCGATGATTTTATCACCTCCGCTGGAATATTATAAAATCCTGACTTTTACAATTGTTAAGATCCGACCTTAAAATTTTGTCCTAAAACTTTTATCATCCACCTCCTCCTCCTCTTCTTCTTCTATTACTGACTGATCTAGATTTCTAGCATAATAAAACTTTTCTAGATATTCCTTCCATCGTTCTGCCTTTACTTCTTTATCCAGAATTGGCTTCCCATCCGCTCTCCTGATGTTCTGTCTAATATTTTTCCTCTCTTTCATTGTTTCTTTGATTTTCCTATGAGCTGCGTCTATTTTCTCTTTAACCATTAAATCTTCAATCACTTTTCATTTCTCTTGGAGCCAAGCCTCTTTGAATACTTTGCACTTCCTATCTTTCGCATTCTTCAAGTGTTTGTATTACTCTTCACCATTTTCATCTCTCACCTTTCATGAATCATTTTTATTATTTCTTGTGTTATTCATGCAGAGATATTGTTTCTATTTTTTCGTCGTGTGCTCTAGTCATATCTTCCTTCACGAGTGCCTATTTCTCTTCTGTATTATTTCTTTCTCCTTTATCTGTTAATCTATTTTACATATCTTCTTGCTTTAGTTATTTGATTCGTATCTTTTTGCTCTATTTCTAATATGGGGTATTACCATTTATTCATATTTTGCAGTATTTTTTTTCCATGGTGAAAAGAAATGAAATCACTGAAACTTGTAATTTATCCCAGTTTTGTAATTAAAGTTGTTTTATTATAACTGCAAAAAGCTAATGTATTTATTTACAAATTGTTTTAAATTACAATTTCAAAATTTATTATACTAATAAATGAACAACTTTTTTTATTTTAGGAACGTTCTGGCCACCGTTGTTAATCAAAGGGCTTTAGAAGAAAAAAACAAAATTGATAACCCTTTCATAAGAAATGAAATAAAGTATTATTGAGTGATTTGCTTATATAACAGAATTTTTTGTTTCAATATTCGGCGGTGGTTGGTGCCTTCAGGAAAATTGGATGCGGATTTTTCAGATCTTTCCTATTCGTCCAATTTTGTAGTCCGTTTTGCTACTCTTTCTGTAAAAGAGGTATGGAACATCAACCTTCGTTCCTATTTCCTTGCAATGTGTCACTATAGGTGTGCATGTGCATGTGCGAGAAGTAGACCAGCCGCGAACTTATCTAGACGGTAGTGTTGCGAGAAATCCCAAACTCTGGGGTGAAATCTAGTCAGAACTTCTCGTTACGAAAGTCAACCATTATTTTCAAATATCTGGAGGATTTACGATGCTAGGCACATTGCATTTGATTTTAAGTCATTGCACAAATGTATAAATATATTCGTGCTTGGGTAGTAATAGTTACTGTTTTATTTACATTTGCTAGATTATTAGTTTTACTATTTTAACCTCTAACTGGATTAAATGCTATGGCAGTTGTGTTTAAAAATTATTCTAATTTGTTATCACCGAAAATTCTAAGAGTTTCTAATAGTTATCTTGCATTTATAATCATGGCGGTCATTCTGAGAAACAGGAATAATATTCTGATTGAAAAATTGCCTAAGTCATTATCCTGTTTTCCTATAAACAGCACTTTATTATATAGTTTCAGCATTGATCGTTCTCAACTGTAAGCCAACATATAAAAACACCTAAGTATTACGTTTCAATAAAAATATTTCATTACAGTAATTGAAGAATAAATTTAATTCCAGAGAGCTAATCACCTTAATTTTAGATGTCCTATTGTCAATAAAATTTTGTTATTTTATTATACCCTGTGCCAACAGTTTTAGGGGGATCCTGTTTGAAAATATCCGTGCTATTCTAGTCGGTCATTCACTAAGTGAATATACTTGTAGCCTAACTGTGCAATCAGCGCCAACTTTCGGCCTATCTTCCTCATTCCCTGACGTACTATTTTGTTGTAATCGTATTTATTTCACAACAAACAAAGAACTTATCTATATTCCGACTTGGAAACTTAAAATAATTGACAATACGATATCCAAAATTAAATCTGACATTAATTTTTTTTTGTGGATTTTATGTTTGTATAATGATAAAAATGTACCATTATAGTTATAAATGGCAGTATCCAAGTAATTTGCGTAGGTTCCTTCGTGACGTCAACCTTACATGCTCAGGTATGTTCTTCCAAATATCAAATGCAAGCCATAAGCTTGCTTACCTAGGTAATATATTTGCACAATTGTCCTCCCTACTGTGTATTTAGAAATCATTTGTCTTAGAGTTATTTAAGTTATACTAGTTAGGTGTCCGGCGATAGCCGGGTTATTAATGCTTAAATATAACAGACTTTTTATTTAGTTAGGATACTTTGGTTTCTTGCGACCGTCGTCGTCGCCGTCACCTTACGCATACACGCAGGCCAACGTAAGGGCAGAATGTACCCAGTTCATATGTCATTAGGGTACTGCAGATACAAATAGTGTTACGGAAAACTCTGTAAAAGAGATGACTCAGAAAAGTATTTATTCGACCGTGATACCGGCCGATTTTCATTCTTTAAAAATTTCCGCCTCCTCCACCCTCGCCCCTATGGGTAAAAGCCGTGTCTTACCCCAACAGTACCAATTTCCGGGCCGCCAAGAGATTGTGTGCAAAATTTGGTTGAAATTGCGTTTAGATTTGTATGCGGAAGATACATACACACAAACAAAAACACGTACGAAATTTGAACTCTTTTTACACACAAACAACGAATTTCATTTATGCGATTAAGACAGTTGAACCATCTATTTGGCCTGTTTAGCGCGAAATAACTTTTAAATTTAATGAACGTTTTATTTAATTGACATATTTTAAGTACTTAGAAACTATATACAAATGTTTATATCTCGAGTGCGACACACGCTGCGCCATATAAAAGCTACGCGTTGGGCCGTTCAGAGTCAGGTTAATTTTTTTAAATAAACAAACATATGCCTCTAAGTGAATGGACAGCTTATAGTTTAATGTCATGAAAACACGAAATATGCACTTCAGATAAAGGAGAGGGATCACAATGCTCCGTCTCTTATATCACATCACAGAAGCTTTCGACTTACAATCGTCATAATCATCTGAATAAAGCCCTCGCGTTGTTACATTGGTCAATAGACTAAATATCAATGTAAATACCTGAAAAGAATGTGCGATAGTTAACCGATGTTGTTTGTTCTAAAAATGACGTGATCTATTAAAATATTGAATGTTGTGGACCTTACGGTTTATTTGAAGTTCATTAAATGATACTAAAGGTCAAACTAAATTGTTTACTACTCAAATATATCAATTCCTAAATCAAGAATCTGGAATATTTTCGTGTAATTTTGTTTGATGTTTGAAAGATTTTTGTAAAATCACTTTAATGAAAAGAGTGATTGTATCCAAATTAACAGTGGGATCTTTGAAGATATTCAGAGCAATTTGTATGATTAGCTGTGGATTGTATTGTGCTGGCATTGATAACACTTGAAGGCGGGCGACACATACGAAATCTAAGCGGAGAAAGAAGATGGTAATAGAACGGTAATACCTGCAGAGAATGTCAAAAGTTATACAGTTTTGTGAGCGTACACAGTTAATAAATATTTACATCATTGTTGTAGAACACGGGTCAAATGACAAGTTAAGTGAAAGTATCACGGTTATAATTTCAAAATACAAGAACAATTGTGGTTTACAAGGCAACGTCCACGTTTCTTCTTAGTACGTACTTTTTAATAAAATTCTGAAATAAATAAAGTATTCTAAAAGATTTTTTGCTCATTTTTCAACAGAATTTGGTACAATACTGTAACATCTATTATGATTTTGAAGAGCACAGGAATAAAACATCTAGAAAGAAAGAATATCCATAATCTTTACAGAAGGCAGTGAGAAGTTATTAGAATTGAAGATCAAGACACGAAAACAGAAATCATGAAAGGAGTAAGACAAGAATGCAGTCTGCCGCCCATGCTGTTTAACTTATATATAGAAAAGGCGAAGAAGAAAGTTAAAACGGAACATGGAAAAGGAATCATTCTGCAATGAGAAGAAATAATAGCCCTACGCTTTGCCGACGATATGGTAGAATTAGGAGAGTTAGAAGAAGACCTCTAAACCATAATAAATGGCGTGAACGTGGTACTGGAGAAACAGTTCAATATGGGGATAATAGAGGGAAAACCAAGATAATGGGAAATAGTAGGATAACAAAGGGTGTTTGATTCGGAACGGACAATTTGAAGGCAGTTAAGGAATTCTGCTACTTGGGAAGCGTAATAACTAAGGATGGTAGACGAATAATAGACATAAAGAGCAGGATATCGCAGGTAATGAAAGCTTTCGCGAAAAAGAGGAATTTACTTACGGGTAATATGAGTGTGAATATTTGGAAATCGTTGCTAAAAGTGTTCGTATAGAGCGTGCTGTTATATGGGTGCGAAACTTGGACGATAGGAGTTGCGGGTGGGAAAAGAATAGAAGCATTTGAAATGTGGTGCTATAGGAGAATGCTGAAAAATTAGATTAACTAACGAGGAAGTTCTAAACAGAATAGGGGAAGTGCGAACAATATAGAGGACGTCAACCAAGAGAAGGGATAGATTAATAGGCCACGTTTTAATACATGAGGGTCTTGTAAAATTAGCATTAGAGTTTTAGGGAGGCCACGGATGGAATTCGCTAAACGGATTAGGGGGGATGTGGTAGTTATGCGGAAATAAAAAGGCTTGTGCAAGACAGGTTAGCATGGAGGGTTGCATCAGACCAGTCTTAGAAATGAATACCACAACAACGACAACAACAGTAACATTTCTTTTGTGTAACTGTAGACGCGCAATTGGTTTAATAGACCTTAATTATTGGGCTCTGCAAAAAAAATTAATTGACGAAGAAGATTTATGATCCCTTGTGTAATTGTTGCATGCGCTGTTGTGCCACACGATGCACTCAATTCTCATTTGCGCAGAGGTTCGTTCCCTTGGATTTTCACTTAATCAATAATCATATCCAACAAACGAATGACCATTTAAAAATACGTGTATATATTCAGCTGCAATTTATTGTAACATGATTAAGATTCTTTAAGTACCGTAGGCAGGAAGGAAGGTACAAAATGTTGAAATATTTGTGGCAGTAGGGCGGGAAAGCTGGAGTCACCAGTGCTTGGTTATTAGTCGCATCGACCCGGCACACAGTCGATAGCGCCTGTCCTACCTTCCAGACGAATCAAGAAAACTCCCCTGATTTATCCACTATAAATACTAAGATTATTCATTATAATGAAATATTAAATTCATAATATCTTTATTTCTGAATTCGTCGGTCGGTTTGTGTGACGTGTCGGTCTTAAATCTATAAGAAATTTTAATAAATTTGTTAGCATAGTAACGAGGAGCATTATAATAGTCAAAAAATATTTAGACATTAAAACAAACTCAAATATTGTCTCTAACTTCCAATAACGATTTAATAAAGTGTTCGCAGATTATAATTATTGAATGTTCCGTTCTATGATTTAGGAAAGGATTATTTCCTCCCCCTTCACAACTCTTTATTATACATTTCAGGTTACTGAACGCCTACACCAAATGATCTTGTAATAAAAGGATAAAGTTTGCTGTTCGTCTCAACGTAGTCAGAATAACCAGAGAAAGAAGGGATAAACTCAAGGCTATGGTCATTTGCTAGCTCTAGGAAAGTCGTATAACAAAGTCGTTTCAACTTTTATATAATAAAAAACTTCCTACCAGAGGATTAACCTTTATTAAAATAATTTAATTAATTATGAATTCAGTTAGTGAAAAATGTTTTGCGTAATTCACGACATTTCATTAAATAACTGAAAAATAATTCACTTTTTTATTTTTATGATGTGAATTAATGTTGTTTTTGTCCATTTTTGTTACAATAAAAGCATTTTGAGTTTTTACTTAAACAATTAATAAGCAGTATGAATTAGCATTAATTAATAGGCATTGGATACATTTTAGTAAACCCAACGGCACTTATAAAAATAAATTATATCAGATTCGATTACTTCGAAAACAATATTAATGAGGTAAGAGATACCTGTGGGAGTTTGCTCTCTCAGGTATTTCTCCCTTGATTGATTTCGTGGCTCACCTTTGGGAATGCCTCGTATCCTCTATGATTTTTTTCAAGGTTCTCACATGCCGAGGCACCTTCGTCTATTTTAGGAGGTGTATGTTCTGGGGTCGAAGACCTGGGGTATACGGTCAGAGTTGTCCGCTGATCCCATTGGACTAGTCGGCCAACTGCTTCTAAAACTGGCGGAGTCACGGAGACGGGAATGCTGCCACCTCACTGTAAACTCATCTCCCGTCATTTGGAAGGGCGTTAGAATAGTACCCAATGCCCGACCTAACTGATGCAGGTTTTCTAGGGATTTCCTGCATCTCTTTTGGTGAAACACCGGGTAAGATCCCTAAACAATAGCCCGGGTGCTGTAGTAAACTCTTGGCTACCTTAAGAAAACAACAACAGGGACTTCTCCACAGAGCGATGACGGGGTGTACCTTCGGGGATGCCTCATTCTGTCTTTGATTTCAAGTTTCTCACATGTGAATGCACCTCCATATCTTTTTGGATGTGTTTGTACTGGTGTGGCAGACCTTGTTCCTAGGGTTAGAGTTGACATCTGCTTCCATTGGATCAATCGACCACCAGGAACTTGTGAAGACACGGAGAAGGGAGAGATGTGACTCCACAGAAAACTTCTCTCCCGTCATTCGGAACGGCGTGAGAATAGTATCTAATAATCCTACGTATACTACAAACTAAACTTTCTTCACAATATTTAAGACAAACTTAACAAATATGAAAAACAATTCTTTAGACTGTAACTCTTTCCATATTGGCCAAACTAAAAGATCGTTAAAGACCGGAATAAACCAACACAAAAACAATATAAAATGTAATAAAGACACCGTTGTATCGAAACATAGATATTTAAAGAGCCACAATTTTGACTGTTTTAACGTTTATTTAAGACGCATAAAGCTGTTATTTTTTTCGATTGATTAGTGAAATGCTACACATTCGTTAACACTCTTCCCCTTTAAATGTAAAAAATGATACTAACGACCGTAACAATATTATGATTGTCTAGTGTTATCAGCTAAAAAGTAAAAAACATCTTTGTAATGCAAATATGAATATTGTATACATAATACAGTTAATCAAATGTATAAAGGACACAAGAACCGACAAATAATGGCTTTTCCAGACTGCATAATCCTTCAGAGGTTCCCCACCCCATGAAAGGATTGCGAAAACAAAGTTACCTACCTCGTCAGAAGATCCACAAGTCTCGGAGTCATTTGGCGTTTCACTTAAAAATTTGATAAATTTGTTGGTTAAAGCTTTTTGGTTTACAACATAGTTTTCTGTCTTTAAATTTATAATAAATAAAAAGACAGCCAATAAGTCTGCATACATATTATTATTACTATTTAATCAAATACGGCGTTTCGTCTCCCTTTCGAGACTTCCTAAGGCATACTAAAACATATTATTAGAATAATTTAAATATGGGATCTATGTTACAATTTTTTTTACCCTTAAACATGTTTCAAAACTTATGAATTCAGCAATTCATGTCATTTACTTCTTGACTACATTAGCCGAGAAGTTTATTAAATGTAATGAAGTATTTACATGTGAATAATTGGGTGTCACGCATGGACCACCTCCAACGACGGTTAAGGCCGAAATAATGCAGTAACAATGAATGCTTTCGGCAGTTAAATTATAACAATTGAGAAAAATATTTAGAAGTTCAAATATTATACGGAAAGAGTATAGTTCATGTTCAATTATCGTGTCATTTATAAAAATCGAGCGCATTAGGGTTGCACCTGATGTGCAACAGTTCACTCATATTTCTCGAGAATAATTATTTTCTTCGTCTAATGTTTCCATATTTTGCCATTCTAAATTGTGATTGCAAATATGTATGTGTTTAGACACAACTGTGTACTTTCGAATGTCTAATTTGATACCGCTTTTAAGTTCTTTAATGCGAGCTTTTATGGCTCTTTTAATTGTCCAATATAAATTGCATAACAATCTAAACCATTAAATTTTTAAATAACATTATTCATTATGCTGTCATTTCTGCGTATACTGTCGTTCGTGAAACATTAAACAGTTGAGACGTTTTCGTCGCAGATGATCGCGCTAACCGCGCACCAGCGATTTGTCCTCTTTTGAAGTCTAAAAGACTATTAATTTTACGGATCACTGGTATTTACCGTGTTTACACAAAATACTGCAAGATAACCTCAAAACGTGGCACATTAGCTGGGCATTGCAGCCGCGTCACACAATTTACACGTTCATAGTGGTGACAACCTATCATAAGCACGGTGCTCATATTTTATTTGTCCAACCTCTATATAAACATATATATTGTAATGAAAAAACGCAGATTTTGGTTATATCGTGGCATTATGAGGCGCAGTTCGGCCTACAACGAAAGAAGTTTTGAGCGCGACAAGCGAGGCCAACAACAATGTCGAATTGGCTGAAAGCGGGTGAATCCCCGATGGGGATGTCCCGCGGGGCGTGTGTAAAAAAATGGTGGAGTGTGAAAAAGACCAATGGCGGGGAACCCCGGAGTTTTGTGAAATAAACCGCTGGCGGGGGACCCCGGAATTTTGTGAAGAACCGATGGCGGGGGATCCCGGAATTGTGTGAGAGAACCGAAGGCGGGGAACTCCCGGGTGAGAACTTAAAAGGGGAACCGTTGGGTGGCTCGGGAGGCAGATGAGTTGGGGAGGGGACGGAAGACGGATCTGTCGGATGAGTCTAAGCAGATGAGTTGCGGAGAGGACGGAGAGAGAGCAAATAACGAGTTGGACCTGGTTCATACTACCTTCATCGGTGTAATAAACCTGCAAGACGCTAGAGAGACGCGGAAAAATTCGTGAAGTTGATATATATATATATAAAACACAAATTTCTACTTTGCTCCTGTACTATATAATAACAACAATCTGGCATTTAAGAAATATTAAATGTTGATGTAGAATCTGCTTAGTTCAGGGTATTTTTATATGTGAGTCTTATCAGGGTTAATTACTGCGCGGGCAACAACTGGTAGCAGAGCTCTCGCTTGTTAAGAGGAACCTGTTTACATTCTTAGCTTGTTTCGGAACTTTCGCGTCATGGTTTCAGTGATACTTTCCTGCAATTCCTCGTCGATTTCTACGATTGCAGACATTAAGCTGTGGTGATCCTTTCCTCACAGGTTATGACTACAAAAATTACGAATAAAATTAATATAAAAAAATCTTTGGCGCAGAGAGAGAAGAAAATTGTCAACATTTGGGGCGTTCGTCCTATTTGGAGTTGGAAATATTATTATTCTCTAAAATTATTGGGGATATATTGGATTTGAAAGGATTTTGATGTTGCAGGAGAGACAGCTGAATGAAGAGTAAATATAAATTAAGAATTCCGACATAAATAAAACGTGCTATTTAGTTCATGTATTATGTTGTAAAGAAAGATCTATTTATTATTTCAATATAATGTTAAAAAGGTATGTGAACATTATTCATTTGTAGATAAGAAATTATTTGATTGTAGGTCACGATTTTGAAACCCCCTGAGAAAGAGTGTAACATTTATTTTAGATACGTGCCGTGTTCTGACGTCGTCGGAGGTTTTTGATAATCGCGTCGAGCTGTGCACAATCTAATAACTTAGCGGCGACAGATTTATATAGAAATTATCACAGTGCGATCTCGGCGGGAAGAAAATAGTAAATTTTTGCACCGTTGAGGTACGAGGAAAAACAATCTTCAGTCTATGATGAATACGTTGGGGGATACTAATTTTAATAATTAAAAATGTTAATATTTTATGATAATATCAATAAACAATTTACTTTAACAAAACAGAACATATATACAATAATAATTACAAATTTTTAATAGTTTCAATAATTACGCCAGCACTTATTTGTAATAACTACACATATATTTACAAAATTATGTATATTAATTACTTAAGCACTAACAATTTTAAGAATCATCTCAGGGTCGCAATTTATGGGCCTTCTCATAGAACAGATATTTTATTACACTAAACCACTCGGATCTGGCAGCAAACAGAAAATTTCAAAGAGTTACAGATGCAGTAGTTTACCTAATCGACTTAGTGCAGGTTCTAGCTCCTTCCTCATCATTTCTCCAGATCGTCACCGCTCTCCAATAATCTCCTCCAAAATCTGACTCAAAATTCCATCTCATCGCTCTCGCACCATCTGACCAATTCTCATCTCACCGTTCTCTACCGCCAACCTCTCTAATTCACTTTCTACCCATGTCTCTCCACCAATCAATCTCCACAATCTCAACATCTCTCCAACAATCTGTTCATTCCATTCTCTACCACCAATCTGTTCAATCTCTTGCCAAAATGTCTCCATCTGCCTATTTAAAACCTCGTCCCCACTTCTGCAACATCTATCACCAAGGTGGTAGGGATGGATCTACTCCAATATTATCTACGGTTATAATTGGGGAAAACATGCCGCTCTGTCGCCGATTCTCACACAATTTTGGGAAACTCCCGAGCTAAGACGCCGAGTCTAGGTTTTATAGCCCAAATATCAACCGCTGTCTCCTTTGTTTTGATTCCGTCGCCAAAGCCCGAGCAGATGTATTTGTTCGTTATAAGTCTGTGTGAAAATGTTCACATCTCAGCAGAGAGTTTTTGCTGGGATATCATTATTTATCGGTGCATATTTGTGTTTGCTTATGACAAATTATTGATAGCATCTACTTTTCTCTTCTTAAAAACATTTTCCTTTCGAACAACACTTGAACTTCTCTCAAATCACAACCTTTACTTCTTTACCAACGTCACTTGCGTCCAAGTTTTAATGCACACTGCTACTTCTTTCCTCTCCGGATCTCTAATTCCCTCCAAATTCAAACACACACTGACTTTTTTACCTCCTTGTCGCCTCCCAGCCAATTTCTCCTTTCCCATTTTCTATGGGAAAACGCCACCCCATGTGACGTGTCTTCACCAATCGTAATTAATTTTCGACGACCATGGAATTCACACTAGTTAGCAGGCACGATGCTTCGCGACAGGTTGGCACCTTTATAACCCTGTCTCCGGAAAATTTCGTTAAATTTTCGAAAATACGAATTAAATTAAATTGCGGAGGGTTCTTCTGTGCTTCCCTCTTGGTATTACAGGATTTCAATGGTAAAACATGCGTTTCACGATAGGTAATTTAACTGTAAATAGAAGCATGCATTGCAACTAATTGTACCGCATAGTAAAACTTCTCTACTGTAAAAAGAAGTCAGAATTAAAATGACAAGCTTTTATATAAGTTTTATGAGACATGCTATCTGAAGATTTGTTTTCTGCCTTCTAATAGCACAGGAAGAGATAGAAAGGATGGATGCGAACGTTTAACCACGGCCTCCAAAATGTCGTTTGAGGAAACTAAAGCACGGAAAACACTGTGCCAAGTTAGTTGGCTTCTCAGAGTTTCTTTTAATACTGACAGGCTGCTTGAGATTAATTTACACGGTGTGGTAACTTCCCTTTAATAGGATTGGAAGGGTCATTCTTTTAGACTGTCACGTGTTTTTTTCCATGTTTATAAACGTTTAATTGCTGTTTCATGTAATTGCTCACGTCAAAATTGGACTGTAAAAGATGGCTAATTTTGATAACATATAGCGTTTAAGACTGTATTTAGTAACATGTAACGAAAATAATACTGAATTTTTTAAAGAATTGCCTTTCTAGTTGTTCACTGAGGAACTTAACAGGCATGGTACAAACACTTTCTGAGCACAAATTTAGCTCAGAAACGTCAGAGCACTATATATAACTGATAATAAAACAATTAATTATAGACTGGCTGAATTTTTTAAAATACTATTTTTTCATAATAAACTTTAAAGAGAAATTAAATTTGTCATTTGGATCTATAACCCTAACGAAATTCTAGTTATGAACTTCATGAACGTTTAAATGTAAATAAATTAATGACGAGAAGGAAAAAGGAAGATGATTTCACTCATTGCCTTTCATGACTCTGATTCACCACACTTAGTTATTTGCCAGAAGAACGCGAAAATGATAAATTACCGTCTTTAATATTTGATTGGTAGCCGAAAGGATGCTCTGTCAATGTATTGCAGAGGCCTTGACTCGGCAGGAAATGGTTGTGGCATTGAGCTGTGATGTTGTCATCCACTGTTCTGAGCCGACTTGGTGAAAGGTGTCAACATGTGATTACGTTCTCACAACAAATTAGGCATCACTATACAATATTACGAAAATAAACATAAATATAATGACAAACACAAACAAGATACTACTGAATCACTTTCTAATCATAACTACAAGGATATTTGTAGATAATCCCAAAATATTATACTCAATATTCCCACCCCTTTAAGGAATATATTTACTATATAAAATTTATGAAAAGGCCAACAATTGGATTGCCAATTCTTTATTTCCCTCAGATTCGGCATAACGTATTTGAGTCGTTATATTTATCCACTCAGTGTCTCAATAATACTTAATAAGTGGTTATATAATGCGAAAACTAGCGGAACAGAAATATTATAAAGTGTTGAAACCATTAATACCTAGTTAACGTTAATAATGCCTTCAAAGTGCCTAATACAAATTCTATCGTCTGAGATATTGCCCTTAAGACCCGTCACAACAATGCTTTGTTGGTGAGGTTACTTTCTAAGTGCAGTGTTAAAAATATACTTGACATAGCCTATTAAATATTTTTATTCTCATTACAGATTATAATTTATCTTTTAAGGGTCAAATAAAGCTTAAAGCTTATAAATACATCAATTCCGTTGGTATAAAAGGTTCAATGAACGTGTGTGTCAATTATCTTATGAATTATGTATTTTTCTCATTACTTCTCCTGCTATAAGATTAATTTTAAGGTGCATGTTGTATGTCTATTCTTTATAGTTTATTGTTTTAAATAAGTTTTAATTTAGTTGCCATTTTAAATATTCACAATATCGAATGATTTCCAATTGTAAATATGGTAGAATGAGTCGTCGGGGATTCCACACGAATACAACAGCCATTATCGGGCGACATTTGACGACTAACAGCTCTGTCATTTTCCAGGTGAAGTGGAAGATGTCTACAGAGCTCTTAGTCGCCCAAAAGTCATATGCTAATCTAATGACTGGTGAAATTCCTCGAGATAGTATTACTATTTTTCATAGGTGGCATCGCGGTATCAGTCTGTTATAATCTTTCAGTGATGTTTATTAAGTTTCTTTGAGAAAAACCATAATATCCTAGAACGTTTTATTTGGGGTAGAAGTAATTCGTTATTCTATTGGTCAATGGCTCCCTCCTTCATTGAATAATGTTTATTATTATTATAATTCACATAACTTTTAAGCTTTAAAATTGCAGCATAAACTGCGTTGAGTATATTGTGATTACTAAGGTACATGATAATTTAAGACCATGACTTCCTTTTTATAATGACGTTTGTGTAGTCTCTTTCTATGGAGATAAGTAAATATATTGTTTTCCTATTTTCTTCATTTTCAAATCAAGCTGGAGTGTTGGGTGAATACTGTTTTATTTTTGGAAGGCTTCAAAATATTTATCAAGAGTATATTTCAAGAACACTATAAATTTGTCAAACAAACCAAGTGGATAACTGACGAGAGAAGGCTTGAGGTAAAGTTTTACGTCTGAAGTATGCAACACATGTTGATTGTAAGATTATTTTTATTTTTGAAGTCACATCAACTTATTAGCGACTGCTATGGTAAGGGAAATTAGTTATCTGTAGTTTCAGAGTGTGAAAACGCACCCACAACATCCATGTCCACGCCAGGATTCGAACCCTGGATCTCTGTAATGCGAGGCAGTAACGCTTCACACTCACTACAACGACGGTAACATTGTTTTACTATCTTATTGGCTCTGACATAGATATAGTTCCTTCCTTCACACTTTGTTTTGTGAGAAATGACCTTTTCAAATTTTATACTTTCTAAAAAAATGCATTAGTTGTTTTCACAATTTATAATGGGATGATTTATTTTCCTTCAGAGACAACAAAAGTCGAAAATGCCCGCTGAAACAAAGGTTAACTACGTGTTGTTTTTTGTTGTTTTTATTATTCATATAAATTTTTTATCATAACTACGTGTTGTATTCAGGAGAAGCGATCAATTTATTTGCTTGGCGTATATATAAACCAACTCTACCAAAGTACTTTAACTAATAGAAGGCACTAATCTGAAACATGTATTGTTTGTCATCTGTTTCTTAATGAGGTCAGTAGTGGTGGCCTGATGTATCATTTACGCATTACTTGAGGCATCCTGTAAGGCAATGATCCACTCTGAGGTTACACTTTCAATATAACATTAGACAATGAGAAATATGTTTTTGGAAAGAGTGTTTTCATTATTACCTACATACTAAAGTAAATATAAGTATGAATAGAGACTGCATGTGTGTATTTCTTAAACTTTATTTATAATTTTCAAGTCAATTTCTGAATTAAAATTTTGTACTACTTAATTGCCGATGATTCATCTAATTGCTAGAAGGGTCCAGGTTACTTATTTAAAATTTTTAATTCCAATTATGATTTAATTAGCCTTTTAATAAACGAGAAATGATGCACTATACCGGAATCATTTTTAAATTATTTCAGACTAAAACTTCTATTATTTACGCTTTTACGGAATTTACGTAAGTGTTCTATTTACATTTTTTTTTCTAAAGGAAGGAGACATCTTCGATAAGCGAGTAAAGCTATCAGTGTTCTGATAAATACAAATTAGAAAAGATAAAATTGATGAGTTACAGACGTATGCCACCGAAAAAAATTACATACATACAATTAAATATATCAACAAAAAGCAATTTCTGATTCCCGAACGCTTGGTTAGATTATCTCATTTTTTGAAAATAATGAAAGTTAAGGTGAAACATACAATAAATAATCTATGTCAACGTATTTACTTTAAAATTGGTAATATTTTTCAACAATTACAATTCTTATGTAACCGATTTTTAATTTTGGAAGTTATGTAATACATCTCAGTAATTTGTCAACCAATAAAACTGTCTGTTAATAACTTAAAATTAAACATTTATTAAAAATAAAACATTAATAGAAATAAAGTAGCATGCAATTCTAAGTAAAAAAAGTTTTCTATTTTGTTCACATAATGCTACATTCACAACTTTTAGACTCTTTCAGATAAAGACAATGTAATCAAGTTCCTTATGAAATACAGAATTCAAATGCAATGACATTAACATCACAGGTAGAGTTTTAATGCACAAGAAATTAAACACACGATTTTGTAATTGGAAATGATTTTTGTAAAAGAACTTCTAGAGATCATTAAGACTAAATTATGGCCCAAACCTTCTTCTTGAAATTTGTAAAAAAATAAATAAATGTATATTATCCCAATTATTTATAAATATGCTATTAAAGGGGACCTGATTGTTTCAGGATCCCCCTCACGTTCCTTGTTACAAAATAACGAGCTGTAAGTATTATTGTGTATGAAACAAGGGAATGTAATAATCAAAGATATTGGCCATGTTCTAAATAATCTCTATTATTGAACGCAAATAATTTCGATAAACGTCAAGAAAGAATTTTAATTCCGCATTTTTTTAATTTTCTGCAATTGAAGCATATGGCTGGCGTCTATTAAAAAAACAGACCATATTTCCATTTTCTATTTCTGTTCTTTTTGGTGAAGTAAGCAATTTTAACGACTTTTCACATTGAGAGAATAAAAAATGTTTCCTGTTTA
Organism: Eucriotettix oculatus; assembly: GCA_034510155.1. NCBI lineage: Eukaryota > Metazoa > Arthropoda > Insecta > Orthoptera > Tetrigidae > Eucriotettix > Eucriotettix oculatus. The sequence continues at coordinate 75,185,041 of CM067377.1, read as the reverse complement.
TTGCCATTAACATTATGCGGTGAATTACGGTAAAGTTTCATTTATTTGTGCGCATTGCTCTTGTTACGTTTACATGAAGCTCTCGAACTTCCCCGTGTAGCTATTATAGGAAGGTGGGAGTTTACTAGTCAGGCTAACTTAATAATGAGGCTGAGTTCCGTAGCAAGTTTTGCAGAGTGAGTTGTCGGACTATTCAGCTACGTTTCTCAGAACGCGTAGTTTCACGAACGCTGAGGTGTCACATGGCAATTTCCGCTCCGTGGGAATTATGCAAATCATTTCCGGATGGTTAATACCTTAAAAGTACACAAATTGACGATTTAGTTATGTAATATAAAAAGGTAGTACATTTTGCTCGTAATTTTACCTTAAAATAACTTAAAGCTTAACGTAACTCAAGGTCTGTTTTTAAAGCTTATGTTCCAGGCAGGTTCGAAGACTCGCAGCCTGTCAGTGTTTGAAAGCCCCTGTGAATTTGATACTCCTCTACCTATTGTATTATTATATATGAAATTATGTATGCAATCGCAATCAAATTTTTTTACAAAAAGTGTTTTTGCGATACGATTATCATTGATATATATTTCGAATATGTGATATATTTATATATACTCCGGGTAGTGGCAATACATTTTAGTGAGCTTTCCTTCTATGCAGAGGGAACGGGATGAGGGAAAATGCAATATCAGAGGAAATCTTGGCGGAGTGGCCGTGCTTGAAGCTGCAAATGCCGCTTATCCAGCCATTGATCCATTCATGCGCTCGCAGCTTTCGGTCCCTCCACCAACCAACCACCCAGTCATAAAGACCAGCAATTATCACGTTCTACACAACTGACTTGTTTTGCTGCAGTCACTGATTGTAAAAGCGTTTCTAACAGAAATATAGTAATAATGATAACAATAATAAAAGTTATCTTTTTAGATTACATCTGTGTTACAGCAACGGTTTCAATTTATACGAATAGATGCGAACATGTGTACTGAAACGAAACAACTATTTCATGACAATGTCCATCCGTAGGATACGGAATAGAAAGTAAATCGCGACAAATTAATTCTATTTTAATTGACTTCTATGCTACTTACCAATACGCTGATGATATCTAATTAGCAGACCCACTAATTTATTTCACTGTGCAAATATTCCAAGAATATATCTATTCTGGTCTGTTATTCATTTAATTATTTAGTTAAAATATATGTTTTAAAAATATCTCCCTGTATTTCTAACAGCAGTATAAGCAATACTAAGAAAACGTAGAATAAAAATTACCAAAACAATTAGCCAAATTACAGACAATAAGTGAGTGATAAAATAAATATCACGCGTTGCTTTAGTCTCCTTGACTTTTTGTTTGTTGTTTATACAGGGTTGTGTTAACAAAAATTGTCATTGACGACACCGTCCAGATACATTCCACCGTAGAAAATGAAAGAAAACGTGATTATAAAGTTTTCAATAAATGAACATTAATTAAATTCAATTTAGATGTATTATTCAATCCATTAGTTCTTGGTCGAGGAAATAGGATACTTCAAATATAATGTTACAAGAATTAAATAAAATTTTACAACTTTTTAAAAGTTTAAGGACAAACATATGGAGACAGCAGCTAATCTTGCGTCGATTCCCGTCGAATATAAAAAAGAAAATAATCCAGCTGTTAAATTATAGTAGATTATAATTCTAAAATAATAGCATACATTGATAGGATACCAGCAAAATTTCTACGAACTCTGTCAGAGAATAATACGCGCCATTCATTAACAGACATTTACAACTCTTTATAAATAAATTTTACTTCCTCCGGAAGAGTATTGTTTCGATTTATACCGGAATAACGAATGCTTGTTTCAAACTTGAACTGCTGGAGATCTACCTCAATATTGTTAGACTCCGATCGATCGACTCTGAGAGTCTTCAAGTATGTGTTACGCAGGATTGTCGTCTAGATAGGAAGAGTTATGGTTTAAGTATATATAGGGGCCTTGCAGAATTCACGTAGAGTTGAAACGACAGAAATTAATTTTCGGAAAATACATTTTTTAGAGCAGGTAGGCTCTTACTAAAAATTCAAAATTGCGAGTTGATTGGTTCTTACAAAACATAAGAGTGCTAGTTTCTAAACTTAACTGAAGAATGACTTTGGACGATGAAGCGTGGCACTGCATGTATTAAGCATACTTTTCATAAGATGTTACGTAATTACCGAGTGCTAATTTCAAGCATGATGACATATTTTCGTCAGTTAGTCGATTGCGGTATATTTGACTTAATTACCTTCATTTCAGAAAATGCAGACTCGCACAAGTAAGTTGAACCAAACTTTACCGTCAACTGAGGGGCGATTTCGATATTTATCTTCAGATATAAAAGACCAGATGCTGTGGCTTTGAGATGTATATCTGATATAATCTGCACATACTCATTTTCAACAGAAGATGAGTCCATGTTAAACAACAATTAGTTAAAAAGACCTACATATTCAGGACGTGAACTCAATCGTCTTTCCCAAATTCCACTAACCATAAGAGAGATAGAGAGAGATATGGACGACAATCTACCAAAGAGAGTTATTTTACTTCCTAATTCAACGTTCTATCAGAGCGACATTAATAAAGTCCGTAATATAATAAATTCAAAGAGAATTAATATGTTAACGAATACATAGTTATAGTATACAATTAAATTGTAAAAAAATATTATAATTTTGATTAATGTGTTATGATGAGTTCGAATAAAGTACTGCCACGTGGTGTACCACGCGGTTAATATTTTACATTTATATTTAAAATACGTTTGCACTTGATTGTTGTTTTCTTGTTTTGTAATGACTAAAGTATGAAGATTGGATTGTTATGGTTCAGGTTTTTTAATGTTAACTTTTATTTTTTCAATAGTGATGTTTGATTGCGAAGTGAAGCTCTAAGTTTTGTATTAATGGTTATGGTTATGTTTCTAAAGTTGTAATTTATATAAGAATAAGATGGTAATTTGATTATTTAAATGTTCGGTCTTGCAGAATTGACTACATCAGTGACACATCGTATGCCACGCCGTTCATACTTTGAATTCGTTGCACTTGAACGTATTTTCTTATTAGTGACAACTACTTTAAGAGTATGGTTCGGTAAAGTAGTGACGTTTTTAAATGTTAACGTTTATAGAATTACTTTGTAAAAGTAAATGTTTTTTTCGAATTCATTTATGAAGATTGTAATTTTTTTTTAAATAAGGTATTTGTTTACTTTAAGAACGTGATATATTAATGTATCCTTTGTATTTTTGTTTCATTTTATTTATAGATGATTAGGGCATAAATATCGAAATATACTGTTACTGTAATGATTACTTGGAAATAATAAATTGAAGTCTGATTTTTATTTAATTGAAGATTTTTTATATAAACACCATATTTAACAAAATATAATACCAAATAATACAAACCCCAAATCACTCCATTTCAATTTTATTTTGTCCTCATTATTAAATCAGAAGTTTGTTAAATTTTTAGATATGAAATATGCATCCTTTATACATCTAATAAGACCCTTTCCTCGTTGATGAAAGTCTTCAAGAATCTACTTGACCCCTGCTGTTAGGATCCTTTAAAGGGTGGGATACACTACAGACAGGGAGGGAAGAAACTTGGATACATATTTCCTTTAACCTCCTTTAGTTGTTTTGTGTATTGTGGCTGTCGTACTGGCCACGTATTTTTCTAGCTAGCGTATAAATACCTAATTTTGTTTTCTATTAGGAAATACGGATTTTTGTAATTATTCAAGAAAACGGTGATTCGGTACGTTTACGTCTAATAAACTGTAATTTACTGTCCGGTTTTGAGTAAAGAGCGAACCCAGAAATGTTATAAATTTATATATGCTTATATGATACCGAAGAATAACTGTATATTTAGGTTGTACATTTGGTTTATTTTTACCAAACTATTTTCTCACATAGCGACTTGTTACATTAACAATTATTTCTAATAATTAATCTTTTGAGAGGTGAAAATGAACTCCAGAATTTCCTGTGAAAGGAATGGAAGATCGCGGAATGTCTAAATATGCCTTCGATACATCAATTGGCGTTGCCTCACCATTATAAACGTCGATTTTACTATAATCTGTTATTACAATCACTACTACTACGTTCTTATTCAGAGCTCCAACACAAATTTTCATTGTCTTTAACTTATAAAAATAAAAAATTGCTGAAGTAATTACAAACGTAGATTAAGAAAAAATGTTTCTAAAAACTAATTTAATAACAACTGGTAATAATAATATAGATACCATTGAAGAGGGAAAAGGGAATGAAGTTCACATTATTGTTCAGAAGATAAATAGCGCTACGGCTAAACAAGTACAGCCTTACAATGCTCATATATTTTCTATACTATTAGGAACAATTTCGGGCATGTCTTCGACAAAACCATGATGCGAATATTATCTGTCATAAGCCCTACGCAATACAAGATCACGACGAATATATACGACATAACTGCTTAAGACGTTAAAATCTTTGCAGTTAGAAATATTGGCAAGGAATTCGAGACAGAATGGAATAACTAACTCGGTACGAATTGCCAATTTGTAGAAAAGCTACGTATATGAACTTAAACAAAGAATATACATACGTAAAATACTTTATATATATATATAATGTCAGTAGCGTGTGTTAGTAATTATTCTCCTCCTAAACGAATTAACAGTTTTAGATGATTTTTTTGTATTTTTGTGGTCGTCTGGATAGTTCTTCCCTATACTTGGACCCGACATTTAATGCTGTTGTCGAGATGCAAAATTTAGTTTCAATTATCCAACGAATTTTTTTTATATTTTACCTTTGATTTCTGAAATATGAAAACATTTTCAACCTGACCGTTAAAATAATCTGTGACATTTGACTTACACGTCAATATATACGTAAGTAAAAATGCGTCGTAGCTTGGCATTGTTTTGACATTTTGATATAGGATTACTGAGTTCTTATATATTCCGTGTAATGCAATGGCGTTTGTTTGTATTGTTTGAATTACGATTACACATGTTCATTCGGCGTCATTCCATTTAACCTCCTAAATAAAGCCTTTTATTTTCAGGGTTCATTAGTATGATTCTGATTATAACGAAGTGAAAAGGTAAATTTAGAAAAAAAATGTAACGATCTATCAGATGGTTTAATCACGTGTTGACTAAGACTTTAATGTCGAATTAAATACTGAATCAGGTTAATTTAAATAAATTACTGGGCAACGCTGGCCACTCAGCTAGCATTTCTTTTAATTTATTAGTAATTTAAGAAGCATAAATATGAAGCGTGCTACGATTGTTTCTAAATAATACAATATAATATTGTAGATGCAGTTAGTTTAACTTAGTGTTTTAGTGTTAATGTAAATTGTTTTATTTCTTCTTCATTATGAGTTAAAAAAATTCTATAATTTAATAACGTTCTTGATTTTTTTATTTTTCTTCATTATTTCTATAAATTAATAAGCCTCATGACTTTGAACATAAACATTTTTGTAGAACTTTCTGAATTCAAGAACGCGGCTTGTATATTACCTTCAAGTTATGAATATACTCGCCTCAAGCCACAGCAAACATAACCCACTTCTGTACACAGAATGTTATACCGTAGCTAAATTTAATTTAATGGTGAGCAAAGTAACGTCACTTGCAAAACTTACCAGACTGGAAGTTCCCTGTTCTGGGGAAGTTTGATCATTTTAGTGCGAGCTTTGTCAGGAAACTGGCTTTTGTAGTTGCTGTGAGGCCTGTCACAGATGTAATTCCTTGTTCCTCGCTAATTACTGTCTCTTATAATGTCAAGGTAGAACATTTTCCTTGTGAAGTCAAATTTGGGTTTCTGACTCTACGCTCATCAGCACACACGATTTGATACGATTTTTTTTTTACAATTAGCCATTCGGACGTAATCCTCCTTTAGTAACTGACCTAAATGTAGCTTATCACACGGACTTCGTCATATTATTATTACTTAACTACTATTGGGCATTTGCCCGGTGGCAGCTATATACAATGAAAACACAAATACAGTTACAAAAAGAAAACACAATTCACTCTACGGAAGAATTTTGAAGTGTAGATTTTGATCTGAAAAAGAAAAGAAAGGAGTCACACAGAAATCACTTCACTACACTTCACTATTATCACTTGACTGATTCTAAAAAATACTACTCACTTAAGTTTTCTTAGCCTATTTGTAAACGCTACCCGGAAAAGTCGTCAGTATTTCTGCAGGCAAGGAATTCCAATCCCCTATTGACCTATTTACAAATGAAAATTTTCCTACGTCTGTGCGTTGCCCTTTTTCTTTAATTTAGAACGAGTGATCATTTTTATAAATATAATTCGGTGCCGTAAGATGGTTTGTTATTTTCTCCCAGGCCCTGTGGTTCACCTTTATAAGCTTTATATATTATATATTGCTGAGACCTTCTAAATTCTCGTGAGGATTGTTCGCGAATCGACCCCCAAACATCTTTTCAGCCCGTTTTTGTATTTTTTCCAACGCCAGAGTGTGTTCATTTCGATATGGATCCCAGCACGTTACCCCATATTCTAAAATTGACCTGACCAGCGTTTTGTAAGCAGAAATCTTGGTTTTTCTCGTGCTTTTCCTCAAGACCCTGTTTACAAAGTGAAGTGCCCTCATAACTATGTTGTTAAAAACATCTAAGAAGGAAACATTGATATATAAAATGATTATTACGATACATACAAAACTTATGGAACATATTCTACGATGCGAGAATTCGCCGTTCATCTTTTATTTAAAAATAATAATTTTTTAATCATTTTTATAGTGCCATAATTTCACTGACATATGTTACTCTATCAATTATATTTAATTATTATGAATGTGAAATCTGAACAGGAGAAATAAATAAAACAACACGTTAAATAATAAGTAGACTGTAAAAAACTGTGTATGTATAAACAATGGAATTATAAAAATAATACTTGAACACAGAACCGTGATATTAAATCCCGACTCAGTAAAAAGGATTTCAGAATATAAAGTTTTAAATGTATAAAATATACACTCGTGTGTGTTAATACTTACAGTAATTGACCCTATATTTGTTGATAAAAATCGTGCAATTAACAATGGATTTCAAGCAATTAAATTTACAAAGTAGTTACTTAGAAGTGAGCTTAAAAGTTATAACTGTTGGATGCGTGAATCTTGAAAGGTTTGACCCAACAGTCACGGAAGTTATTCATATTCAAGAAGTGGAAGAATTCTGGGAAGTTGGCAACTTCAACAGAAGGGAAATATAAGTTTGGTCGTTAACAACTGATAGATAGTAATTGTAAACGGAAAAATTCAGAGGGCGACCTTTCCAGTATCATTGTATGCGTCCTTTTCAATTTAATATAAATTGTATACTTAATGTCATCTTACGTCATCCTTGTATTTATTACTATAATATTTGTAATCGGATAACGCCCACGTACTTTGATGGATTTGGATCTAATAACGCATTTATATTTTTGATAATAGCATAACAAGTTTCTTATCTTTTCCTTAAATGAATTAATTTTATAATTGTGATGCATTCATAACTGGTAAAATCGTGTGTAAACCTATAACGAGACTTCACATTTCCGTTGTTGATTAAATTGAACTTGATATTGACTATTACGACTGATTTTGATCCGTAGGTCTTGGGGATTGTCATGGGTTTCGTTCCGATACGAACACGGGAAATTGTTCCGGAAAATTTTACTGTGAGTTATACCTGTCAACGTTTTTCTCAAACAATTGTCATTTAGTATTCTAAACATTTTCCAGCTGCCTGAAATATGTATTATTTATCGCAATTTCTGCCCAAGGGACCGTTCGCTGCCGAGACGACATTATTCTGAATTCTTTCGGCGTGCCACGTAGTCAGTGTGTCGACTCTCATCGAACCTTTAACTCATATTTTTTAAGGTTGTCAAACTGATAAAAGCCCTCAGTCAAAAGTTATTAATTTTTTTATTTTATTGACATAACATAAAAATTAAGACCGTTGGGCCTAATTGACCATCCTCAATCTGTAAAAGTAAAAAGTTAAAATACAACCCAATTAGGCTGAAAGTTCTTATTATTTATATTATAACAACACAATAAATAAATTGTTAACTTACACTCAGGACTTCAAATGGCTTTAAAACCCTCTAATCATAGAACTACTACAGTATATTAACCATATTTTTATTGAGTATGGTAAACAAAAAATGTTCATGCGCGTGCCGGGACTCGAACCCTGTGTGACACAAGACGTTGACGCTGACCACTACTCCACACGAAGTCGGCTAATGACTGAAAATATTTTGATTTATTTAATAATGACACAGTATCTATTTCCAAATAAATAGTATCTCGGAGCAAAATATATTTTTGAATCTATTTGTATAAGTTTTGACCATGTATTTTAATTAAAAGGACCACGGGAGAAAGCTCCAGTGTCCAGAATCGACAAAATTACGCACCTCTTTTCAATCTACGGCTAATAACTACAGCGTAAGGAAGAAATTTTCATAAAGTAAAATGGAATAAAGAGAAATTGACATAGCCGTTAAATTGCTTCTCTTTGGATTCGACAAACAAGTGTAATACAGACGTTATACGACATCGAACTTGAGGGTAACATGGAGGCCTAACGTTTTTCCCTCCATAGATAAATACTAAAACGCCACCCAAAAGCTTAAAATATCTTTAAAAATTTACATGTAAATGTTCCTAAAAGATTTCTGTTAAGCTGAAAATAACCGCTATTGAATTATTTCAATGAAACTAATACAAATAAATATACATAAGATTGATTTTGGCAATCAAATATTAAAACTTTCAATGAGTAACGCCACGAAATTCTAAACTGAAACTAGTACCTACTATTTACAGAAATAATTAAAATGTACGTTTAAAATATTTAAATAGCTAGTAAAACAATATACTAAGTATAAACCTAAATTAAAACACTCTTTTTAGAAGTATGTTTGTGTCTAACTATTTTTAAATCTAATTCGTTCCACAGTTCATGTTCAGTGGCCAATATTAACATGTTTTTGAGTAGACATGCTTCTTAAAAAATCATTTATTAAATTTATATTAAGAAAGGTACTTTCATAGCTATTAACAAAATTCTTAAAACGTTGGCCAAATTAAGACTAATGTGAAGAGAAGTTTTACTGCTCTCTAGTTGAGGCAGTTTTTCCGATCCTAAATTTTGACGCTGTAGACAGTAACTCCTTATGGTCTGTTCTAATGTATATTTTCCAGCATTGAAAAAAAATTGTGTTCGATTATCCCAATTCCTCTCGTTCAGGATTCCTGATTCGTTCCCCTCCCCCTCCCCGATTCTTACTAAAACAGAACATATTGCTTCAAATTCTCGGGTTTCAACCCGAGCGGAATTTTGTTTACACATCGTCTCGACAGAAAGCTCCGCAATCGTCGTCAGGCAGGAAGTCTACCTGACGACGATGGCGGAGTTTGTTGTCGAAGCGTTGTATAAACAAATTTTGACCGAGTTGGAAACCCGAGAATCGTATTTTATACAACTTCACCTGGAAAGGCTTCGTACTTTCAATTTATTGCTACCAATATAAACTTTTAGCTTTCAATTTCTTCATAATATGCATATTTAGATAATACTGGATGTATATTGTTCCTAATCTCTTATCGATTTATTAATTAAACTGTGTAATATAATAACTGAAACAGTATAACTAATAGTAAACTTATTTGATGACACGGAATTTGAGACTGTGTGAAGATGTGTAGGACACAAAGTAGCTTTAACTTGTAACGGCTATCTTCGTTTGAAATTTTTGTATTTGTTCTATTGGAGAAAAGTAATAATTATAAATAGGGGATATCGCTGTAAGCCAGATAGTGGGGGAGGGAGGGCGAGAGACAAAGAGAGAAGAGGAATGGGAGTAGAGTTAGAGAGAGGTCGACAGGGCTTATAAACATTTTATTGCTTATGCCATGTTTATATATTTTTACATGTTGAAATAAACTTGTTTGATATTATAATGTGGGAAGTTGGTCTCTTTGAGAAAGAAAAACGTATAAATGGAATAATGAATCATAAATTAAATGTTTACAAACTAACTGAAATCGTATAATGTCAATAAGCTCATAAATTTCGAGTATTTGATGAGTGATGGATGAATTATATTTATCATTGTCCAAATGTAATGCGGGTAGCGTTACATATTGCTCAGATTAAAGAGATCATCGCTATTTCTGCTGATTTCCAGGTTTTTCAATTAACCTGTATAAATGTTCAGAATTAAATTAATTTTTTTTCCATAATTATAACTAAAATTGAAGCATGGAAAGAAGATGAGTTAATCACATTTAAAACATATTTTACTACTAATTATAATAAACTTATGTATTTTGACTCCGGTTCGGGATGTAAATTTGAAGAAGCATCTGAAGTTTCTAAAAACCGTGAGCTTATTTAAATGCACGATAGCGAACTAAAGTAACAATTAGAGCTATATAATCACTCACGGTGCTATAAATAATTCTTAATTAGTATACATATTATTTCCAAGAGAGGTGAGTTTGAAGGCAACAGGCCTGAACATTGAATAACCTTGAGTATAGTAGATTTGACGTTTGATATTTAATCAGAACCGCTCGGAGGGTTGTTACCAGTTAAATCAAAATGTTCTTGATTTTGTGGAAAAAAACACTTTGAAATGGATTGTTGTAATTTATGTTTATAATTTGTATCTTATGTTTATTTCTTTATTGGCGCCATATCCAAATTTAGTGTCTTACGAAGATAATTCCAAAACACATTACGAATTTGAAGTGGTATATTATTTAACTCGTCTTTCTTATATTTTTAAACATATATTTTAATTATCTCTGAAAATGGAGAGTACTAGTTTTAACTTGAAGTTTACCGCGGTTACCACATTAAAAATGTTAATACTTAACTTATTTTATATAACTATTCGTTTTATTATATACTACCCCATTTAAATAATAACTAAAACACTGAAGATTCTCTGAAATAAGAAGAGCGAAGATAAAATTTATTTTATTGTATTTAACAATTGATTGGAGAAGGTAAATCTTTTAATAGAATACGATGGAAAAAAAACATGACATAAAATTCAATTTAGTAAACCCAATGAGATGGTTTTGAGTAGACACGGTTCTTGAATAATCATCTATTGTTTTTAATTCAGAGATGGCCTTTCCCCGATTATGGGCAGCACTAACAAATTTTTAAAGCAATGTTGAATATCTGACCCAAATATAAGTGAAGTAACCAGGACTACTTCGTCAGGAAGTTCTCAAGATCGTATGAATAACATTCTGTCAAGACGTTTTCGACTATTTTTGCACACTAGCACAGGCGGTTTTGACGCTCCGGAATTTTGTCGCAGTAGGCAGTTCCTTACCTTGCCTAAAGCCATGTATTGAATGAATGTGTAGGAAAATATAGTAAAATGTTTTCAGAGTAGTCCGAGAATTTTCATTGACAGTCTCATCCTAATTTTTAGCTACTAATTCAATCTTCTGAGATGATTGGTTTAAAAAAGAATATAAAGTATTTCAACTAAGTTGAGTATTATACCATATGAGACTGCAGCCTTTACATCACTTTTCTTGGCTTAAAGTTAATTTCGCTTTCCTTGTCGAATAACTATGCGGTTAAAGAGCGGACAAGCCGAGGGAGACAACTGATCCTTCCTAATTATGAAGGCTGGATATTACAAAAGGTGTATTCTCGTTTATTTTTCTTCACTGGAAACCTTATTAGGTCAAAGCAAAGATGTATGCAGGAATTGAGTTGGGCCGTAAAATCAGAGTAAGGACTGTAGGCTGGCGGTGACGTTAATTGCGTAGAAGACGACGGGCTGACAAGTGCGCAGTATAATTCCCACTTGGGGCTGGGGCTAGGGGTTGGGGGTGAAATAGCTGCCCTGGCGCGTAATCACCGACCTCTCTGTTGAGGGGCTTCCCTTCAATTCGTTTGCTTGCAAAGCCTTACAAAGTTCAGTCGCGGACTCCTTTCAAGCTGTCGAAGAAGTGCCCTTTAGCATAAGACGCTCCGAAAATAACGACCACATTCATTAGCTTCTAATCTGCCAGTCATCAACTACATTAAGTTTTCTCGACGCACAAATTAATATGGTGCGTAGAAAATTTATATCGTATGAACGCATTTCTTTTACTGAGGAATGGAGACGGTTAAGATAGACAAGCATGAAGTAGTGCGAAAGACAATTACGTCAAATAGAGGAGAAGCAAAATTAAAGTATAATAAAGTAACTGTTCGAAAGAAAGGTAACCATAAAAACGGACAAATAAAAGTAAAAAATTAAATATATTTATTGTGATTTTACACTTGCACTACTTTCTTCGCAAGCAGTTTGAGATGAATAGAGGGGACATGTTTATTTTAGTGCAATATTAATACATTAAGAATGAACTATTATATTCAAAAAGAAAACTATTTACTTTATCCTAAACAAATTTACATCAATATAAGAATTTTCTCATTTTTAAACTATAAGCCAGATATTTATTCTTATTTAAACACATATGTTTACATAAAAAATTATACGAATCAATTTCTTAAAATCAACAATTCTCGATCTCTAAACTCAGGGTCGTATGATACGGGCCTTCTCATAGAGCCAAATATTCCATACAAAATCTACTCGGACCTAGCAGTATAGTAAATCAGTAAAATGATACAGGGGTAATTACCGTGTCATCATACTGAACCTTCCAGCGTCTTCCTTGTTGCATTTTTCTCAAAATTTGTGTCGTGCTCGATCCAAATCAGAGCCGCCGCTGCAATTCTTTCTATTTCAGGACAATTTCCAGTTTATCCTCGTCCCATTTGTGGTGTTCATTGTTTACACCATCAAAAATATATAATAATAATAATGAATTTAATTTGAATAGAAATATAACTCAAATTAAGTTATAATGGAAAACATATAAATTTACGATATCAATTTAATCATTAGCTCAGTCGGTAAAAGCAAAAATAATACTCTACGCAGCTTCTTAAATGGCTGCTCCCGGGAACGCGGGTGACGAACGATATAGTTGAAAATTAAATTCGCGAATCAGACGAGAATGGTTTGTGTGGAAAAACCGAGATGACGTCGTTCTTCGTTTTTGTTCGTATGCCGGTTGTTCCTTTCCTGGGTCACGTCTTCTTCATATTAAGATTTTTTAGTGCCTTCCTTCAGATCAAATGTTGTCTTTTTATTTTCTGTACTCCCACCAAATGAATCTCCTTTCTTAAATGTGCAGAAACTAAATTTTATACATGTCGCCTTGTTCTGCCACTGCTTCGTCTCTCCCTAGCGTCTCTCTCCTGCAGCCTCTCTGCAACCACTCTCATCTAATCTCGTCCAGGCCATCAACAATGTCGCAGCCAACAATGTTGCAGACGGTGACATTTTCCCGCCTACTCGGCCTCACCAAGCCATTGTCGTCTTCCGTCCTGTATACGTAAATAGCAAAACTAAATTATTTTTGCTTTACCCGACTGTAAGGGTCATGAATCACCACACCTTCGACTACCTATTCGATAATGACGATCATCTGCTCGTCTCCACAACTCGCCCCTAGTGTAATCTGACCACCACTCTCGTCTCCTCAATGCATAAATTACAATCATCTGTCTCGAAATCTCTCTGCAAACCTTTTTAATACTTCCCCCCACTTCTTTAGTTCATATCACCAAGGTGGCAGGGATGGATATTAACCAATTACATTTATGGTTACTCTTCTCTAAGAGTAACAGTTTTCCCCTCTCCCCCAAGGTTTTGGGGGAAAACACCACCCGATGACGACAAATCTCACCATAGTTGGAAAACACCCCATGCGCGCCGTGATGTCTGAGTTTTATTACCCCTGACTCAAATACTGTCATACTTCTTTTGACTCCGCACCGCCAAAGTCCGAGCAGATGTGTTTGACCGGTACACGTTTACCTGAAACGTACTCAACCCATTCATTGAACTATTATCAGCTTATAAAATAGCGGATTTAAAAAAAAAATTTAACTTCAAAATTATGGTAAACAACTTGTCAATTTGATTATTTTGTGACATAATAATGGATTTTTTCTTTATTTTAGTAAAAGCTATTTACTATATGTAACGTTCTTAATTCTGTATAACTCATACTTGAAAATATAGAAGAAAGGCAAAAAAGGAAACATATCGACCAGTCCCAGGACTCCAATCCAGCTTCTCCCGCTTTCCGGGCGTGCACTCTATCACTGAGGTAATCAGAGTCGACGGCCCGAGAACCGATTCAACATTTCTCCATTAGTGTAAATTCAAACTAGGCTTACCTTTACTTTACGAATCACATTTTACATAACCTAATTTCTAGGAATTCAGCGAAGCTTCAATTGCATTGTATTTACTATCCCTAAGGTTGAATTTTACGTGACGTCATAAAATTTTGCGTGTTTCTCATATGACCTGGGAATTTCTTCGGGTTACTAAGTATATTACCAAAACCTTTTATTGTGAGTATTTTTTACTTAAATGAAATTGATACAAATTGGCAAACATCAAGTTATAATTTGTATTCAAATCCCAATTCATTGGAAAGAAAATTTGTGTTGAGCTGTGTTCCGTAAGGGCAATTTTCTGTCGATCTTACAAAGATTTACGTTTCTTCCTTCCCTCTCTCAAGAAAAAAAGAGGTCCCACGAAAAGCACCTTATCGTGTGCCAACATGTTGGTAAAGAGAGAGAAAGTAACTACTCCGATTCTGTTTATGGGTACTTACTCTCGCATAGTATAATGGAAATATTCTTGATCCCACCTGCCGTTATCAAACATTATTTCTGCTTGAAACGTGATTCCTGTCTTTATTCCTTTACCAATGTGGAGCTACACAAATGATAACCTCGCGTGAAGAGTTAAGCTAAACGGGGTTTAAGTTCACCACATAAAGCGAATAACATCAGCGGAAAAATTTTATTGTATGGCATATAATCAAAGGAAAATTTTTGTATTGAATTTATTTTCTGATTGCTTTTCTCATTATTAATATAAATTCTTTATAACTCAGATATATTTTATGAAATGTAAATGATTAGGAGATTTTATTTAAGTTATTTAATGAAATTATTTGCGCTTTAAGACAATATTTTTGCTTATAAAAGAAACAATCAATTTAAAATGTCCTACGCTCTATTACAAACAAGTAAATTAATTCAAGGGAATGGTTTTTAAGTATCAAGGTTAATAACTTAATGAGAAACCACGTGCATCATATTTTCGTTCACTTGACGAACCTATTTTTATGTTCATTCGTGTCTCGATGCAGGTTACTGGGTGACCGGAACTTCCACCATCCTACGGGTTGAATTGTAAATTTTCCCTCTGCTGGCGAAAAGTGAGATGAACCTCGTACTGCCGGTGGTTGAGAAAAACTCAGTTTTACCTCCTTCTTCCTTGTTCTCACTAAAGAACAATAATTCACACCTCACTTTCGATTATTGTTGCACTCTCCAGATTTCTCGTCCCTTCCACAACGCCTCCTTGAACAGCTCTGAATATTTTACTATCGTCTCGTCTCTCAGCCAAACTGGTACATCCCCTTCTCCAAAGGAAAACGCTATCCCACGTTATGTTTGTTCGCCTATCCTCATGAGTCCTTCGTACAATGCGGAAATTTTCCATAACAAAGGGAAGAGTACTTCCAAATTTTTGGAGGGTGAATGTTGCTTCAGAAAAACAAGCTTAATATTATGAACCCGCAGACATTCAGGTCTCCCGTCAGGCAGGCTGGCGCCGTGAAACTTCACTTCTACCTGCCTGTCACCAGTTAGAATGTTCTTGCTGAATTTTTAGATCCTTTAAAATTCTAAAAGTTTGAACAAAAGTAGGTAGGGGTCCTACTGCGCGACAGTAAACCTCATTATTACTATAAAACTATTAATATTTAATCTTTGAAGTTATCACTGTTTAGAACTTCATCGTTAGTGATTCTATCCGCCCATCTGATTTTAAGTATTCTTATAGCACAACATTTCAAAGTCCTCTATTTTTTTTCCTTTCTGCAACTTCTACCGTCTACGTTTCGCACCCATGTAACGCCACACTCCGTACGAACATTTTTAGCAATGATTTTCTAATATTCACACATATTACCCATAAGTGCATTCCATATTTTTGCGAAAGCTTTCCTTGCCTGTGTTATTGTAGTGGTGTTCAGTCCTAAGACTGGTTTTATGTAACCCCTCCATGCTAACTATATTGCTCAAGCCTTTTCATTTCCATATAACTAGCACACCTAACATCCTCCCTAATCTGCTTTTGCCAGTGTTATCCTACTCTTTATGTCTACTATTCTTCTACCATCCCTAGTTATTATGCTGCATAAGTTGCAGAAGTCCTTAACTTCCTTCAAAACATCCCTTCTTAATCTAACACCGTTAGTAAGTCCACTGTTTCCCATATCACACCAGTTTTTCCGTCTATTAATCCTCACGTGGGATCCTTTCTCCAGGATCACGTTCATGCCATTAAATATAGTTTTATAATTTTTTTTACAATTTCCCTATGTATTCTTCGCAAGCGGTTTACATGATACTCACTCCTTTGATTTCACTGTTACCAGCACCTGAAGTAATGTATTTCTTTTTTTAAAAAAAGTAACCTCTAAATTCAAAGTTTTATTTTAAACATCTTGTCGATTTTATTATTTTGTGATTAACCTATGTTGTAGTTATAATCGATTGTCGCTTAACTTCTTTATTACAACAAAAGAAGCCAAGCAATTGTGCTTCCTCTTCGTATCCAAGGATAAGCAATCGTTTGATCAAAGTAGCGCCACATGTCGCGGTTTTGAGGTCTATAGCTGGGAAAACGTGCATCTCCAGATACATATTACAATGAACTATTTTATTTTCTACGTGGAAATACGTGTCTGAAATTATGCCCTGTATATTGCGTAAGCATATCTTAGCTTGAAAAATAATTACGTAATTTAGAATGGTGGAAAGTTGTTTACATTCGTTACCATTACTCTCGTTGCAGATGTCGAACAATTAGAAAAATAGGTTTCCAACTCAACATACTGTAATGTACACAGTTTTCAAATTTTAATGTCCACGGCGTTCTAGTAGTTATACATGTTCACAGGAGACGGATGGACATATAAGCGTTGAAATTAATCTATGAAGTTAGTATGAAATGTGCAGGCGTCTTTGGCGAAGCATCGATCCGCGCTCTCCAGCGCTAATTAACGGCGCGCAGGAGAGCGGATCCGACCACTCTGTTCAGCCCGCTCACGCCGCTTTATTCGGCAATCGAGAGCCGCGGCTGACTCGTATTCCCCATCCTTCAACGAGGTGGAGATGTGCGAAAGTGCACAAGATCAGTCCATAACTCCTACTGCACTTTAATACTGACCTTCTATCTTAGTATGATTACATTGCATATCTTTTGAGGTAGTCCTGGAATACGATTAAGCAATAGCTATGTAAAATTATTTCATACATGTATATGACTATACGAAACAAGGAAAATTAATAAACAGTCTTAATTCTTATGTCAACATATGAACAGGAGGTTTCGTTTGAGTAATGACAATTTCACTTAATACAATGAATTACAAAATGGGTATTATTTGTTTTTACAAAAACGTTTTTAAAAGTGTTAAATTCAATTTATACTACCTATAACAAATATAATCCAATTCACAACTATGTTTCCTTCTCTTCCGTGACACTTTCTACATCAGCTTAAGGACGTAGCCCTACCTCAGCACATGTTATTAACTACAGTAACCCCCATTACAGACTGTGAAATTATACATATTGTAAAGTGTATAAAGCATTTAGCTATTTACAGAATTAAAACAATATGCACGTATGTGGGAGTAACAACCATCTTGTAGGCTTACGGGAAATCCCAGCATACCTTGGCGCCGAAGTGGCGGCTGCTGGCGCTTTTGGACGTGCCTTCAGACAGTATAGACGGCTTAAGACCAGGTATTGGGATAATCTCAGCCCGCTAGTTCGACGGCCCTGAAATAACAATCCCTCTCTCTCTTACGCAACGGAGTCACGTGAAATTAAAGAATTAGCAGATATTGGCGGGAACCGATCGCGTGATTGAAATGTTACCCCGGTGGGAAGGTGAAGATTTGTACAGCTCGGAAGCGAGAGAGAGAGAGAGAGAGAGAGAGCTACAAAAGGGACAGCTGTCGTCTGAAGTCAGAACAATAAATGTGCAAACGTAATTCATTACAAAATATTTGAGGGTTTGAATCAACCACCTGGAAGTTTCCTGACCATTCATTGAGAATGTGATGGAAGTAGTGGAGAAAGTAATCACTTCGCCAAATTTATCAATTTACTGTGAAGCGACGATGGAATGAATAATGGTTCGTTCACGAGGACACTGACGACTAGAACTTGTCCCATCACCAGTCAGTGTACTTCAAGCGACCCGCAAATAGCGGATACTGGAGAAAATACCTGAAATTTCCTGGACGCGAAGAAATGCCTACCTGTACTAGCCGCAAAACCAATAAACGAGTTTTCTCGAAGGCGCTTCACCCCAGAGTGACTGCGGGGCTCACCTGATTATGTCGGGAATGCTCGTACTCTCTCTGGTTACTTTTTATCAAAGTTCTCACATGCCGAGACACCTTCATATTTGTTCAGTACAAAGGTTATAAACTCTATATATTCTACTGAAATCAATCGAATTAATTTTTAATTCTTTTGTTTTGTACCAAACCGCTCAATGTTTAAACGGTAAGCGGTGTATATATATATATTCTACGGAAATAAAGGAGATATCTATTTTAGGAAGTATATGTACTGAGGTCGAAGACCTGGGTCATATGGCAAGATTTGCCTGCCGATCCTATTCGATCATTCGGCCAACTGCCTCCTAAAACTGGTGGAGACACGGAGAAGGTAATACTGCGATCCCACAGCAAACACGTCTCCCCTCATTCGGAAGGGCGTGAGAATAGTACCCAATGCCCGACATGCCAGATGCAGGTTTTCGAGGGTTTTCCCTGCGTCTCTTTAAGTGAAACACCGGGTAGGATCCTTAAAATATATCCCGGGGCCCTAGTCAACCCTTAGCTACATTGCTCTACCTTCCGCATTTCCCCTTTTCAATTCCCTTCCTATGCTATTAAAGGGGAATTGCCTATTTCAGGTTCATCCTCATGTAGCCTGTTTACCCCCAAAAAATAAATCATGTATTAATTGTCCTGAATAAACTTAGACGTCGTAAATACGAAAATATGAAGTTGCCATTCTTCAGTAACTGCTTTGTATTGATAAGTGTACAGTAAAGGACCAAAATTAATGTGTTAAATTAAATTTTTAATAAACTAATGTAGCTTTTCAATATTTATCATTGAATTAAACTCAAAACAGATAATAATATATTCGACTTTATTTTTACAGACGAATCTTAGATAGTAGAGAGAGCTAATGCACGAGTTAAGATATTCCGACTTTTCGATGCTGGATTTACATATTACTCAAACGGCTTCAAGTAATTTAACAAAATTTGAAACAGGAGCAAAAATAGACCAGAAAGAGCCAAAGAGATAAAATAAAGCATAATGAATCCTAATAAGATTATCTGTGAAATACATAATATTAACTGATCCAGGATGATTTTTAATTTGTAACGTTTACATGATAAATGAAAATACGATTGTTTTCAAACCCAAATATTATAAATTAAGTCTCTCTCAAACCCAGGCAGTTTTTAGGGGTACATTCTTTGGAGTCTCAGACGTCGGACATACGGTAAGAGTTGTTTACTGATCCCATTGGACCGTTTGGCCACCTGGGCCCTATACCTGGTAGAGGCATGGAGTCAGGTAAGTTACTTCTCAAAAAAATACAGTCTCCCGCTATGCTATGGGCGTGGGAGCACATACTCAGGTTTCTCTAGAGTCTTCTCTGCATCACTTTTAGGTGATTCACTATCTTCAGTCGTAGAAATTTACTGCATAGATTTGGAAGATTTAGTTTTCTTTCAGGACAAAAACATGTCAGGTCAATTAGATGCACTGCGACTTCAAATGTACATATGTTATGCGTTCCTATCCGATTGCCACGAAACTTTGGGCTAAGCTGGACATTTGATGAGGTCTGGGGTTAATGTGAACCACCATCCAGCCACATGGTGGGGGCATGAGCAGAGTCGACTTGGAGGGAATAAGAGACAGAAATTGAGCACTTGGAAAAAAGAATCTTCGAAGGAGGAGGAAGTCAGTGCGAAACGACATTTGGAAGAAATAGGAAGGTGGATAGATGATGATAGATATATCAGACAGTCAGGAATGAACTTTGAAGTAGTCAGGCGGAGGGAAGATGAGGTATCGAAAATTAGTCAGTCTGGAGTGACATTTTGAATAAGGAGAAAGACAGAGGATATGAGATAGAGGATATGGTTTGGCTGAAGCCTTGGAGCGGATAGTGTGGGAATTTGACAAGTCAGTCTGGCCGTAGTAACACAGAGGAATCTTGCTGGCGTAATAGAAGGTAGGATGTCCCTACAACGAAGTGAACTCAAAGCTAGTGGAGTCCTGTACACGTAATTTGCCTGAGATCAGGAAGGAGCACCGGATGCGACCAGAATTCGTGTAAGGTGGACCTCAGGATACCGGCGTGGGCCAAGAACGGAGCTGTTTACGATTTCAGGTGTACCAGAGCCGATATCAAAAATGCGTAATAACTATCTTTCTGCTGCGCATTCATGGCCCTTATTAGATTGAGTCTTATGCTGAGCTAGTTGTGGAATATTAATAGACCCCAAAATTGTATTTAAATATTTGTTTTAAAGTTAAAATAATAAATTTGAACTAATTTAAAAATCAACTTTCCCCCATCCCATTATATAAGATATGGTCTTATGTGAAAACAAATATTGAAAATCCTATTATATACATTTATTTTATCAAGTTACGTTTTGTTTTGTATAAATTAACAATTTCTTTCAGTTAGTTATTATAATAATTAATGCATAAGACATCCATTTCACTTGATTAATTTCAAATCCTTCACATTGACTGTTTCTGTAGACAATACATTTGACAATATTTAGGAAAAGTTCAACGTAAACTTCAGAATATGTAGATTAAAAATGGACTTTGTTATATATATATATATAATTAAGAAACCACTCTATAGTCCTCAAAGTTTATTGTTCAATAAAATTAGGCTAGTTTGCGACCATTATGGTCATCATCAGGCTGTTTCAAGATAACATAATGTTAGGAATGAGGCAGGAGTAATGGGCACTCTATATGCCAATTTGGTCACACTTCTGTTGGGTCAATATATTTTAGTAATATTATGCAAATTCCATGATAAACAAATTATTCTAAGGAGATTCTAGTATGTATTCTCTGCAGTTATATCGTACTGGTGTGTATAATTCTTTCGGCTATATTTTTGATAATGTGATGACCAACAATATCTATCCTTTATGAATATCATGACTAGACATTAATATATAGCTATATATATATGTATTAAAATATAATTGTGTATAAGAGGAATATTTTTATTATTCCTATTTTAGATATGTATCTTGTAATTAGTAAGTTGCAAATTTTGGCTATCAGAGGCGCATTGACACAGTGCACCACTATACAAGCCTTGGTAAATAATTGCCAGTTACAGATTGACGCGGGGCGTGAAACCTGACAGATGTAACGTGTGTCGTAGGTTGCAACACCACTGTATAAAATAGGTTATTCCTTCTCTCTGATTCACTCTCCGTGATACATTCTTGATTTTATAGATATATAGATTGTAGATTGAGCATTAATGTGCCTGTTTTTGTCGTTTCACAGCCTGATGATGACTATAATGGTCGCAAGCTAGCCTAATTTTATTTAACCATAAATTTTGAGGACTATAGAGTGGTTTCTTAATTATACTTCAGAATATTTTAATTATTGTCAGGTACTAAGTTTTGTTTTCTTTCTTTGCCCTTTATTTAATATTTTTATTATTAACTTTGTCTTTAAAATGTTTCTATCAAGATATTATAGTAGTCAAAATATTGGCAATAAGTGTTGGCTACAGTGTAGAAGTCGTGGAGTGAGAGGTGTAGTTCCACTTGCGCGACAGCTGACTCTTCGATTCCCAGTTGCGTAACTGCTAAATTAATCTCTATGGAGAACCAGCTATCAACATTGATATTAGAAGCTGGTATTTTGATTCAATTGACTTTAATTCCGAGGGTATTTAGTCCCGGCTTTTCTACGAAGAAAATATTTGCCAAGTATATGGCGCCGGGGATGCGAATACCAAACTCCCTCCTCAGTATCTGGCGGTTTGTTAAAGATTAAAAATAATTTATTATACCCTTCGTTGTTAAAGACAGTTCCTTACTTTGTCTCAGATTGCAATGTAGGGCAAATATATAAAAAGCTTAGACCTACAGCGATCCTCTCACAATAATTGTCTGAGTTATAAGCAGAGTTAGGATAAGCTTCAACAACAGGTTCTCGGAAGGCTCCGATATCGCGCTCACTTTCGGCATTCTCACAGCAATTGGTGTCATCGATTTTAGAATTGAGGCTTCTAGGACGACGTGGAACGCGTCCTGATTCTCATCGCGTGACATAGTTTTTGTCAATATTTCAATTTGAATTATTTACGTCAAAATTCCTTCACTTACTTAATGTTATTCCTTTATGCCACGCATATAGCATGCCAAAATAAGTAAACAAATTCTGATAAAACATATCCTAGCTTTAATACAAAGAAGTTTCGATTAGTCAATAGAATTTAAAGCCATCCGATTTCATTGAGCCAAATTTTCAATATGAATGCTTTCGGAAAGAATTAACAAAATAAATAATTCAGCATATAGTTGTGTATTTTATTAGCTGTTTATAAATATTATCATACTATCTACTTACGTCACCGTTTATATACGTAATTGAAGTTCTTTTTTTTTCCACCCCATTATCTTTATTGACTTTTAATATTATCTCAGAGTTTCAATACGTTTTTATCGACGAAAAATGTTTTACTCTCAGTTTGAGTGGCAGAATTCAAAATCTTAGTTTCCGAGTAATGGCACACACGTTAATGATATTCGCTGTTACCTTGATTGAACGATTGTTGATCGATGGAAAAATAGAAGTGGCCTAATTGCTTGGCCTCCACGCTCACTTGATTTGAACACTATCGATTTCTGCTTCTGGGACCATGCAAAATGACTGGTGTTTTCATCTCTTCATAATGTTTGAAGTGGAATCCATTCGGAATCGAATTATGACAGGTTGTGTCACTCAGAAATATAACGGAAGTGATAACTGATTCTTCTTCTGTGGATCCATTGAGAGTCTGGGCCTACCGGGGCGGCTGCGGACTGTCGTCTTGTATGACACATTCCGAATTTGGAGTGATCCCGGGACCCCTGGGTCGTGAGGCAGAAACGCTAGCTACTAGACCACAGGAGGTCGACTGTGATAACTGATTACTGAAGAAAATTTAATGTACTGCAAAATATTTGGTCCTGTAGGAGTGGCTGTTGTAGCATGTATATGTCAGAAGCCGTCTGTCCAAACTTCACAGAACGAACGAAGGCACATTGCAATTGGCTATAGGTCATTTCGTCGTTATAATTAACTGTTCGGAGAACTGTGCCGATGTACGAGTCATTACATAAATGATTAATCTGCCGGACAATTACTTAAGTTGAACTCATGCGAATAAATGTCCAAAAACACTGATATTATTTGAAAGTCCTGATATTACCGTTGCTTGTATCAGGTTATAGCTTGTGATATTTTCTATGTCCCAACTCGTCGTAAGATTCCGATAAAATTACAATCCGGAACACCAATAAAAATAAGTCCCATCACGACCAGTTGCAGGAGCGACAAAAACAAAAAAAAAACAATTCTGATTGGGTAATGAGCTCACCAAGTATTTATCAAGGGAAGGGATGATGTTGTCAAACGTACAACAGTGCTGCGGTCTATATTTGTGTAAGGAAAAAAATGCTTATTTCTAAAAGTATAAAATCTGTATGGAAAATTGTAAAAGTTATATCTCAAATTATCTACGTTTTAAATAGCGTGTTTATGTTAAAATTTAGACAATAAATTTCGATCTGGCATCACTGTTGACAGATATAGCGTAACAATAGTGTCTGCAGTGGATGAGGTGGCAAGGTTTGCAACTTGCTCGTCTCATTGTACCGACAATGGGTAACAAAAAATTTGACTACAAAGTAATGCGGTGGATTTAGAAACTGTGAGAGATGTCAAAAGTCTTTAATTGTGACCTAAATTTAGATGTAAATCAAATTTGAAGATAATTTTAATATGATTAAAGTGGAAATAAAATTTAATGTTTTAACTCTGTAATTAGAAGGCAGGAATGCTCAAATACTTAAGCATACAATCAGTAACATAATATCTCAGATTAACGTGTTACATTAAACCCTTGGATTTGAATGCCTTCAAGCTACTCCAGGATTCAACTTACGGTCTAAGCGATTCACTGAAAGCATTTGTTTGGCCGATGTCTAAAAGACGAATATTAAAACAATCTGTCGGTAATAGTGATCGGCAAAAGAAAAAGAAAAGTTCCCTATCAGACTTAATTACTTTCCGATATTATGCGGGAAGAATCGCAATCTGCGTCCCAGAGAGCAGAGCCATTAATCACCTCTCCGCACATCTGCTCGGGCCTCCAATACTCTGCCACCAACCATTACCTAATCCAGTACTCCCTGTTATTCAATCATACTAATAAGTTGCATGAAATTTCTAAAATTATTGGATGGTATTGTGTCGTTCGCAACACACATTAGATAACGATTTTCCAACATGTATATTTGTATCCCTATTTAATATAATGTAGAAAATTTATTAAAAAGAATAGTCACCCTATCCAGGATAAATTATTTTTTAAACTAAGGAACGTCTCCAGCAGCCGAAACCAGGAAGATTTTCTTAAGTTCCTAATGTAGGTAATTATTTTATGTAAGACTGGTGTTATACCATAAACTGAGATTTTAAATAAAGAAATTTATAAGAATATTTAATATCTTGAATCTTCCTGTATCCTTTGAGCTACTAGATCCAAAAAATATTTAATTTAATTTAAAAAATAGAAACCTAAAAAACCATTGTGCTATTGTTATGACTTTTTAAAAACATAATTACTTATGCTTTAAATTATTAACTTTCGGTACGTGAGAAGTTCTGATTTTTTTTCTATTACCTGCAGATATTAATACTTCACGTTTCAAGGATTTTGTGTTATTATTCCTGCCAAAATATTCCGTTCAAGTTACATTGCTAAGAATAATAATTTAATATCACTTTATCTGTTTCTCATGCAGGTTTTGTTACGGCTATATTTAATAAAGCGCCTACTTCTGGATCGTATGCAGGATTTGGTTTAGTTAGCTCTAAGTTTTTACGTTCCTTCTCAGAATAGAAACGTTTATTTTACAAATTGGCATATAATATAAATAAAGGGTGATTTTTACGAAGAAATGTAGATTTTTGATTATGTTTATTTTTTAGGCAGAATTCAAATATACGCTAATCTGGTTGGCGCTTGTCAATCCAAGTGAAATGGAGCGGTGGATAATTGCAACGTACATCTTTACGTAACATGCCAGCCGCAGGCAGGTCTCTTCTCCATAACTAATTCCCCTTCACGAATAAGTCCTAACCGACATTGCCTTACACAACACATCATATAGAAGAATATAGTTCAACCGACACGAATAATAATAATAAATAGTAGAGTTCTTCATAATAGTCACAAAGATTCCGGTTTATATAACAAAATACAAATGCAATCAGGGCAAAATGAAGCATAAATTCAAACCAAAAAGGAAAACCGTTTAAGCCCCTGAATAAAAATAACTCAGACAGAGAGAATAGGAAATCCTTATTAAATAGCTAGTATAAATCTCTCGGTTAACCTTTTCATGCTGAATTTGTTGTGGATATTATAACTTCCCACCTCATTGTTATAACATCTTACGTATATCAACAACTTGACTTCAAAACTAGATCGTGAAAACACATGAAACACGACATAGAAGACTAATTATATTAAATGAAACATTGAAGTTTCCTGGAAAATTTACTTGTTTAAACTTTAATATGCAAATGCCTTGTATTGTAATATTCAAATTAGTTTCGAATATTTTCAGTATTACTATTCGCATTGTATACAGTCCTGTTACAAGCATAGTCCTGCAAATTATATACTTGTATTTTATGCTTTGATTTACTTAAATTCTAAACAAACATATTAACTCAGTTATTAGTGTTCTTTAATCGGTTATTATTGCAATGTTTTTAAATGTGACTTAAAAAATATATATTCCTCAGTACATACAACTTATAAAATATGCTACAATCTCTGTATTGATACATTATCATAACCAGTCCTTAGGTCTACATATATTTTTTAAGTTTGTTGTAAATTTCTTAATATAAGTTTCCACGTTGAGTGACGTTAACAGAACGTGCTTACCATTTCACGTTGCTAATTTCTCATATACGTCTTACAGGTATGATGCTCATATATGATTTAACAGTTCTGACCGAAATTATAAAATAATTGTATTCAAAATTGTTATGAAATATGACAACCTCGGTTGAAGGAGTGTATTTTCAGAGCAAAGCGCCATTAATTCTGAGCGATTGGTTTATTGCTGGGAGGGATTCCGTGCAAAGTATTGCGTGTCCTTGGTATAAAAAAGGTTCATCGTGGCTCGGGATTCGGGGAAGTTCTGGAGCTTCAATTCTTCAAAGCTAGAAGTATACAATTTGATGTGAGTCAGTTGCGTGACAATATTAACTGAGATAAAGGTGTAAATACATAGTCAGATTATACCCTCCATTTATAAATCAAATGATTTACAATATTTCATGACGCCCTTTCAGTGATCCATTTGGGTAAAATTGTATTTATATAACCTTTGAGAGCATAAATAAATTATAAACGTTTAAAAGTCTCCAAATTATTTATTAATGCTTCAATACAGAATAAAACCATTTGCGCAATAATCGTGATTACGCAGACAGTATTATGGTGTATGTCGTGGATTGAGTTGTTGATCAAAATTTTGAAACAACAATGTCTAAATTAGCTGCGCAAAACTTACAAACGTGACAAGGGTATTTAATGTATAATGTTCGAATATCCTTTAATATCTCGAGTGAAAACCTTGACGTGTTTAATTGAAATTAAATTTCGTCCTCTAGTGTTTCATTGTTACTACTTATTTATATGGTGATTACAAAGCGTTTTGAAGAAAGGGAAATTTGGTAATGGTATACAGCAGAGAATCGCTGAAGGTGAAACGTGATGAGTAGAAAACAATAATATAGTAAATACTTAAACTATATATAATTACTAATTCTTACATATTACAAAAATTAAAAATACGTATTTAGGAAAGATTAGGCACTAATTATAAATTAAGAATAAGAATTATTATATGTCATATACACATCACTTCACAAGTATCACTAAAATCCACTGCACAACACAGAAACACAACATATCTTCTCCTGAAGAATCTATCAGGCAGTTCAGGTAAGCGACAGGATGTATTGTGATACAAATACTTCATTTGTACTCATTCTGAAGAAATAATTATGAACGGGAAACGTAATGTAATATAAAAACAAAATATAATATCCATTGATAAAAATGAAATTTATTTTGATACGGAAAATTAACAATCGTTATGCATTTATACTAAAAAGGGCTCGACAATCAAATCGACCCACTGTCGCCAGAATCAGAAAAATACTGTGCAGTAGGTCAGATAATTTGCTCAAGATGTTAGGAGTCTAGATTGTGACACACCTGCATGGTCTAGGGGATTAGGACAAGCCATATTCATGCTTCATTTTACACCTAGTGAAACTTTGTGGATAAAACCCACTTTTATTTAATTTGTCATTTTATTTCATATAAATATATACATTCTAAACCCTATTAGAAACAATCTATAATTTAGTGAATTGTAGTCCATCGTATTGGCTATATTTGATAAAAATTGAATGTAAAACTATTTATCAGCGTGAATTATAAATGCAGGTTATATGGAATTGAGGTGGCTAAAAGAACCAAGAATTAATTTAAAGAGTCGATTCCTATAAAATAATAGGTCTCTAAAACGATTCAGTAGATAGAGGTACGGCTGACAGATAGATTCGTAGAGTCGTGAGCGAGTTACTTGAGTCGTTGAGTCGTGAGAAAATTGCTTGGGTCGTCGAGACTTGAGCGAACAGCCTGCCTAAGTCGGCTCACGAACGAGCTACTTGAGTCGTCGGGTTGACGTAAGAATCGACTCACGCTCTTAATCGAAAACGTTATGAGCCACTCTCTCCAAGAATTAATAAAATCGTAAGAAAATTTGAAGTGAACGGCTTAACTCCCTTAACAGGAATTTGGTAAATTCTTAATTCTCTCTAAAATAATCACGATGAAAACTTAATTAATTATTCTTACGACTTCCTTACATCCATAGTTAACACATTACTCCCGGTGTTTTTTCCTCTTTAGATGTACATAGTTTTGCTCCACCTTTTTAATAATAGTATGATGATCTCAAATCACAAAATCGCACCCATATAAACATTAACAGCTTTAATTGACAAGATTAAGCAGAATAAATTTTATTTAGATGTATAGGTTGCAGTGTAGATAACATTGCAAATAGGTAGACAGTCTACCTGACGACGACGGTGGAGCTTGCTATCAAAACGTTGTGTATACAAACTTAAACCCGGGTTGAAACCCGAGAATTGTATTTGAAAGATATTCATGTTTCACTTTAAATTTATTAAAGATGGCTATATTTTTATTTAAGTTTCACTTTTTTATATTTTCTTATTTCGTTATATATATTTTACGTGAAATTTATAACACGCATTATTCGTAAAGTAAACTTTTTTGTCTGAAGTATTCCTCAAAATTTATTAACCAACAAAAATAAATTATATAAATTACTTTATAATTAAAATATATTTGGTTTTGTGTGTATTTGCACCCCTCTCCCTCTTTTAACTACACAAGATAATAATGTTCAACGTTGAGAATAGAACCGTGTGGGATTCCGAGAGTCGAAGAGTCATTTAAAAGAACCGACTCGTAGCAATGAGTGAATCGACTTTCAACGACTCAACAAAAAGGATACTTTTTCTCGTCGCTTTTTGGAATTATTTATCTTTTAATGGTGTCTAGAACTTATATATACTTAAAATTTTGAAGTGAAATTAATGTGAGCTTGATCTGTTTGGTGGAGCGTGTATAGGGAGTATCCAAATCCTCTGGGTCAGGCTGTTCACCTCCAACGAGACTTTAAAAAAATTCAGACAATCGCTAATTAAAAGGAATATAATTTATGCTACTTTTCTATTCAATCTTAATTTTCCAGGAATTGAGGGCCGAATTGTTAAAGTGACCTTGGCAGATTATTATTAACATATCCATCTGAAATGTCATAAAAGTTCATCCCACTATTCTATAGTACGGAAAATCTAAGTAATGCGGACCACCTGGAACTAGGGAAATAAAATATGGTTAAATAATACAATATCAATATGTGACAAGAAAGTCACATAAGAGAATGAGTGAAATGTCATTCCATTGAATGATTTCGTATAGGCGATTGAACACGTGCGTAAGTTCATAGGGTTGGGTCTGATGGGGAGGAGATACATCAATAATTCATGACTAAAACAAAATGGAGTGAACCGACAGGAACCCTTATATTTAAATAGCTGAAGGTGTCATCATACCAAACAAATGCGTTAAAGCTTTGTGTTAAATATAGTAACGTTTCTGAAGGATCGTGAGATGCATAACACATTGCTAGAGGTTATAGACGTTTATTTAGCACGAAGGGCTGTACAAAGGGTCTTAATGCGAAAGACTGACTCCACTTCGGGATCCAGTACAATTTATACATTCATGGAATATTTCAGAAAAATAACATTTTTGAAACAGAAAATACAAAAAAAGAAAGGTAAACAAATAAAATAAAATAGACAATTAAAGGTGGTTGCGTCCAGTGAGACTCAAACCCCAGTCAACATTTCTCGGGTCCAGCTCCATACCCCTCAGCTATCACTGCAGGTTTATAATTATGGCAATTTGTATAAAAGTAAAATATTTTACCGGTTTGAAGGAAATATCGCAACGAAATACTATATAGAAGTTATACTGCTATTATTGAAAATATAAATACTCGGAGAAAATTAATTAAAACTTCAGACAGCTCACGACATTAATTATGGATTGGTTAACCCCGTAATACAAGGCAATTCTGGACAAGAATAAATTAAGAAATAGCAAGCCGACTCTCAGACCAGGAAATCAAACCCTAAGATTTGTTAATAGCTCCA
Source organism: Eucriotettix oculatus (assembly GCA_034510155.1). Classification (NCBI taxonomy): domain Eukaryota; kingdom Metazoa; phylum Arthropoda; class Insecta; order Orthoptera; family Tetrigidae; genus Eucriotettix; species Eucriotettix oculatus. The sequence goes on along the minus strand of CM067377.1, from coordinate 75,154,591 downwards.
AAATACTTGGAATATATTTTGACACCAAATTGATTTGGAAGAAGCATATTTTACACACTACTACTGAGCGTAAAAAACGACTCAATATCCTCAAGTGTATATCCCACAACAACTGGGGTGCGGATATAACAACAATTACTGTTAATCAATAATGCCATAGTACGCTCCAAAATAGATTACGGGTCAATAATATACAGATCTGTAAAAAAGCCATCTCAAAAAACTTGAAGTGGTGCATAACCAATGTCTCAGAACTACTAAAGGATGCTTTCAAACCATGGGTAAGCTAAAGAACCCACGTTACAACATCGCAGGGAGATCGAAATTATAAAATATGCTCTCAAAGCAGCTACATCCATTATTTACCACGATATTTACCGTAAATATCCAGCTAATAACGATCACCAACGCTACATACCCTTATATACTACTTTCAAGTGAGTGCTCGAGGAGCTAAATGTAAAACATACGAAAATAGAAAAAAGTAGAATCATCAAACACCATCATGGACGATCACGGATATTCAGACTGATTTATCATTAGCCACTCATCAGCACAAGAATCGTTCAAGAGAATATTGGGACCATAAAGTTACTGAATTAATTAACAAATATGATTATAAATCACTACAGAGATCAATGAGCAAGGAGCAGATGCCCACGTGGTAACACGTATTGTTTCAATAAAATGTCAACTTCACCGGTACGCCAGTACTGTAACAGAAATATGTGGAATAATGACAGCCATCAAAGTTATTAAGCTAATTAATTTCAACAAGTTTATCATATCCTCGATTTTTGGGGGGTTAACAGGCTACATGAGGGTGATCATGAAGGAGGCAACTCCCCTTTAATAGCATAGGAAGGGAATTGAAAATGGGAGATGCTTCAGTACTTCAATAAATAACATCTATAACGTGAAAATCATCTTGGGAAAGATCAATAGCATACATGAAATGAACCGTAACTTAACGACCGCAGGTAAAACTTTGCTAATGGCGTGGAACCCAGGAAGCATCTGCACCATTCAAAACACCACAAACGAATATAGCACACAAATGAATACTTTAAACGACTGCAACTCTGTGCTTATAAATCTCATACCTTGAATGATATATTGAAACATAACTGTAGCAGGAAATGGTACAATATATGGAAAACTTTAAAATCCAGTGATCTTCACAAAAACGTCAGAGACTTCTATAATCTAAGTAACAACACAGATTTTGGAAGAAAGGAACAGGTTGCCATCACCAGACTAAGAACTGGACACTTATCTACTGGATAGATCCATCCCACCGTCATATGATCTGTGAAATCCGGCCTTAAATATGTCATAACCAAAGTAGGCTAAAATACCTGCTGGGCAAAAATTACAAATCCACTTTGGGCTCCAATGAATATCAAAATATATTATTAAGTTTTTTAAAGAAAGTAAGATTTTTGATGTAAATTAAATGTATTTTATTTTGTGATTTTTTTAAATCAAATATAATGAAGATAATTAATGTGGTTAACGAACAGAAAAATTGACATTACTAGTATCTTATTTTGGAAATTCATAATTGTAAATAATATGTAAATAAATAATTGAAAAATAATATGTTAATAATTGTCACTTTGGTCGCTAATGACAAGGCAGTCGGTGCGGCCTTCATAAATGAAAAGAAAAAAATGAATTCAAAGTTTCGGAACTGTATTTAAAGTTATTGATGGTTTATAATTCGATAAACAATTTGCTGGGAACGTGTAAAATTCGACGATCGAATCAAGTGTTAAGAAAGAGTAAGACGTTGCCAGGAAATAACCTTGGCAAGTTGTCACATAAATAGGAAAATCTCTCTCAGTGCGTCCCTCCCGTGTCCCCTGCCAAGCGTTGTGTGGACTCCCCGCAGAGCACAAGAGAAAAAAGACTTGCCGTCCATTTCCTTCAGGAAAAGCCTGCTCCTTTACCCTCACCCTACTACAAAAAACCTTTCAAGCTGCGATGAAGTCCTTCAAATATTAAAAACTAGTTTCGTCACTGTCAATTAGCTATATTGGCTGCCATTCCGCATTTCATGCCGTACTCTAATAAATATGATAATACTTAGACCAAAGAGACTGAAGGAAAGAAATCGCAAACTATTTTTAAGTCGTGAAATACGCCAATTACATTATTTTCTCCAGCAGCTCCAGGGTAAGAGGTTTAAACATCGTTAAACCTTAATACATTAATATTTTTTATGCAAAATTATTTCATATCCAACGATCCTTCATTAAAATCTTAAACTAATTTAACGATAAAATAGAACCATTTCAACACATTATCTGTATAAGTATAGAAATAATTATCACACTTTTGAAATGAATTTTGTGTTTTACATTTCCTTAGTTTATTTGTAACTAGGTCTGCTGTATATTTTTTGACTGTGGTGGCGTTCACTACTCCGTAAATTTCAGAATTAATCGTAAGCTTATGTTCCAATTCATAAGTAAAATTTTAATTACTGCAATTATGAACAAAACTATTAATCTTAATTTTAATGATATTTAAAAAGTTGATCTCGAACATACAATTAAATTTAAAATTCATTGTTAAATATTCTAAAATCCTCTGCTAATAGGTCACGTTTTAAGGCACGAGGGTCTTGTAAAATTAGCATCAGAGGGAATTGTGTGGTGAAAGAACACAAGAGGTAGGCCAAGAATGTAATACACTCAGAAGATTAGCGAGGACATGGATTGTGCTAGTTATGAGGAAATGAGAAGACTTGCGCAAGATAGGTTAGCATGGAGGGTTGCATGAGACCAGTCTTAGGACTGAATACCACAACAACAACAAAGGTGACAAAGGATATTATGTTGAAGATCCACGGTTTTAGTGGTAATGAGTATTAATAAAGAAAACAATTAGTGGAGTTAAAAACAATATCAATAAAACCAAAATTTCAAACAAAGGAATGTTCCAAATTTTGAAAACAAAAATGAGAAATTTTCAAATTTAAAAAAGCTTCCTCGTCCAGATCTGAAGACAATTTATTTCAATTAGAAATAGTCACAGTTTTAAAACATACAAACAGCGTTAGGCAACTAGAAATAAAATATTAATCATTAATATATGTTCGTATAATGCGTAATCGTTACAAAACCGTCAAATGCGACAAAAAAATTACAACGTGTAGTCTTCGTAACGTCTCTGTTCACAACAGGGATCAGGCGATCTCTAGACAATACGTCGTAGAAATTTTGTCTCATCAGATATTTCTCATTCGACGATTTTGTAACGATTACGTAATGTGTGAAATATATACATATATATATATACATGTGTTGTTGCTATTAAACTTTTGGACTTCTTCAGGAACAGGTAAATAATAATAAAATCTGGATATAACGTCGTAAGATAACTTAAATAAGTAGTGTTTTATATGCCGTATTGAATTAAACGTTTGTTTGGAAAATTATGATTGTTACATATTTGAATTAATAGATTTACCTTTTCATTATATTTAAAGGTAACTTTGACCGAACGACCGAAAGCTCCTTTTATGCGTTTATAACTGTGATAATTTCTGTCTGAAATATATTATTTTGAGAACTAGGTGATGTGGCCTTTTTTCAAATTTGGACTAACTATTAGCAGTATTAGTAATTTAATTGATATACAAACGATTAAAATTTCAATGTCTGAACCATTGATAAACAATTGGAGAGAGAGTGATAATAAAAAGCAGTCACTAGAAAAGAACTTAAATACTATGTTTTTTTAAAAGTTACAAAGAGTTTTATTAGTATAATGAAACATTTTAAAAACATTTTGAATAAATGATAACGTTCTGTAGTCGTATTTTGGTTAAAGCGACAATAATTATGAAATTTAAAACAGGATTATGAATTTATAATTTTATTGCGATATTCATACCACCCCCTTATTACGTACACATAATTTAATTATACTGATTATACTCAAAATAACTAACCAGAAAAGAAAAATAGTTTGGATAAAATGCCTTTTTTTAATTTAGTTTTCGACGGAATATGAAATTGGTACGTATTATTAAAGGTTTCAGACATAAAAAACACGTGAAACACAATTCCAATTTAGTAAGGTTTATTTGTAAAGCAATTTAATAGAACCATGTTTAAGTCTTAATAATTAAAAGGAAAATTTGAAGAATGTTCTCATTTTACATGGTCTGCATTTTCTTCGTGTTCGTGAACTTCAAAGTTGCGTTCGATATTAAACTGTTGGGGAGTTCGTTCACAGCCACGTGGAACTGGCTGCAGAGAAGGATAGAGCGACGAGAGGGAGACGGAGTGCAGCAAGAGAGAAAACAGGTAGAAGGGAGAAAGGATAGAAATTGGAAATGGGGAGCAAGTTCTCCCGTCGCGTCGCACACAGCTGGCAGAAGGGCTCTGTTGCAAGGGGCTGTGAAAATCCGCTTCTCTACTCTACGTATTGCTAATGTAGGGGGAATAATGTCCTTTAAACATTATTGTAACTCACTCACACTGCTTTAATAATCACATAATTGGCTTGATTAATAAAATCATATCGTAGCAAAGGTCAAATTATATTAACCTAATTTTTGTACAATGCCTTTCTTCTTTAATGAAAAAGTAAAACATTATTGCAGACAGAAAATAAATTAAAAACATGAAACTAAATTAAATAATGAAACATTCCGCTCAAATAGAAACTAATTCGCTCTTTCCCGGATTTCCTTTGTGTGTTTCCGCCTTCTAAATATTTACTAAGAAGAAGTTTTGTTGATAATAGAGAAAACTTTCCACAATACTACTATTTGATTACCAGATGTGGGCATTATCACATGCGGAAAATATAAAGTAGCAACCACTACAGGAAAAATTATACCAAAGCGTCTTTAATTTACTCAATTTAAGGAGAACTTTATTTTATACCGACTAACTTTTTTGATATATTGTATTAAGAAGCTAATAAATGCCAATAATTTATATTTTCCGAACTTCTACTGTTGATTAATTTATAATGTAACATTTAGAATGAATGAATTATATTAGGATAGCTGTCTGTGAATTTTCAATATAAATTATTCCGACATTGGTTACTTCGTTAATTATTAGGTTATTTAGTATCATTTTACTTTTAATAGCCTCTTAATAGACTCTTATACAGAATTTTTCTGTTTCTTGCATATGATATTAATGTAATTGGGACCACAAATCATTCTTTTCTAAAATTACTGCCATGTATGTCGAGGAATGTGTTCTTGAAAAGTCTTTTATTTTAATATGTTAATTGCATATAATTCTTCACATTATTACAAGAATAAGTAAGAAGCAATCAATGTGTGGGTTGATTATAAATATTAATTCATTTTAAATAAAAAATTGAAATTTTAAAAAAGAGAAAAACAAGTTTATTTGAATTAATTTAACGAATGTTGATTAAAAATATCTCAAATGAAAAATAATTAATTCATTATAAAATTGGACGGCTTCTTGCTAAACTCAACGGAGAGAAATAATATTATCTATTGAGGATGAGAACAATTGCTGGAAATTTTTTTAAGCAACATTCTACCTGTATTTGAACATTACCGCTCAGCTTGCAGATCAGGATGTTGGTCCAGCTCGTTTTTGGTCAGCTGCGATCATCGGAAACAGCTACTAGTTGTCTCGAACTCCCACAATCTGCAAAATGGATGAAGATAATTTCCAAATACTGAGAAATACTGTAAACTCGATACTCATTTAAATGAATGTATGTTCGAAAAAAGCATGAATGTCTCGAAACATCTCCAAATACAGCTAAACTATGAATATACCGAAGATCAGTAAAAATAGTCTCCAATTAATGTCCGAATATCTCAGTTCCGTATTTCATTAATTTTGATTCGTCTGGCAGGAGTGGGTCCTTCTTAGCAAAGAAGCATTTTTATAGATAACTTTGCCAGTCCTTAGGCGGCGGCGTAGGTCAGCTTTCCAGGGTGTAAAAATGTCCCGGAATCTTTAGGCGTGAAAAGGGTGGCTAGCAGGACCTATCTTTTTATTTCCTTCGGGGATTTGTCTCTTGCTACTTATTTTCGAAAGTGATACCTGTTTTTATGTTTTCTGAGAGCACACGTGCAGTTGATCTTGTTTTACCTCCTGTTTGCAATTGTCAAACTAGGGCTTTTGTCACAGGGAATGGCTTGTCAGATTCCTTTCCAAAATAATTTAGTCAATAAAAGTAATGGCACAGGATTCCCGCCTCATCCTCTAAATTAGATGCTATAATTAATCAATCTCGTTCATTATTACTCTGCCGTTGGCTTGGTAAGTAGCCTAGCCCGTTGCTTAAGATTTATACGATACATACATATTTACACAATAAAATAATAAAAGCTCAGAAAACAATTATAATTCGGATAATTGTCCTTCACATAGATGTGGTTGAAAACGCACACCACATATTCGTAATATAATTTCATTAACAATTTATTATAACGTTTACATTAATAATATGACGAACAATATAAGATTGGTAAAATATATAATATTTGCATTTAAAAGTTTTTCGAGTTATATATTATAAATATTAAATCGGCATCAAACATAGGTGACAAAATGCGTTAAAATTCATTAAGGTATAGATTGTTTATTTCTGTTAGTAATGGGGCGTACAATTATTACACATTAGATACTTTTAAAAATCTCAGATGCAATAAATTTTAGTATGATCGACAGACGTCCCTATGCAAGTAACAATGGCTAGAACAGACACTGCTACCTGCTATTTACCGTATGTTAGACTGTCCACAACGAGACTCAATTTCCAGTTGGTGTCCTCTGCCCTTTAACAGCACAGTAAAGAAGATAAATAATGGATCTGGAAGTTCTACTGGCTTTCAGATACGTACAATTAAGGACTGAGAGAGATACAAACTGATGATCAATGTCTAATCAACTATATGCTCAGTTGTTTATTTGAATCGTTATAAATTTTTCTATACACCGTCTCTGAGTCATGACTTTAAACTATATATTAACTCAGAATTAGGGAAGCCTTAACAATAGTACATAGAAATTTTTCTCCTACTCTTCGAATCGATTAAATAATCATTCAAGTTAAAAATTATCATTTTTCTGGATGAAGAAAACTAAAAGTATACTCGCCGGTTATATATCGTCAGAAATGATTTAGAATAATAAGTAAACACAATACTTATTACCAGAAGCCAATGGAGGAACAAATATTGAATTCGGTTCAACTGTAAACAAGTTTACCTTTATAAAATTTAAGTTACCATTTAGCCTAAATTGGTACATGTTTTTTGTTTCAAGTTTACTCCTGACAAATTAAAAAAATTACAGATAAACTAAATAACATGTTAATTAAGCTTAAAGTTCGGGAATAAATATTTGGAAGACTAATAAATTAAATGAACTACGCCCTGCTTTCTAAATTGTATAGAAACATAAATTACGGGTGTTAGTATCACATCAAAAGCAATATAATGTTTACAACACTTTAGATGCGATTCTGAATGCATACAGTAAAACTCGCCCGTGCTTTATAAATGCTTTTTTATATAACATTAACTTCCTCAAATGTATTTCAATATCATCATTTTTAATCTTGTTCACGTACAATTACAGTTACATCTCCAAGCTCATATATTTTATATAATATTTTTAAACTGGCACGATAATATTGAGCAGTCTACACACATAATCAACTAATACGATAAAATTTTGACAGCTTTTCTTTGGGCAGAATCTTGCTACTTTTGGTAACTTTAAAAGTTACTAAAGTAAAAGATTGGTACTGCATTTCTTATAGAACGATGACAAAACTTCATCGCGATATTAAAATCGATTTGTTTAAAATTTTTGTTAAATATTTTTAAAAACTCACTATTTTATTCTTCTTTTGATTCAAATATTTTTTTAAATTATAAATATGATTGTCGATAGCTGAGTTTAAAGTTAATGCCAGCACAAACGTACATTTACGACTTATGTGCAACAGTGCCTCAGATTTGTTAATCATCTGGCGATCTGTAAACCACGTTGTTTGATAAAACACACACCATGCTAAAATTTGCTGGAAACAGCTCGCAGGGGAGGAAACAGTTCTCATATTAGCGATGCTTGTTAACAATTGATTACCTATTTAACCTCGCCCTCTACATTGGCCGACCGCATGTTTTAAATTTTATGTCGTTCCATTTTATTCCCGTCAAACGGAGATAATTCGGAAATGAGTTATATTTAATTATCCACACCCACCAGCTTTCAGAATTCCGCAGCCATTATTGATAATATATTTAGGTCCATGATATACAGTACTTAACTGTCTATTCTAATAGATAATAACTTCTGCCAACTGTTTATGTTTATAGATTCTAAACAAAATGAAATATTCATCAAAGGTAAATTTTGGGTTAGTTTTAAAAGCGTAAAAATATTAAATATGTATTACTCTCTTTAGAATTTATATCACTTTTTCCTCTATGTAAAAATTTATGACACTTTTTTTTAAAAAATATCACATAATTAAACCCTATCTGACTTATTGTTACAAACTAATATGAAATTATCGTTTTAATTTTGAATTATTTCAGTTAAAACATTTCGAATACAGATGTAGTTACTGAACTGATAAGTCAACAATATAATCGTAACATAAAAATTAAACAGAATTGTTTATATGAAATGCCGCAAATCTATTATCCTCTTTTAGGAAGGAAAATGTGTTCGAATTGAATTGTTCAACTAAATGTGTAATTTCAACTACCGTCATACTCGGCATTGTAGCTATTATTATACGATAAGAACAAATATTTAATCCATTTCTAGCAAATCGATATTTCAAAAACTTTTTTTTGTAATGTTTAAGGTTAATTATAGATGTGTAAGCTGTGGTAGATCGATCGGTGGAATTTCCCAGCAATATTTTTAGTTGTAAACGAAGGTTTGGAACTCAGATCTACAACTTCAGATTAAAAATTATCTGACTGGCCAATACTTAAAGTTACTAAAATAATGCCGTTTATAAAGAGAATTTAAAACCTACGTAAATGGAAAAAGCTCTGATTTAGAAGGTTTCACAGGTAACATCCTTTGGTCCTCTATTTTACGTCTGATAAACACCTGACTTAGCAGCTTCTAGACAAATAAATACAAACAAATTTTCTGTTAATGTTACTGGTGCTACTACACCATTGAAATTTCAAGAACATCTCAGAACAATTGAGAGGTAGTTTAAAAGTAAACGGATATCAATTATCCCACATAACATATGCTATTAAAAGGGGACACTGCCCTAAAGGGAAATTCAGTCATGAAGAGATAACAAAAGTGGAAGAAAACACATATCTTCGTTTCCATTTAGACGCCAGATTAGGCGAAGGGAACGTCTAAATAAAGAAAATAGAAAGAAAACCGACTTAAAAACTGAAGGTTAAATTAAAATCAAAATTATAAATCAAAATTAAACTTCTTAATATTAATCAGTCATACTTATGATCTCCGGGAATGAGCAGTTAAGTTTCACTTTGCTATTATTGAACTAGTTATCCAACCCAAGGATCCAACTACCTTACATACGAACCTGAATATTCCACATGTAGACGAAGTCATTAATAATAACGTTCTGAAACATCATACAAGGCTTAGTACCCATTAGAATCAGCTACTAGAATCGTACATGTGCTCAACGCAGGACTGAAGAGAAGCTGTCCCCGACTCACTTAAATAGAAACTGAGGTGGCATTGATGAACCTACACCCACCTCTCCACATCATAGCACATGCATTATTTCAGCCTTGCACAAGCTAAATAATTAGCTTAGACATTATATTATATTCTGATAGAAAAGGAAAAAAAATTACGAACATTCATTTCGTACTAACTTTTAGAGCTCCAACTATAGCGACCAAAATCTTTAAAAAAGACGGTTAGGTTCTTAAAATACACAATGTGTTCAAAACTCGAATGCGAACTTTCCTCATATTTGGAGACTAAAATTAATCTGGAATTACATAATTACAAAGTTATCAGAATTTTTATGAATCTTAGTACATGACGACTTGCCTTGTGATCTGGATTAATGTGCGAGACTCTCGTTACAATTATTTTATGAGAAAACGTGTAGCGAAAACATATGTTGTTTACATTAATACTTCTTATTTCAAGCAAATTTTTAACCGTCATGCACTCTGTCTCCATGCACGCATTTCTACAGCCTGTCAGAAAGTACACACTAGACCAGGCATATTTGATCGTATTCAAAACTCATTCTGTTTTAACATTTCTTCTGGTATGGAAACAGAGTTTTGCAACTACTCAGTCGAACTTCATAAAAATCTATCAAATACGACGAATTAAATATGATAATAAGGCTAATCATGTGCGGGTACTAATAAGTATTCAAGTTATTTTCGCAACGTTTCCTCGTGTAACAATTATACCCAGAGGCGACATGCACTAAAACACACAATAGTTCAGATAAGCATGCATAATACAATATATTTTCCGTCAACTTGGTAATATTCCAATGTAGATAAAATCAACTTCTACAACTATAAACGTACGAAATTTATTGCAGTTGCATGCAGAATTTAAGCAAGTAAAGTCCACCTTGTACTACGTATGAAATCATTGTTCTCTCCACAGCGTAAAAAGATCCAGAAAATGGTAGGATGAATTTCTGAAGTAATATAATCAAAATTTATAAGGCGTGCTTTCAAAGTAGTTCTTGTCATCGTAAATAATCTGTATATCAAAGGTCGTTTATGTGTTATTGAATACGTCAAGTAAGTTTCACAAACAGTGTAGCTTAATGTCAGTTTATGACAAAAAGTAAAATTATTTTATTTAATCGGTTATATTATTTTCTGAAATAATTTTGTTTCCATTGCTACCTTTAGTAATAACGAAGTGCAAGCTTTATATGGACGGTAACGAACCAAAGTCACATGTTTTAGGCGAATGTCTTGTTAAACCCCGATAAAATGTAAAACTTTTCCTGGGAATCTCAACGATACGCGAAAATACTACAATTACTGACATGACCGAAGACATTTTCGTTTACTTTTAGTTACAATTTAAATACGTATTCCTTTACGTTCACCTATTCGTTAAATTAAAAGTCAAACACTGTATTTTGGAGCTTATTATTGTGTTTCTAACAACACTTTATTATTTCGCCTCGTGCAATGAACAGCAAGTCCAAAAGTCCAAGAACGCCATTTCAAAAACATAAGTGCATTATTTATAGTAGTCAATTTATTTAATAGAAATATACAGAGGCATAGCGAGTATGTTTTAAATTTTATGCTATATACAAGGTATATACTATATACAGTTTTAGGTATATATATATATATAATTCTAATAATAACACAGTAATAATAGTAATACCAATCCTCAGTGGCAAATGACCCGACACGTAATTAATATGCTACACTTCTTATTCCGTCTACATATAATAGTTTCCAATTTTCAATTAGCACCGCGTTGACATACACTTTCTAACACTAAAGTGCTCTTACTTCGTACTTATTATATTTCCCTTCGTACATACAGTTTTAGGACAAATCCACTAACGTTGACAGTTTTTCGTAAGTATCCAGTAGGCCTGTCACACAGAACAAACAGTTCCTGAAGCTTGATGGGCAGTGTACGGAAATAGTAATAACGAATTTGTACCATTAACTTTTTATTCAAGTTATAAATAATGTATTTAACACAGCCATAACCAGATATCTGCACCAGGCGGAACGAGTGTAACACAGTGCGGGCATGTTTAGAATTTATTAAATTGAAGCAGAAATTATTATGGAAAACGCAATAATTATAAAGGCTTCTAAAATTTAGAATAGAAAATTAGTTTACTGTTTCAATTTTACTTGTAAATTACACGTCATTTTGAACCAGAAGAGACACCTGTGGTTCACGAATCCCTAAAATTGTATCAATGTACAGCGTGCCTACTAAAACATTGAATACTTTTAAAAGAGTGAATACTTTACGGGAATCGGTAATTCTTATTGATTACTAATTTATTATCTTACTATTTGAATATATACATACACATATAAATGTTTGCATAGGAAAAAATCAGTGTAAATTAATATAATACTTTTGTCTGTAAATTGCTTACAATAAAATTATTTTAGTCCGCCTTTTCGTTTAATGCATAAAATGACTTTCTTCCCTTTTAATACAACGGTCTGACCGATTTCAACTGAAAAATTACCGTGGAAAGGATTTTAAGGTAATAAAATTATAATTCGTCTTCTTGGGACAAAGTGGTGGAATCCAAAACCTGACGTCAAAAGTTTTTATGGAGAATTTGCTCACTTTACAGAAAGTCGGTTTAACGACGTTTCCCTGAAACGGTAAACATGATTAAGCGTATCATAATCTGTAAAAAGCAAGATTATAAAAGCAAAGACATAAAACTCAGAGTCCCCAATTTACTTATATTTTTGCATGTCATGTTACAGTAAGCAATCAAACTCTTTATTCTGTCAAGAAGTCACGAATTCTTTTGAATAAAAAACTTGTCCGCGCAAAAAGTTTCCTTCAGAGTATAAATAATGGGGAAATAGTTATTATATGATACTTAATGTTACAGAATAATGGAAGAATGATTCTAAAAACGCCCATGTGTATGAACTTCAATGATATTAAAATTTACGTTGGTATATTCAATTCAAAAAAATAATTATTGTTTCTAGTATTGACGTAAGAATCAGAAACGAGGATGAAAATTGATTGATAGTGGCCAACAGGTAAAAAAACTAGTTCAGAACAGCTAAGATTCTGAACAGGAACTCACGGATTTACAGTCATTATCATACTGTATTTATAAGACGGGAAGTCAATCAAAATAAAAAGAGCCTAGATAGTCTCAGATTTATTAAAAGTTTTCGGAAGAATACAAATATTGTAAGAACAAAACATATTTCCTAAAGAATGAAGTTGGGGGTTTTAATTTCAAAATAATAATAATAATAGTCCCATTGCGGAAAGTTGGCATATACTTTGAGAGTTATGTTAAAGTATTTTAACGTACCGCAATTATAAAACTCGACATAATATGGATTTCGGCGGTACGAGGTAAAAGTAGTCGCCTTGATGGAGATTGAAAGAGGTTACAGGAAGTACAATGAAAGCCAGACATTTTAACGTCTTCCAGAATTTCTGAAGCGGTAATATTTTGTCAAAATTTTACAATGACTTGTACTTTCTCAAGTACCGGTTATGGGTATGGTGAATGTCCCTCCAAGGTTCTTGACGTGGATACTTTTGAATGGGACGTAATTTTTCGCTGCAACCCCTCTGGAAATAATAATGGAGGACAACATTTTTTAAAAAAGGACGTTGATCGATTTTGATTAAGGGAAGTGATGGGAAGAGATAGTGATGCGCAAGAGAAGGTTGGGCTGTGTGCAGAAGTGAGAGACTATTTGAGAATTATGTTGGTCTGACTTCTATGATTCAGGCAGGGATACTTTTTGTCGCGACGTCGTTTAAGAGGATGTAAATGAGCAAGGTGCTCTTTTCCTTCACTGAAGTGCAGAGGAATCTTGGTGAGATTTCAACCTGAACGAGAAAGTAGACGCTGAGAAAGGACGGTGTGGCGCCTGATGAAGACATAGAAACCGGTATTGTAAAACACCTATATTGATCATTTGTTATTTTTTCCAATTTCCTCATGCTGCAGGTTCATAGGCAGACATTTGTAAATATCTGTTTCTATGACAAGGTTGTTAATGAGTACGACCCTACGTCACTGCTGTAGATGTTAGTTATTAGGAAATTAAATATTATGAATTTTGTTTTGATTGTACATTTTATTAAACCCAAAAATCGACTGAGGAAAAATAAATATTATATAGTACTTAATTATCAAATTTAAAAATAATTTATTCATACCAGTATGATAATTCACAAATTAGTTCAATTCCACATAATCAATTCAATTGACGTTTATGTTTCATTAATAAAATAATTTAGGAAAATGTGGAAATTTTAGACGAAGAAAATAATTATTCTTAAGAACTATGAGAGAAATGTATATCTGGTGCAATCCTCGTGCACTCAATGCAAAAAATGACACGAATAATCTGAAGAAGATTTACGATACTCTTTTGGTATACAGTAACCTTCGCTGGAGATGGTCCGCGACACCATATTCTTTTTTTTGGAGGGGAGTAGGGGGGACAGGCTATGTGAGGGTAGGAATTGAAAAGGGGAAATGAGGAAGGCAGAAAACCTGCATCATGTAGGTCGGACATTGGGTACTATTCTCACGCCCTTCCGAATGACGCGAGACGAGTTTGCTGTGGGATCGCAGCATTCCCTTCTCCGTGTCGACAACAAATTCTTCACATGTAAATACTTCAATAGATTGAAAATATGTATGGCTGAGGGAGTCAAGAAGTAAATTGCATGAATTGCTAAATTTGTAAGTTTTGAACAATTTATGTATATATATATATATATACATAAATTGTTCAAAACTTACAAATTTAGCAATTCATATATATATTAAAATATTGTAACATAGTACCCATATTTAATTTCTTGTAATGTTAAGTTTGTAGTTTGCCTGAGGAAGTCTCAAAAGGAAGACGAAACGTTGTATTTATGTTAATTAAATAGTAATAAATTCATATTCTGGATTTTTGGCCGTCATTTTAACTATTTTGAAAAATATATATATTATATTTTGTTTAGCATTTATGTAAATAATATAGCTATGATATCATTTTATATTAACAGACGAATTATAACAACTATTAGTTACCATTTTTATCATTTAAGAAATATATAGCACAGAATTAAAATTTACCAGATACAATCATATTTTCAAGAAGATTTAGAATATTATTTTTATTAACGAACCTGAATTATTCTGAAATATCTACACCATGGTCTATCTTTATTGTTCTATAGAAGTCGACGCAAATGTTTATTGCAGTCAATTACAGTAACAAAATAAACAATTCATATTTTGGACAGGAAATTGTTTCACCTTGAAGCCCGCGTGATGGCGCGTTAATTAGCTAATGGTGCAAATTAATATCGCTTCGCCTCGTACGCTCAGAGATTTATGCTCGACATATCCGCTTTAGTTACTATCCGTACATCAAGATAAAAACATTCCGTAGAATTTAGTTTGAAAATTTAGGGTGATTTAAATGAACGATCCTACCTAAAGCGTCAAAAATATGGGAATCAATTGTAAAATAATCCAAAATTGGATGAAATATTAGTATTTCATTAGGTTAAGTATAGTTTATCTGGTTGATAATCACAATGTAAAGCATAAATTATTTTATAGTTGGAGAACTGGGCAACAGGTAACAATTCACTAGACAAACAAACAATTTTAAAACTGGAAGTCATTTACGAGAGCAGTCATTTTTCGAGTAACGAAATATTAATATAGTAACTAATGTAATGATGTAGTGGGTGTTTATAATATCATTTAATTTACTAAAACCATTTCAGTGGTTTAATAATCCTTTCTTGTTTATATTATGTGATAATGAATGAATTAACAATATGAGTAGTTATTACTTTCCATAATGTAATAACAATAAAAATTATTTTCCTTGTTAAATGTGATAATAAAATTGAGAAAGGCATTAGTATTTGAAACGGCGATAACGAACGTATGGAGACAATAGAGAGTTATTGAAAACAACAATTAGAGTGAAGTGAGGGCCTTGTTGGTGCTTTTCTTTTAGTATTTTGGCAATAAAACCATCAAGAAAAATTGAAAATAATCAGAACTTTGACCAAATCAAATTAGTATTTAAAAGGTACATCGTATTTGCAATAAAAATAAATTTTCTTTTATTAATCATCTCTATTATCATTTAAATAAGTACTTTGTCGATTAAATAGTTACCAAATATAAGCGTGTTTTTAATGTACCTTAAACTAATATCATCGTTTCTAATCAATCATACTAAAATGAACATTTAATTTTATCCAATACTTTAGTAGATTAAAATGTTAATTTAATTTCCAAGGTAACAGTTATAGTCCAAAATACGGTTACTATCACGTGAGTTCGATACCGTTGTCTGTATGAAAGTTTGGTTCCTGATATCTTGTCAATCTACGATGCTCATTCATATATAATCAGGAGACGTCTTCGATTGATTGTTACCGTTCAGATGGTCTCAAAGTAAATGTTCCAGATTTACTAACTTTAACTCATAAGACAGTAGTTCAACAAACTATTCCGCTCGGGATTATATTTTAGAGTTTTTTTTAAAAGCTGACGATCCCAGTCCTATCTCAACCTCTTAGTTTTCATCAATGGAGTCCACATGACTTTGCTCCGGCGACCAATCATATTCGTCCTTATTTCATGATGCGAAAATCTTGTCAATAACATTTTCTTTCTATTCCTGCGCTATGTATGGTCTCTCCGTGCTTCTCAGCAGTTAAAAACAACGTTGAAAATTGCTTCTGAAGCCAGCTTACAGTAATGCAGTCTGCTCAGCACATAATGTTATCATTTCAAAAAACTAATAACAACTCACAAGTTTTTGCTTGTAATAAAACGTAATAAATAAATGAAGCACTGTTATTTATTGAAAACGTAACAGTACATTTTTGTTACACATTTCATGTCAACCTTACACATCCCATAACTTCATGTAGTCACCGTCATTATTCGCGCACTTTTCGTAACGGGAAACCAGTTTTTGTATGCATTCGTTAAACATCGGCGCCCCCTGTGTTGAAAGTCAAGACTTAAAATTCCTATTTCACATAATCTATGTCGTTGAAATGTTTTCCGTCAAGGAATTTCTTCAGAAGAAGAAGCATATCAAAATCACTTTACTCCAAATCCTGACTGTAGGGATGGTTGTTGAATTATTCCAAAAACAAATGGAGCAATGTGATCTTTAATTAATCTGGTGGTGTGTGACCGGGCGTTGTCACGAATAAAAAATATTCCACGCCGTTCGTTCTGTATTGCTCGACGGCGCTTTAGTAGTGCTGCACTATAAACCTTTTTGCTCATTGTTACATTCCTAGGCAAGAATTCAACCAAAAAAAAACACCCTGTCTCTCCCAGAGAACCGTGCATCACTGCACATTTTCACGATCTTCAATAAACTGTATCATCCACTTCCTCAGATTTACAGATAGTATTTTGATGGCGTTATATCACTTACATTCAAGAAACTAATCAGTGACCTGACTTTACAGTCGGAGGGTTATTAAATTGTTTTGAATATTTCAAACCGATCCAAAAAAGGAAAACACAAAGTAGAAATGCTTCACGTCTGCGGATGGCAACCTAAGTAAATTATCATGCTCAAAATTACAACTTCAGCGTTGCATAAATAAAATACTCAACATAAAGTGCATATTTAAGAAATAATATATATATATATATAATTAATAAATTCACTCGTGTCTTCCAGAATAGGTAATGGATGTGGGCATCGACAGATGGCAAACTGTTTCAGATCTGCGTTTTGTCCGAAAACCCATGATCCAGGTAGGAATTCTTTTCTCACGATAAATCAGATCTAATGTCAATTGCAGTCAATATTCATTTTTTCGTCGCGGACGACTGACTGAAATTCCATACATAACTTCCCTCGATTGCTCCTTTTCCAATAATACTCCAACGTTTTTAGAATGCTGGATATTGCTTACACAAAATGAGATACGTCTGCTGAAGATACAGCACATCATTCTACACATAGTTCTGGACACTAGAAGAAACAATAATTTGGGCATCGTGAAGATCTGCCACAACATTCAGCTGACGCACTATTTCACTGGCCTCCCCAAAGCCATTAATTTCGCCGCAGGATGACAAACATGTTCTCACGTACTCGATAGTATCGCGTCTTTGTCCTGGAGTAATGGACAATATTTATATTAGACTCATAAATTGAACTACTTCTTTACGGCCTTATTCTAAAAAATCGTGTATTTATAAACATTGATAACATAAATCACGAGTTATATTCAATTATATCAGTTCATGATAAATTATGCATTAATGGATTTTGACGTATTTTAACGTATAAGGATTCAACCATTATTAAATATTTAGAATTCAGTCTAAGTTTAAAATATTTTGGTATTAAACAATGATCGTGTACAATGTATTAGAACTTTCGGAAATTGTTGCGTAGCATTTAATGTGCCACAGTTTTAAATGGAATGACACTATTTAAACCACATGTTAACGTAAGTGATAGTCATATTCAGTATGTAAATAGTTTATAATATAGATCTACATTCATTCTGAAATTAACTGGTTTCTATGAAAATTCAAGTTGTTAAAGAATAGAATACAACAATGGAAAAATGTCGACCGTACCAGGGACTCGAGCCCCGGACCTCCCGCGTTTCCGGGGGAATAATCTACCACTGAGCTAATCCAAGTCGACGTCCAAGGACCGAATCAACATCCTCTACTCCTTTAAATCTAAGCCAGGCTCACCTACAATTTACTAATCACATTCATCACAACCTAATTTCTAGGAATTTAGTGAAGAATGATCCTTTGATCAATTTACACAATGTTGTAGTTGGAAACATTTTACCGCTACATTTATAGCCATTTGAACCATATACCTTCCGCATCCCCCCTTTTCAATTCCCTTAAAGGGGAGTTGCCTGTTTCAGGATCACCCTCATGTAGCCAGTTAACCAAAAAAAAAAAGTTTTGCAGCCAGTAAATATACATTTCTGCCTATTTTGTTGATTGCATTTAAATATATCAAATCGTAACAATTATTTTTATTACGGCCTTCATTTTGTATTTTCTATTTTCTACAACACAATTCGATAAGTAAAACAAGAATCAAAATAAAAATACGGCCAAATAAATCAGAAAATAAAACTCATAAACTCATTTTATCATTTTGAGTTACAGTAACTTAAACAAATATCCCCTCCCTTTACAAAATTTCAACTTAATTGTTAAATTTTTTTATAAAAAGCTTAATTTGTTAAGTTCAGTTTTCTGTTAAAACCCCATTACAATTAGTGGATAACTTACAAAATAATAATGTAACGAACGGCCATATTTTAGTTTCATTAGTTGTTATTTCCCTATTAAATTCATTAACCAAAGGTTTAATTATATAAAATTTCAAAAGCCTATGGCAAAACATTTTTTCAGGTCTAATTAAAACTTCTTTTACTCAACATAACTTGAGCTCATCCTATTTTTTATTTAATAATGCTTATTGTCACCAAATAAGTGGATCTTTAATGTGAAATCCATTGTTCACGCTTTCGTGCAGAGATTGTGATGAGAGATTTGGAAGACTTATGTATCTCGTTATTAGATTTTAAACAATTGACATACTTCAGACTTGTTCATGATATTTTTAGTATCATTCCAAAAAATAAATTAGATACATTAATCCAAATTTTCAATAGTTAACATAAAAATTTAATTTTTATTTATGAAACAGCTTAATAACTCTATTTTCGGTGGTATGATAAGGATGTTAAATAATAAAATTATTACCAGTTGATATCAAAAATCAATATATTTTAGGAGAGTTCTTATTATATGTCTAATCACACAATTTACCAATAGAAAGTTATGGTTTATAATCTCGTAGATTTGACATCACAAATAGAACACTAAAAATTTAAATCAATTAATAAAAAATAAATATTACTAAATTCTTACCAAAGTCGTTTTATCAATAAACACGTTAAAATTAGTGCGAATAAAATCAGTTACTCTGACAGAAACTTATCATTTAAAAATAATAATAGCAGAAAAATGAATTTTATAATATTACCTAATATTGCTAACATACAATATAAACTAACTGAAGGTATAGGTGTTGTTTTTCAATCAATAAATAATTTAAAGTTCGTTAAAAATATTAAAGACAAAATTATATTTCTGGAAAGAGATAATGTTTCATACAAAATGAAATATTATATTAATTAAATACTAATTAAATTTATTTTCTGCCTTATTCGGCCGTATTTTATTTTTATTTTTTATTAAACTTAATGTCAAAAAATATATTTTTGGATAATAATTTTAAGAGCATGTGAAGAAGCTGTTAGAGATCTACAGACGAAAGGTTTAAGATATGGCACGGAGTTGAAACGAGGAGAAGAGAGAGAATTAGTTTTAACAGTGACAAACCTCCTAGTCAGATGTTCGTATCCGAGTATCCCAGAAAGTTGCGTAAGTATAGTCTCGAAAATACTAAGCGCGAAACATTTATGAAATTAAAAAGCGAAGGCTTTCGCAGTGAATTTGTTTCAAATACAATTGTCGAGTTTCAACTCGGGTCAAAGTTTGTTTACACAACATTTCGACAGCAATATCCGTCACTGTCGTCAATTAGACTGTCTAGACATCGTCAGGTAGACGATAGTGGAGCTTGCTGTCGAACATTGTGTTAACAAACTTTGACCTGGGTTGAAACCCGACAATTGTCTAGACAGCCTACCCGAAGACGATGGTGGAGATTGCTGTCGAAACGTTGTGTAAACAAACTTCGACCCGGGTTGAAACCCGAGTATTGTATTTGATTTCTGAAATTGATTTAAATACGTTTTTCTGGAAATCACCATCAATTGGAAGAACAGAATTACAACCCTCTGTACATAAAAAATTGCCTCTGTTTTAAAATAGATAATGCAATATAATGACGAGCTTCTTTTGTTTTCATATGAAATATGCTTGCTTGTCTGCGTTGCTCGGTTTTCTCTGCCTCTGTTACTCCTACTCTTCCAGGATTCAGTTTATTTTGTGTGACGTATTTCTTTGTATATATACAGACAACGTTAAACTGGGTGTAATTACAGAGAGAAACGAAGTAAATGAGTACATTGTGAGAGCGACTATAAAAAAACGTAGGAAATGCCCCACGAACGATCTGAAGGTTATCTCAGCGAATTCTGAGGAATCCGCAAAATGAAGTGGTACTTGAGCGTGGAATGTGCAGCGTGGAAGGGAAGGGCACATTCTGACACGACTTCGATGCGCAGCAACCGTAAGCTGACAGGAGTGGAGACACTTGTTAGTAACCGACATCAACACACTCGCCGGCAGCGAGCCGGAAAGTGGGCTGCGGCGCCACTAAATGAAATAATACATCAATCTCCCCTTCGCTCGCCCCGCCAATGCTCAGCCACCAGCCACTAACCTTCGTTAAGTAATCGGGAAACGTGATGGGGAATTAAACGAGGTGCCAATAAAAATGAGGAAGAAAACTTTTTAGTTTGAAACAGTCATTGAGGATCTGTTTACAAGCGACTAAGAGTCATTGAAAAACACTAAAAAAACAAATACTACTTGCCAGTAAATCATGGAAACCATAGTTTCGACTACCGGCCGTTACCAAAGTTAGGTAACGTTATGCTACCTGCGAAATAAATGTTATAAAAATGTTAGCATTTACTGAGCGCAAAGTTATTAACAACTATGTTGGATTTTACATTATTCGATTGATAATTTAGAAGTGAAATCATAGAGGACTGCCGATATAATTTGAACAATGAACGAAACGAGTAGTTTAAAAATAGAAATTTTAATAAAAAGAAGAAAATAATACATAATCCCCACAAATGCGGACACTCAACCGCTACTTAAATATTACACATAGAATGGGGACCATATTACCTGTTTATAATTGAAATTGTTTCAATGTTTAGGAGGATATCTGTAATGTCCTGCATTCAGGTGCAGTGCTTAAACTGGAGGAAATATTAAATATTTAGAGAGAACAATATGGGGGACTTTGACCAAGAGAAGAGAGAGATTAATAAGACACGGTTTGAGACAACGGCATATAGTAAAATTAGTATTAGAGAGATGTGTGTGGAGTGAGAACAGAAGAGGGAAGCCGAGGAAGGAATACACTAAGCAGATTAAGGAAGATGCGCCATGTGGTAGATATGTAGAAATGCATACACAAAATAGATTAGCATGGAGGGTTGCATTAGAGGAGTCTAAGGACTGAATATCACAACAATAATGCTGAAACCTTTCAGATATAATTTTATAAAATAAGAAAGTAGTGAAATATCAAGTACCAAAAATACGCGAAGTGAAAGTCTGAAGCAATGTGACGCAATTTTTGTGTTTGTTTTGGCAGCCCTCACTCTTTTCCTTACGCAAAATAGTATACAGGACCTTTTACAAACATCCGTATCAAATTCTAGAACAATGTGCTGATGTAAATCCGGAAGCAAGGTATGAAAATTTGGGAATAGGCCACAGTCCATAACTAATGCAAAACATATGTGCGATGATTTCCGTCCATATCTGCTACCAAAAATTTTCATTATTTTCAGCAATTGTTCAAATACTAGCCAATGGGTGTGATTGGAAATTGTCACCGATTTGGTACTGTAAATGAGAGCACCTGCGAGGTTGCGAGAAGACGGATTTGGAGTAAATGATGTTTAAATTGAGAGCCGACTGGAGTTCTTCAGGCATCGGCTGATGTATATTTTGGTAAGAGTCTCCGCGGTTTCGGTCCAAGACGTCATCGATATAGCCACATCATCTAACCAGCATCAACTCAGCTGGCACCTTCAAAGCATACCAGAGAAAAGGCCGCCAGACAATTCAGATCAGATGCGGTTTTCGAGGGTATCGTTAACTTTTATTTTAAAGAGTTCACATTGCCAGACCTATTTGCCATAAATTACGTTGCTTCTTCTTGGCTCTCCCCACAGGTGACCCTGATTTTAATGAGTCTCAATATAAATATATTATTGCTACCGTTTTTCATTTGTATATCATTTAAGGTGGGCTTTAGAATCGAAAGCTCTATTTAAATTATATAAGACCGTTCGTTTAATGTAACCGGCTGTTGTAAACAAACAGCTTTTAACTACTACTTTCAACTCAAAAATCCTCTTACCCTACTCTTACTGATTACTGGAGGGTTTCACCTACTCTAGTGCAGGGCATCGGCGTATCCTTTTTTGGAGACAAGCATAATGACTTCCTGTAAGTAAATTTTCCAAAGAAGAATTTATCTGTCTATCGAACCATCCAAATTAATTCCCCAAAATAAAGCTTGTCTGGTCTGGAAAATATCCCTCCTACTTCTAGTTTCCCTTACCCTTCTCTCCTTTGGCATTAATACGTTTCATTTGTCCCTGGTTTTCTTTTCAAATAGTAACAAATAAATGTCATTCCTTTTCTATTCAAAGGGTGTCGGGCGCTTCCGTTCTGCTCTTTAGCATTGTTCTGGGTTTGATGTCTTAATGTTCAAAGTATTTCGTGAATTGCGACTTATTCCAACACATTTTAAAGCAAGGTCTAAAATTTTACTAACTTTCAATAATTCCTTCAAAGCCTGCAGAATTTGAAGAAGTCGATTGAGTTATTTTTGTAAATAAATTCTTCCGAAAATAATTGAATGCTGTCAAATATGGGGAAATGTCTAGATTTTTATCCTAAGAGAGTACCTATATTTTTAAAATAAATATTGCCAAAAATTTTCCAAATTTGAAACAAGCCTTCAGCTATCATGCGTACACGTACGTAACTTCCAAAACCACAACTAAATCAGCGCATTTGATTTAGAGTTTATTAAAAACGTTGTCGCTCTTATGAAAATTCACTAAACTTATTTATTTAAACTATCTTCACATCTTAAAACACGCTAATTATACAAGTACAACACAACGTATAGGAATGAATAACAGAATACTAAATATGTGAAATTTCAAGAAACTGAAAATTTAAATTAAATTAATTCTTTTAGCATAGAAGACCGATACTATTCAATACTTAACTGCCGCCTGCTCTTATGCGAACATTTAAATTACATATAACCTGTCCTACTTTTGTCAGTTATTTATTATTACGTCACACAGTATCTAACATCTGATCATAATTGTATTACTCTCATTAACAATACTAAAGTTTCTCAAATTACTTTATTTTTTACACACAGAAAATACTTTTTAACAATTAATTACAATTAAACTACGGTTGAGTGTCAATCATTTCAAAACACTTTTACAAATGATTAGAGCTCCGGAATTAATTGGAATATAATTTAATACACTTTCTGTGCAATTAATTGCACTATTTGAAAAAACAGTTTTTTTGATAGCATAGTTCATAAAATAGCTAAATGTAAATATTTCACAACAGAAATGATAAAATTGGATTGATCTTATGTATTCCAATATTATTTAACAATTTTTCTACATTCGTTTTATGCAAAGAAAATTGTCTTTAGTTACCTGGATTGTGAAATTCAATATTTCTGGCATAAGAAACGTTAAATTTTCAAAATAAACCCAAGTGAATGGTATGTAAGATATAATCCTTTGTTTTAGGTATTTTGACTTTCTAAAGATCTTATACAGTGGAAATACCAAAGGTCGTTTGATAACATTGGAAGTTTGGAATAAACAGTATTAACAACTGGACGATAATAGGAATCGTTATGAACTACGAATACAAGAGAATTTCCGTCCATTCTTTGAGCATTCGTTATTCTTTCAACAGTCTTCTAATTTATATAAATATATGACCCAGAATTTATTCATAATACATCATAATTACTTATAAACAAATTGTGGTTTTTATATACACCTAAAGTGTAAATACTTGCATTATGCTTATAGTTTGCTGTAATTCGATAATAGTCGCATATGAGTTACGATTCATCTTAGTCAAACTTGATGATTTCGTTTTAGGAATTAGGTTTTGGTGACTGGAGCCAGAATCACTTGGCACTAGGGTATTTTGCAATCTCGCTTCACGAAGTTGTATGCCGTCAAGTGGAAGAGAATTCCATAAGTGGAACACTGGAAGGACATAGACGATTTAGTGCATAAAACGTGCTAACTTAGAGAAGGCTTTAGGGAAAATAGGCGACAAAGAGCAAGTTCGGGAAAGTGGTAGACAGTAAAGTGTATGTTTGAATTGCTTGTACACCTCATTTAAAGATTATACTTTCATTAATTGCGCGTTTTAATTATGATAACTGAGAGTAATATATTGACAGTCGAATGTACCTATGAGTTCATTGTCTGATGTCTTCAAAAAAATACATTAAATATGTAATGTTCATTTTCCCGTAAAGATTCTCAAAACTCTAGTTGCATTCATAAAATGATTTATAGAAGTATATTTCCATGCCTTTATTCATGATTTTGCAATTCAATACTTTTGTGACGTACTTCAATATCCAAATAGATAATTTAGAATCCAATGTTCACAATCAAATAGGGATATGTTTCATTAAGACTACTTTCTAACAAAGTTTTAAGCATAAACGCTATAACGTGACTTGGTTCATATTGATTTTAAATACTTATACATGTTCCGTTTATCAAATAATATGTCATTTCTCTCGATATGAGGGAGGGGTTACGAGTTAATAGTTTAATATAAAAAATGAAACGTATTTTGTCTAATCAGGATTTCTTGAGTGCTTTGAGTAGGATAGTGTCAGTAATCGTATCGGTAGACTTTTTTATTTCTTTTTTTGTGAGCAGGCTACATGAAGGTGATCCTGAAACAGGTAACTCGCCTTTAATAGCATAGGAAAAGAATTGAAAAAAGGGAATATGAAAGGTAGAACAAGGTAGCGAAAAGTTGACTAGGGCCACCAAGCTACAGTTTAAGGATCCTACCCGGTGTTTCACCTAAAGAGAGGCAGGGAAACCCCTAGACAACCTGCAGGCATCAGGTAGGTCGAGCATTGGGTACTATCCTCTCGCCCTTCCGGAGGCAGTTGATCAGCGGACAACTCTTCCCTTATGCACAAGGTCTTGGACCTCAGTACATATACCTCCTGAAATCGGTGAAATGTGAGATCTTTGATTTAAAAAAAACAGAGAGAGTGCGAGTCATTCCCGACATAATCAGGTGAGCCCCGCAGTCACTCTGGGGTGAAGGGGTTAGTAGGTCATTTCCCATATAGTCATGGGTGAGTCTGGAATGGCTGCGATAAAGGGAAATGGTAATAATTGGCCATTAATAGCGTTATTGAGATATACACTGGCATTCCAGATACTGGTGAAGTCAGATGTTTTCTTATGCTTCATTAAAGGAAATTAAAACTGACAAAGAGGTGAGTGTCCAATTATTTATTTTCTGGAAAGTGTGAAAAAGAATCCGGGCAGCGCCGGTAATCAGTAAGTTTAAATAGAAAATACTTTTATTATCTAACAATACTTTTGTACATTACCTTGGAGGTTGCTTATTTTTATCTTAAGAGTAATATTCCATATGTTTGTATTACATTGTACATTTCATTAATATAATCTCTCCGAGCATGTGTCTAGTTTCTCTGGAGTTTCATAAACGACATTCCTGTTTTAATCAGTTTTTATTAGATTATTATTTTTTATATTTTCACCTTGAATATTCATTTTGTATTCTTTATTTTTAGTTTTGTAATTTAATGTGAGATGAACTACTTTTGCAGCCGTTTACAGGTTTTGTCTTTTGAATTTTTTCTTATATCAGGCAAATTCTGCAACCCTAAAAATATCATTGGTTTCAATTTAGTCAGTAGCCAATCATTTTAGTTTTTAAATTCTTGGTCTTTGTTTGCTTTCTGTCGTCATTATTGGTCGTATTAAAATAGCTCATTTTAGTAATGCTACAAATATTTTAATACTTAATTCTTTAAATTTCGATTCCTTTGCCTCCATTGTGAGTTGGCCTTCTCTCTGAAGATCACTGCAAGGAGTATAAGTTATTTAATAATTCTAAAGTCTTATGGTCAGAGACCATTTCGTATGGTCTCTTCGATCGAACCTTGTGCCATAGATTGGATTTAGCTGTTGGCCAGGGATAGGTATTTTATTTCCCCGTTTCGCCTCGTATTGACGAGCGTTTCCTTCGAGCCGCCTGCTGACGTGAGCAAGGTTCCCGCGAGACTCTTACTTAACACTTAATTTTTGAACGTAATTCCCACTGCGACCATGATATTTCAGAAGGAATGAGCGCAGGTTGGCGACGTTCCTTACGTAAAATTTTGTGTTCAGTTAAATTTGTCTCTGTCCCCACTATAAAACATTTATATTAAAAACGAATGATTTCAAATTGAAAGGAACTCTTCTATTATCATCCATTTCAGGTTCCAGTAAGGTCACAATAACGTTAATATTGATATATTCTTGCTTTTCTTCTAAAATTAACTACATGCTTTACTGGGCTTCAATGGAGCATTCCCACTAACTTAGTTAATATTGTTTTCTAGTACAGAAACGAACGATAAAAGCTCTGTCCTAACAAGATGTACGACCAAATAATTATATCAATCTCCAGTTATCTCAGTGCTTTTGTAGCGCAGAAGAACTTTCCCAATTTAATTCGTCTTTTAATTCTCAATATTCAGAAAACTGAACAAAAGTATTCAGATACAGACGGAGCATATGCGGCGTTTCCGGGATTATAGAGGTGCCGTGTACTCGCTGAGATTTGTGTCTTCTAGAAAGGTCTGAGGATAAAAGATGGTCAGCCACCACGGAACGATGACTTATGAAAATTTCCCTAAGTCATCCCCTTCCTCCGAAATTTCGTATCCCGCGATCTTGGAATATCAAATACGATTGGTGAAGACACGCAGGGTAGCATTTCACCGTGTTGAGTGACGAAAGGAGTGATATAGTACAAGCCATCTAATTTGTTCAGGCAGAATATAAACGAGACCACTGCTAGTCGTTTTTTTCACCCAACAGTAATTAACCCCGCTATACCCATGTAGCTGCAATGCGCCGTTACCACTTTCAATATTTGGATCTCATTAAATTCCCATTATAGTGCAATGAAATAGTACACAATCAAGTGGGAATTTGAGTCAAATATATTTTTTGTACAAGTTTTCAGTTATTTTAAGAAAGATTTATTATTATACTTTGAATCTCGAAATTTACTTTCATTACAACTCTTTCAAGCCTTCGATAAGTCGATATCACCCTCGTTAGGCATAAAATTCCTTATATTTATATTTGAATACAATAAAACAATTGTTATATATTATTTTACCAACGTATGTTACATTACGGCCTCTAGCATCCTATAACATCGCTACTTATTCTAATAAAACATACAATAAACCCAAATGATTGCCTAACACAGGTCGTATTAGCGTAACCATAATCCTTCCTGTGTTAACCGAATTATAATGTTTATTTGTTTATTTATTACGTCCTCTAAAATTTTTATTTAAACCAGAGTTAAAGATCCAAATTGTTATTGAAGTTAAATTTGCAATTATTACAATTCGTTTGCTAACAATCACGTCCGTTATGAATACGCGTGTCTCGTAATAGAAAGGAAATTAAAATTGCTCTTAATGACATTGCTAATTATGTTTCCTTTTATATACAATCAAAAAGTAAACATATTTGCACTACAAATACCTGAGGTTCCGAAAATCCCTATTTAGCGGACATAACACGCGAAAACACTGTCTTAGAATGCAGCATGGAGGCTACAAAAGCGAGAAGTCTTACTTAAAGTTGTAGCTGACTTTCTACTGATTTTGTCGCAGAGAAACCACCGTAGTCCGTTAGAAACTGTATATGCATCGGCTACAATGTACACATACACAAGAAAGAAAGAAATTTACTTGCATTTGCGAAGAAATCACGCTCGCACACCCACCCCACAACGAGACCCAACGCCATCTAAGCTCCTATTGCGTTAAATAATTTTTGCAAGCATTTTCTAATCAGCTGATTCGTCCAATCATATGTAATGACAGATATCAGAAAGGTGTAATCGGCTGACGCCAAAATTTATATTATTCAAAAGTAATGATTCTTCACGTAATATATTTAAGCTATTTATTTCTGCGAATGAAAATTTTGACGAGTGACTGGTTACATGAGAGTAATTAAAGCTTTGGCAAATTTACTTTAATAACATAGGAACGGATTTAAATGGATTTGGACTAGAATTAATACAGGATAAACCTCAGAAACCTGCAATATGTTGGCCGTGCTCTTGATACTCGTCCCACGCCCTTCTTTTTTTTGTTTAACAGTCTACATGAGGGTAATCCTGAGAAAGGCAACTCCCCTTTAATAGCATAGGAAAAAAATTGAAAAGGGGGGATGCGGAAGGTAGATCAAGGTAGCCAAGGGTTGACTAGGGCCCCCGGGCTATAGTTTAAGGATCCTACCCGGAGTTTCACTTAAAGAGATGCAGAGAAAACCCTAGAAAACTTGCAGGCATCAGGTAGATCGGGCATTGGGTACGATTCTCACGCCCTTCCAAATAACGAGAGTCGGGTTTTCTGTGGTGTCGCAGCATTCCCTTCTCCGTGTCTCCATAAGTTTTAGGAGGCAGCTGGCCGACTGATCCAATGGGATCAACGGACAACACTTGCCTTATGCCCAAGGTCATCGACCCCAGTACATATACCGCCTAAAATAGGTGAAGGTATCACGGCATGTGAGAACTTTGAAAAGAACAGAGAGAGTACGAGGCATTTCCGACATAATCAGGTGAGCCCCGCCTTCACTCTGGAGAGAAGCGCCTGCGAGAAAACTCCTACAGGCACTCAGGCACGCCCTTACAATGACTCTAGTGGGGTTGTATAGGAAACGATTTCGTTCGTAATTTAGGGCCTATTTTAGGTAAATTTTTAGAACGAGAGTTAATTTAATAACGAAATTTTATTTCGACGAGTTTAAAGCTCTCTTGGAAATTTAAATTTAAAACTGTTTCAACGATTTCGTACTTCAGGAATGTTGATGTGGTCTATTCAGACTTAATGTGCAGTCCGAGAATTTCTTAATCAGACTGATATATCACGTATAATATAACCAAGAATAATATTTCATACTCATACCAATTTATTTTTATTTTATGTGTACTTTTGTAAATAAACATCATGGGTCCTGAGCGTGTTTCGAGAGCCTGTTGAAGAATGGTATTGGAACTCTCAGGATGAGAGCAACAAGGCGTTGAGGAACATCCATCACTGCGCTGGCTGGATACAGCCTCGTGTCGAGCAACTCAGGCGATGCTTCTTCTTGTCCACTTAATCCTTCCACCGCAGAGAACCTGGCCGATCGAAAACACGACAAAGTGATTCGCCTAATAAGATACTGGCTTTGAAATACAAGAAACGACACGAGAATGGAGGCAGTAATTATTTTAATTATAATAAATTCTATATTTCGCCGTTTGAATATATAATCATCAGTGGTGAATATGTATTTCGAAGTTACAGCATATTTTCTGAGAGTGATTAGAATGATAATAACGAAGCTGATCTATTAGCCTTTTTACACACACATTAATATTGTAGTAGGCCTAATATTAAACTTGGATTAAGGATCACGTAGCAGAAGAAAGCTTGTTTACAGTACTGACACGTCACTGTAGATAATTTATTAACAACTCTACTTGTATTACAGGTCAAGATATTTTCTTTTTTTGAATTCCAAAATTCAAAATCTATTCTGTTATAAAAGTTCCAGTACGATTGAAAACCTTCACCCTCTAAAGAAAGAAATAAAATGGAATAAAACCATATTGAAATAGTAAAAACAGAAAATTAATATAAGCCTGAAAACTGTAACGCGAAAACCTTTAAGATATGCTTGTTTCCGAAAAATTAATATATAAAATTTAGTTTCAACGTAAAACTTATTTTATTAACTGTTTTGATTGTCGTCCTACGGTTTTAGTCTATACAAGAGTGTTTACATTCAAATCGTAAAGACGTTGTTTGACAAACCAAATAATCGAAATATTAATAACATGAATGCATGATATTAATTGTCTCAAATCGATGACCTACGGCGATTTCACTAAGCGAAGACGAATTTCAGTTCCTGCTCTGTCGTTCTTCTGCATCTCGCTTAAAACGGGCTCCTAAAAGTATTTGAAATTGAATTTATTTTCTCTGAATCCTGCATGAGTACAACATCAAATATATTGCTAAAACTTCTGTGGTCTAGTGGTTAAGATTACAGAGGTCCCAGGTTCGATTCCTGGTTAGGGCCTCCTTGTTTTCAAGTACCCTTACTGAGTTTACCTGACAGGAAAACAAAAATTAGATACCCAAAGAACAAGTCGTTAATAACCTCGTTGGTTGGTGCGACTATAAACTGAATTTTAAAAAATAGTATCCGCTAAAATTCAGTTCAATTTTCTAAAAAAGATGAAAGCTTCTCTGCCACTGAATTCAAGTTAGAATGACGAATTTCTCCTCGTCTCCTTACATGCGCCCGTTATTCAATTGAGTCACACGCTGTAGTTTTCACCATCCTTTTTGGAATATGTAGACCAGAATTATTGACCATTATTGCAGTCTGTCTTAGTCGGTAAAACACTGCTTCAATCCGTAAAAAAGGAATGAAACAATTATATAACCTAAGGGAGTAAATGGTGAACGTGCCTTATCCGATAAGAAGCCGTTGCCAAATAAATTTCTATCTGTCATGCTGATTTGGCTCGATCTTCACACAGAGAATGTGTAGACTGATTACCAGTAATCATTATGCGTTGGTATATAGAGGCGTAAGAATACTTTTGGATACCAAAGTGAGACACGTCAATTTGAGAATAAATTCTCTAAGAATTGTTGAAACTGATATTAATAAACTCTTTCTGTTAAAGTGTGTTTGTGTGTTCTGTAAAAAGTTAAACGTTCCTTACCCGATTTTAAGTATTTGAATACAGTTTTGGTTAGTTTTTCAGAAAAATTAGCAAACTTATTTTCATCTCATATAACAAACAATTTTTAATCCAAAACAACTATCTGTGATTAGAAAATTTACTATAAAATCCTTCAGGTCAACAGTAGGTGAGAAGACAAACCGGACAATCTTACAGAAACAGCGAATAACTGACGATAAATGTTAAATACTGAAACAATGATTGATGAATTTTACGGATTGAAGAAGTGTTTTGCCGATTAAGACAGACTGCAATAATGGTCAATTCGAATTTGAGAATATCAGAAGTATTCATCGTAGACAAATCTATGCAAATTTTTAATCCACATATGAAGGATGGATAACCAGCTATTACTAGAGGCATTCAATTATTAAAGAGATCGAGAAAAAGCTGTAGTTTTGCAAAATACTTTTACTATTTCTCAATATATTCCCCACGAATACCAATACACTTGTCCCAACGGTGAACTAGTTATTTTGTACCCGATGTAAAGTATTCTTTCTGGTTAAAAAATTATTAGACCTCCTCGTTGTTTCTGAATTCTTTCCCCCACGTGAGGCCTCATTGAGTAGACCAAATAATTTAAAATCGGGGGGGGGGGGGAGAAAAATCTGGACTTGGAGGAGAATGTGTCTCCCAGTATAGTTACCTTGGTGGTGTTAGGGCGAACATTATCGACAAGCAATATCACGCCTTTGATATCTGCAAGGGCTTTAATTTGTTCATCAGCATGTCTGACTGGTAGGCATTATTTACTGTACGCTGATCTTTCAATTGATTACAGACGGCGACACCTCAAACATCCCATATAACGGTCAAAATTACTTTTCCGCTTACAGGTGATCTGGTTTCCTTCGATCCCTGGTTTGTTCTTCTGGACTCTGGTACAAAATGATGAAACCAAGAAGTATCATCACACGTTAGTAGTTGATTATGAAAGCGCCACCTTTTCTTTTGCAGCGTTCTTTGAAGATGAAACACTTTGAGTGTTATTTCTCATGTACCTCATGAAACTTATGTACGTAGGTTTCACTTTAATTTTGGTAATATTCTCTGTAGTTTGTGTGTTAATATTTTCGTCAGAAGTATCTGGTTGGTTGTTTATTGTCCGTTTTTTGTTATCGACTAGTGTGAAATATTGTTTGATGTTAGTTTGTGAAGATTTTATTATTATCCTGATAAATTGCAACTGGTTCTAGATAGTTCTAGATAAAATTTGGTCATTAATAATGATCGATGTTAGTAATTTCGTCTGGTTTTTGAAGCATATTTTTTTAATTAGGTTATCAGGAAATGAACTACTTGTTGCAATATTTTCCATATTGGTTTTAACGTTATTTAAAAAAATTTTGTTCGTTAACTGGATAGCTTTAGAAATTAATTTGTTCGCAACATTAAGAGTCATAAAATGGGGTGGCTTGAGAAGAAATTTAGGATGGTTTTGGACGCGTTAGGTTTCGTATACCATGTGGTATCAAGCTTATTATTTTCATTAATTATCGTCATATCTAAAAAAAATTAAGTGTATTATTTTCTTGTGTTTCTATAGTGAATTTTATATCATATATTTGCTATACGAAAACTAATATTAAAACCAGAATGTACAATCATAAAAAACATTTAAAGCCAAATCGAAAAATAGTACAGCATTATCATGCCACGTAAAAAATAATAATGATGAATTCGCATTCGACAAAATACGTATTTTATAAATGAACAATTTTAAAAGCAAATCAGATTCTCAGAATCAATTTTTATTAATATTCTTAGAGATCAAATATATTAATTTCACAAATGAAGGAAGTGAAATAGGAAGCTATTTACATTCAGACCATCAATAAATGACAATAATACTCAATATTATACGTTAATTAAATATATACAAGTCATTATGCTACTGCCCATGCATATATATATATTTCATATTACATACAAAAATAAATAATCGATGTTAATCATACGCTATCGATCAACGGACGACGTGTAGAAAAACACAAATATTTATTATAATAACAACGTACTTCGAACGGAAATTAAGGATATTATAAAATAGTGTATAAGTACAATGTATGTATAAATGTTTATATCCTTTTTAAGAGTTTTTAGATCTGATAGTGTATAAAACTTTTTAATAATGGAATTATAAACAATATATTGATTGATTTGTATATTGTTAGGATGAATATGTCAATATAACTGCCGAAAGCTACGTCTTTTAAAATATAATAACTTGCAAAACAGTGACCATTAAGGAGTTTTTATTACCCATTACATCAACATTTAAACGGTCAAAGAACGCAATGGAAACGTATTAATACAAATTTCAACCAATTTATAGTAAATAAGTATTTCCTTGTCTGAGAGAATTTATTTTTTAAAACTATTCTGTTGTTGTTGTATTTAGTCCTTCGACTGATCTATTGAAACACTCCATACTAACCTATTTTCCGCAATAATTTTCATTTTTAATTAACTACCTCAACCCACATACTCTGTATCCAATCCTACGTCTTCTATTCTCACCCCACAAACTTCCCTCAAGTCTCTGAACGTAGCCTATTAATTTATCCATTCTCTTAGTCAAAGTCCTCCATTTCGTTCTCTTCTCTTATTCCTCTTAAAACTTCGCGGTAGATTACTTTTTCCACACATTTTATTTTCATAATTCTTCGAAAGCAATTTTACTTATGGTGTAAATGTTAATAAAATCAGAATTGATAATAATAATATGGAATGAATAATATGGGGCATAATATTATGAACTATTCGACTGCTCAGTAACATATAGAGAACAACCGGTGTTTAAACTCAATACCACTGTTTACTCTGATTAAGAAATGTGTGTAATGAAATCCAATTACAGCGCCTAGAGTAATGATCAAAATCAAAAACATAAATTTTGGAAACATTATAATTCTATAATATATTTACGTTTCGAACATTCTATTTATTTAACCAGTGTCACAGTTAACCTAACAGTGTTCTGGTTAAAGCAGGGGTACCAACGTTGCTAGACATGTGAATACAATAAAGGTAATCCGACTAAACGTTATTTAAATCCTGAAAACCTGAACAATAGTTGCAAAGTAGTTTAATCAAGTTTGCTGTGGACGAGGGTATGTATTTCATACATCAGTATATAGAAGAGCGTATTGAGGCGCGGGGATGCTGCTTAATTGATGTTGTGGCAGTATCGGCATGTGCCCAGGCAGTGGCGGTAATTTACTGCGATTCAATGCCAGCCAATGACATGGCCCATTGTGTGGACCACACAATAAGTAGCTCTGCCCAAAAATCCAATTGATTCACTGCGTGCGGCGTCGGCATCGCCGTCGCTTTCACCTAAAAAACTGTCCCACACCAGCCTTACAAAAGCCTAGTAGCATCTACTTGTGGTATCAGCCGTCATGTCGTGTCTCAACACACTGCGGGTCGAAGCTAATGCATTTCATACACGTGATGGTGTATTTATGACGTAAAACGGAAACTGTTGCTCCAACCAATTTTCATCATACTAACAGTAAATGAAAAACGTCTGTTACCCATCTGTTTTTCATTGGCTGTTCTGCATATAATTTGAACTGCTTGGGCAACAGACTACATTCTAGTCTAACTCATTTCAAGATTATGCTTTCTTTTCTTGATCTTCCATTCTAATTACTACTGACTGCCATTTGTAGAGGTTATGTATAAGCCTTCTTTGTCGATATTTTATTCCCATCATCTTTAAAATACTTAATAGTGTGTACCAGTTAACATTATCAAAAACTTTTCATAATATACAAATGTTAAGAACGTAGGCCTTATTTTTTCTTATTCTGTATTCTAAAATTAGACGCAAAGTCAAGAATTGCTTCTCTGGTCCCTAAATTATTCCTAAAACCAAACTCATCTTCTTCTAATTTGAATTCTATTTGTCGTTATATCCTCTTATATACTATTTTGGCAACGTCTGCATGAGATACTAAACTAATTGTCCTGTGCTGATCGCATCTATCAGCCACAGTCTTCTTCAGCATGGGTATAATTATGTTTTTATCAAAATCGCCTGGTATTCTTCCTGCTAAGTAGATTTCGCAATCCTTACTGAACAACCATGATATTGCTCTTTGTCCGATGCTCTTATCAACTTCGTTGGAATTTTATCAATTACTGGTGCTTTACAATTGCGCACTATCAAACTCTGACCTTAATATTTTGTCCCCAAACTCTTCAACAGCATCCTCTTCGTTTTCTATTACGGGCTGATTTTTATTTACACCATGATAAATCTCTTCTAGATATTACTTCCATCTTTCTGCCTATTCTTCGTTATGCAGAATATGCTTCTCATCCATCTCCTGACGTTTTTTCTAATATTTTCTCTCTTTCTGAATGTTTCTTTGATTTTCCTATAAGCTGCGTTTATTTTCCCTTTCAACGTGAAATCTTCAGCTGCTTAGCATTTCTCTTGAAGCCAAGCCTCTTTGGCTACTTTGCACTTCCTATCTATCTCATTCTTCCAGCGTCAGCACTGTTCTTTATCATTTCCATCTCTCGCGTTTTTATACTAACGCCTTTCATCGATCATGTTTATTGTTTCTTGTGTTATCCATACTTTTCTCTTGGTCTGAGTTATTTTTTCCATGTTTTCGTCGGTTGCTCTAGTCATTTCTTTCTTCAAGAGTGCCCATTTCTCTTCCTCATTGTTTTTCTCCTTTCCCAATTAATCTACTCTTGATATCTTCTTTGAAATCATATAGTACTTTCTGTTGTTTCAGTTTTTCTAACTCCCCTCTCTTTGTTTCTTCATTTTCAGCTCACATTTCATAATCATAGATTAACAAAATTTTAACAATATTAAATTATCTATGAACTCATTATTAATTTTTTATTTTATGTTATAATGTTCTTAGCGTCTATAGCGATTATAATAACAGACCAAAAGATAAAATAAAATTGAGTTCATGTTTACAGTTTGCTTGAATTAAATTATGCCTAGTAATTCTAATAGGTTTTTGTCTCTTTCGAAAACATATATTTTTGTGTAAATGATCCTAGTACATTTCTTATCTGGTTGTTTTAATTGTGGCTACGGAAAATTATGTGGTCCATGGTTAGGTGTATCTTTCAAGAGTTGCATTGGGGGAGGAATTACTCATGAGGAATGGTAGCTGTGAGAAATATTGGTGTTATTGGCCCTTAACCTGGAAAAAACTGTTTGATCCTTTCTTGTGAGATCCTTGGGGGAGAGTAGGTCTTGATGATTGTCCAGGTGCGGATGGAAGCGTCCAATGTTACTTGATCTTCTGCTGATGTTATAGTGTTCCAGCGATATATATATATTCCACATGTCACCTACGGAGCAGGAATGATAGAATAATAAAATATATTTGGTTTTGCGGTGAGTTTATCTTGATGGTCAGCGAACTCATTCCTACGATTCTACTGATGGCAGGAATCCAGTATGCGGTTATATGATGATTGCTATTATTCGCTTTCTAAATATTGTCTCTGATGCTGCTTAATTTGAAGGAGTCACATAGAATTAACGTATTTGGATTAGGATTTTCGATGCAATGGTTTGTGGCCATTAATGGCGCGTAAATTTCACCAGTAAAAGGTGAAGCGACGTTGTGGATTGCTGAAGTATTTAATTATCTGTTAGTAATCATGATACATACAACTATATAAGGAGACGCGTCAATGTATGTATCGCTTGGGTGATTCTAACGTTCGGTAATATAATTGATTATTGAATTCCAATCGACACTATGTTTTTGGGTTCTTGGCGTATCCGTTAAATGATGTATCAGTCGGAATTTTCTAGTGTCTCCAAGGAGGAGAAGTTGATGAAAAGGACTTGATATTAGGTAGAGGAGCACAAAATCTTGTGATATATATATGGCTTTCGCGAAAAAGAGGGACTTACGCGTAATATAAGTGTGAATATTAGGAAATCGTTTCTAAAAATGTTTGTATGGTTATATGGGTGCGAAACGTGGACGATAGGAGTTGGGGAAAGAAAAGGAATAGAAGCCTTTAAAATGTGGTGCTATAGGCGAATGCTGAAAATCAGATGGGTGGATATAATCACAAACGAGGAAGTTCTAAACAGAAGAGGGGAAAAGCGAACAATATGGAGGACGTTGACTAAGGGAAGAAATATATTAATAGGCACGTTTTAAGACACGAGGGTCTTGTAAAATTAGCATTAGAGGGAAGTTTTTGGGGTAAGAATAGAAGAGGGAGGCCAAGGATGGAAAGCTAAGCAGATTAGGGAGGGTGTTGGGTGTACTAGTTATAAGGAAATGAAAAGGCTTGCGCAAGATAAGTTAGCATGAAGGGTTGAATCCACCAGTCTTAGGACTGAGTACCACAACAACAGCATATAATAGTTCAAAATATTTGATCATTACAGCGTCTAATGTGTAATTTTATCAAATTTTCACTAAGATAATTTATCAAACGTCTGATTTTAATAATAAATTTTTTAATGACATTTAGCAGACATAATTTTAACTCAAATAATTTTAATATATATTTTTTTCATTTTATAGTACAATGTTCTTGAACATATTTGTAATTTCATAAGGCTATGGTTTAAATAAAAGTTTTTTAATTTGATATTCTAAACGTTTCCTAGTTCTGGTTATAAATATTATTAGTTAAGTTTGTATTTTAACAGATTTAATTTTAATTTAAGTGGAATTGCTTAAAATATAAAGTATTTGGGTTTATTTAACATTAAAAAACGTAATATGAATAAATAAGTCTGACTTCTTTTGTGGAAACGTGTGGACATAATTGCTAGTTTTATTATCATTTTATCAAGTCGTATGTTAATATATTTGCTTATTAACGCCAAAGATTATTATTTCGATAAGAGTATATTGATTAATTAATGACATTTTTGTTTTGTTAGAAGGATAACCCAAAAGAAAGCCTAGTATCAACTGATGATTAAATTGGTTCATACGCTGTTGGCGATACTCCAATGTAATTTAAGCATTGATTATTTTCAACTTCATAAGTGAAGATTTTACTAATTATATTCAGAGACGAGTTAAACAACTTTGTTAATAGGAATAATATTTTAAACTAATTGAACTTTTCCTGCGGTGAATGTAAGATACTGACTGAAAATAAACCATAAAGTTGTAAAACATACAAAAACTGTTCGTTTCTTTCAGCAGAATCAAGTTCACATACTTGACAGAATGTTATACACTGGTTAACTCTTAGGAATTTATTATTTTAAAATGCGTTGTTTCTGGCCCACTGGAATGATATTAGGGGAAGGGAGAGGGTCCAATCCGAACGCGTTACCATTCAGGACATGATCCGTTGCACGTACTGTGCATAGAAATTGGAGAGCTAGATAGCAAATATACAGACCCTGGCAAAGCTCGCAGCCAATGAAACTATAATCATAAGCTTGGCTTGAAGCTGATACAGGCAATTCGCAGTTACAGCGTTTCCAGGCCAAACTCATTGTTTCAATGTGACACTCGTACCTCATATAATAACGACCTCCAGTGAGTATAATTTTCTCCATTGGTCTTTAATCTACAGTAACATGCGGAATAATTTTTTTATGTAATATGTTTTTATGTATAATTTTTGACTGATTAAAACTTTAAATAATCACACTGTTTCGATTATTTCCAAAGTGATATAGTACAAATAAATCATTGAACCAAAAGTATACTTAATTTTATTTTGAATTGTATTCTATGAGGTATTATATACTTCTGTGAATTACGTTCCTTAATTTTCTTTCTTCAGTATTTATTTGGGACTGAAATTTTAATTTATTCAATTGCGGTTATCTACTTGGGGAGTTTGTCTGTTATCTAACAAACTCCTCCGACAGTCGCAGACAAACCTCCTGGATGTAAAACTATTTGTTAAATGTTGAAACAAGAAGGATTATTTACATTTTTTGTAGTACAGTTAATTCATTTTTAACTTTATTATAATAGCAACTTTCTAGATTTTCATTTATATATTTCCCTCCTCTGGAATGAAACTAATTGTTAAATAACTGGTTTACTTCAAATTCAAGGTTGGAGCCAACTAAAGCTCATCTATTACAATAATTGTAACGCAGTAATAGGAAACAGAATAGAAAATTATGGAATTGATAACAAGAATCAAGGGATACATATATTATTAGAATTTTGGCATTGAGCACAATTTATTAGTAAGAAATACCTGGTTAAAGAATCATGAAATAAGACTCTATACGAGGATGAAGCCGGGGACACTGGCAGGTAGAAATTAGTCTACATAATGGAGAGAAAGAGTTATAGGAATCAGAGGATGGACTGCAAAACCTACCTAGGAGCAGATGAAAACTCGGACCATAATCTGTTAATTATGAAATGTAGGCTGAAAATTAAAAAACTTAACGAAGGAATTAAAACAAAGAGATGGGAATTAAAAAAACTGAAACAACAGATTGTGATTCAGAGTTTTAAAGACGAAATCAAGAGTAGATTAATGGATAAAGGAGAAAGAAACAATATGGAAATGGGCAAAGCGGTTGAAAAATTCATGGTACAAGGGAAAATCAACGCAGCTTATAGGAAAATCAAAGAAACATTTGGAGAGAGGGAAAATATTAGCTAAAACGTCAGGAGAGTGGATTGGAAGCAAATTCTGCATAACGAAGAAAAAGGCAGAAAGATGGAAGTAATATCTAAGAGAGATGTATAATGGTGTAAATATAAATCTGCCCGTAATATAAAAAGAAGAGAATGTTGTTGAAGAGTTTGGGGAAAAAATATTAAGGTCCGAGTTTGATAGTAGATAGTAGATAAGAATCAAACTCTAGATAAAGAAGGAAATGGGGTAAGGTGTAAAGAATACCTAGAATAACTGTGTCACGGTAGAAATCTAGAGCAGTGCATAATAGAAAAAGAAGAGGAGGTGGATAAAGAAGAGTTGTGGGAGAAAATTTTAAGTTTGGAGTTTGACAGCGCTGACAGACCTGAGGAACGGTAAAGCGCCAGGAATTGATAAAAGTCCAGCGGAGTTGTTAAGATCATCCAACGAAGAAGCAATATCATGGATTTTCAGGTTAGTTTGCGAAATCTACGAAATAGAAAGAATACGATTAGTTAAGTATCCCATGCATGCAAATATGTACAGTACGCATAATTAACGAATAATTCTGTCAACGGGTGTTAAGAAATTGAGCACAGTGTTGGTACTATTCGTTTCAAACGTGTTCTCAATACTTATGCAAAGAACTTGTTGATTACATAATATTGTCGTATTGATTTTGAGAGGATTGTCAAAAATTTTTATTTAACTGAGAAATTACTGATTATTACAGTTTTAAAATTTGTGGAATTACAGGAATAAAATATCTAGAAAGAAGAGTTATTCATGACCTCTGCGGAATGCAATCTGCAGTCATTAGAATTGAAGGGCAAGAAAATGAACCAAAAATGAGGAAAGGAGGAAGACAATGATCCAGACTGTCGCCCTGCCGTTTCACTTCTACATAGAACAGACTGAAGAGATTAAGAAAACACTTAGATATAAAGACTAGGATAGCAAAGGAGGGGGGGATAAAAAAAGCCACATCACCCACACCAACCTCACTCCAAATACTCCCCACAAAAAGCAACAAGACACCACAAGTCCCGACCTCTCTCCCAACATACATCTTATAAGAAGAGTTAAGCACAACTAGTAGGATGTGTAGTGTGTGTGTTTGAGTGAGTTTGTGAGTGTATAAATAATATATGACAGACGAGAGAGAGCGAGTGGTTTATCTCTAGAGAGTAGACATGTGAGAGAGAGATACGAGAGAGAAGTTGATGAGTTACTTTATCTAGAGAGAGTATGTATCTATATCTTTTTTATGTTAGTATTTATTACGATAGAGGTCACTACAATGATAGATAGATGAACGAAGTGAGTACAAAGAGTGAGCGTTAGAGCGTGAGATGAGATGAGAATGTAGCTAGAGAGAGGGTGGTTTTGTACTGGAGGGGGTGATTATTTGATATATGAGTTAAGGAATTTTTATGTTTTTGAGGTGTTTTATTTAATGACAACTGAGCTCGTCAGCACATCTACAACACACTTGAACGCTTACTTTATTGGGTTAGTATAGACTTTGGTGTTTGATTATGTATGTTATTTATATATTGTGAGGGATGAGATTGGGTTTTTATATTTGTTTGTTGTATATATTGGTAGGTAGGTGGGGGGTGTGTTGGTAGTATGGGGATTTGAAAGTGGGAGAATTTGTTTTGGTTTTATGTAAGTAATATTTGAATTTAATTTAGTTTTGATTTGCATATGTATTCAAAAGTAGTATATTAAAAACATATTTGGTTAATAAGGGTTATGTTTATTGTGTTAATATTAATTTAATATTTATTTTAAAACTATAAATAGATTATTTAAAGATATTTATTTATATATTACAATTAAAAAATATTTTACGTTCATTTTTACAAAATAAGGACCTAACTTTTAAGTGTTTCTAATATCCTTTTGACAACATTTGTATGCTTAGCGAAAGCCTCTAGAACACTTGCAGGCAAAGCATTCCTGTCCCTTATCACCACATCTGTTCTTTGGTTCCTTTCTCTATTTTATAAATATGATCGTTTATAGAGAAAAAAATAGGTTTACTTAGCCGCCAACTTATTTCTGGCAAGGTCGGTTCGCCCGTGTAATCTTAGTAGAGTAGCCTTTTCCCTCCTATCACCGAGTGGTTCCCATGTAGTTTCGTCCGCACTCAAAACCCCAGCCCGTTTCTGAATTTCATCCATGGCGTTGATGTGCTCCGCTCTGTAAGGTTCCCAACTTGTTGCCCCGTATTCTATCATAGGTCTAACTAGAGAAGTGTAAGCAGCTGCCTTGGCCTGACTTGTACTTTCCTTCAATATAATGTTTATGAAGTGTAACGACCTAGCCACTAAGTTAACGTGTTCGCCCCAGTTTAATTTTTTATTAAAAGTTACGGCTAGATATATACACGTATCAATAAGCGGCACTATTTTGTTTCCTGTTTTATATTTCCCCGAGGGTGACCACTTTCCTTTTAGTAAAAATAACTGTTTTACTCTTACATGGATTTATTCTCATCTGTCTATTGATATATCTTATCTAAATATGCTTGAAGAGCGACTTCACCATATATATTCTCTATAATTTTGTAAATTGTGCAGTCGTCCGCTAAATAATTTAATTTTAGAATCTATTCCCGTCAACAGGTCATTCACAAAAGCCAACAACATTATTGGCCCGAATACACTTCCCTGCGGAAGTAAATTCTATAGGATCGGATAGTTCTTCATTTACCAAGACTCCAAGTACGCGATTGTTCAAAATTTCCCTGATCCATTCAATTAAGCGATTATCTATTCCAGATTCTTGAAGTTTATCTAATAAAATATTTTGCAGTAATACATCGATAGCCTTGGAGAAATCCATAACTACGGCGTCTATTCTCCCTCCATCACCGACAATGTTCACAAGATCCTGACACACCGTTACTAATTGGCTGTTGCATGAATATCCAGGTCTAAATCCACGTTGTCCCAATGTTTTTTCTGAAATGTTCAACTATCAAGCGTTATAATTGTTTGCACACTACCGACGTTAAGACACCGGTCATTAGTTGCAAGTTTCCGCCCATGATCCCGATTTGTATATTGGCACTACCGCCGCGATTTTCCGGTCGGATGGAACATTAGTATTGTTGATCGAAATTTCAAATAGGCGTGTTAGGTACGTAACCTTGGCTTTTCCCGCTAACTTAATTACTTCTCCAGAAATACCATCTGGTCCTACTGATTTATGAGGCTTAATTTTCTGTATATTCCGTTTTAGTATATTAGTTTTAATTTTAAATTTGGACGTAATATTTGATATTGAGTCTCTACACGTAGGTATTATTTATAGTGGTTTTCTTTTTTTCAACTATTT
Source organism: Eucriotettix oculatus (assembly GCA_034510155.1). NCBI lineage: Eukaryota > Metazoa > Arthropoda > Insecta > Orthoptera > Tetrigidae > Eucriotettix > Eucriotettix oculatus. The sequence continues at coordinate 75,111,031 of CM067377.1, read as the reverse complement.
CTTTATTAAGTTTTTTAACTTTATTATTAATTTCCTCAAGTTTATTTTTGGTACTATGTAATTTCCTAACTTCCCTTTTGAGTTATCTGATTTCGCGATAGTAGTATTCGGGGTCTCCATTTTGCTTCAGTTGCTTAACCGGAAAGTATTTTTGAATTCCTTGGAGAATGATAGATTTGAAATTTTCCCAGCACTCATTTACGGAGTTCCCAAACAGTGACCATTTATCCCAGGTACAACTTCAAAATTTATAAATAGTTCCGCAGGTTTTACCAAGAATATGTCAAGCAATGAATTCATTTTCGTCGGGCCCTTCGTAGTCTGTGAGAATCCCACGGTCCAAATAAAAGATTTTACAATTGTTTGGGCTAAGAATTGCTTTTCAACAATTCTTTCCCAATCAACCATTGGTAAATTGAAATCCCCAGCTATGATGGTGCCGACGTTAGTTGACATACACTTTTCCGTCAACTCTCGTAATTTTAACTATGTTCTCAGATCATTGCGGGTGCCTTATAAACTCGGATAATCCGCATAATTATTTGTAATGTTTAGAAATAATTTCAACCTAGGATTTCGTGTTCACCGTCAGAAAATAGTTCCCCGCTGTTGAAAATTTTCTTTACACATATGAAAATCCCTCCATCCCTGCCCCACCTGTAAGTTATGTAATCATTTCTAAATATTTCCCCGTTTTAAATTTCAGTACCTGTCTTTTCGGATCTCTCGTGCTGTCGTTTTAGCTTCCTACAATTCAGCTGTTCTTTCTCGTTCCATATTGGATGTCTTCCGAGTAATTCGGGTAGTACAATCATTTCGATTCCAGGGTTCCATCCAACGACTTGAGACACTTGAGTTCCATGTACTTTCTTGCATTATGCCACTGGCTGCGGATCCTAATTCGTCACACAGATTCATTCCAGTCATAAAATTTAAATGTGTATATCCAGTAATACGAAATTGTTATGACGTATTTAAAATTTTTCATTTTGCTTTTAGATCAGACCATACAAATTTCACATTAAAGAATACATTCCCTAGGGAATCAGAATGAGACTATAAAGTATGGATTGTTGAACTTATCAGCAATACATATAAAAATAACTATTACAATGAACTATTCTGGATCAATTATCGCTCATTTTTTTTGGAGCGAGATTCATGAGGGTGATCCTGGATGGAACTTCCCTTTAATAGCATAGGAAGGGAATTGAAAGGGGAGGATGTGGAACGTAGAGCAAGGTAGCCAAGTGTTGACTAGGACCCCCAGGCTATAGTTTAAGGATCCTACCCGGTCTTTTACGTAAAGTGATGCAGAGAAAACCTGCATCTGGTAGATCAGGCTATTGGGTACTATCCTCACGCTCTTCCGAATGACGGGAGACGAGTTTGCTGTGGTGTTGCAGCATTCCCTTCTCCGTGTCTCCACCAGTTTCCGGAAGCAGCTGGTCTACTGATCCAATTGGATCAGCGGACAACTCTTACCGTACGCCCAAAGTCTTCGACCTCAGTACATGCACGTCCTAAAATTAGAAGACGGTGCCTCAGTAGGCATCCCCAACGCAGTCGGTTGAGCCCCGCAGTCAATCTGGGGAGAAATACCTGTGACAGAAAACTGCCACAGGCATCACTCTATGCCTTTTGAATTTTTATATTACTTCATTCAGGCTTAATCTAGTTAATGTCCATGAAAGTTTCCATTTATCTTTGGCCCTGACGATCCTACATCAGTCAGAAATTCCTTCTAAAAGACGCCAAGTCAATTTAATACAATTTTGGTGGATAAATTTAATAATAAAAAACCAATGCTGCGTGAATTATAAAAGCAAGAGACTTATAATTGCGTAGATTGTGGAATAGGAAAGTTGTAATGTTATAAATTGATTCGTTAAAATCCTTTAGTAGCCAATAAATAAATGAGTAAGTAGTATAGTAAGTTAAAAATAAAATTCAAATTAACATGAAATATTTCGTGAAACGCGAAGTTTGCGTTAATTTCATTGGAATATTTTTAGATGCAAGAGTAAATTATTACAAATAAGTTCTATATATATATATATATATATATATATATATATATATAAGGATGAAATTTAGATTGTACTCAGCAAACACCCATTGCGGCTGAAATGTTTTAGCATTTAATTTACTTAAAATTATTTTATTATTAGACCGGTGAGGGTTGGGGATGAGGGGAGAAAGTTCTAACGACATGAAAGCAACGTTGTGTGCTGAAATAATTTTTTCATATGAAACGTAATTTAATTGCCTACTAACTGAAGTCAGATGAATGTAACTATTAATATTTGTGTATACATTTTTAGAACAAAATTATCGTCAGTCAGAGAAATTAAGTTATTTTTATTTAAATCTCCATGTGTTGACATGCTGGTTTCTGCTTAGTGGTGAGTGGTACATTAAGTATATATCTCCTACGTTTGACAATAAGCAGAGCTGATGTACGTTAGTATGAATTACGGAACAACACTCAAGTTTATTAATTACTGAATAAATTAATTTAAACGTGACGGTACGAGCACTGATACACACGTAACGTGAAATGTTATGTGACTGTCTCTCCCTCTCCCCACTCTCTCCCTCTCCACCTTCTCTCTATCCGTATTTCCACCTTTCTTTCTCTATCTCGCCCCCCTTATCACCCCCTACCGGCCTCCTCCTCTCCCCCTATCTCACAACATCTTTTACCCCCCTCTCTCCCACCACTTCTCTCCCTCTCTTCCCCTCTTCTTTTCCTCGTCCCTCTCTCCTTCTCTAACGTGTGCTCGTTTCTCCGAACAAACCACCTTAACCTTTCGATATATAAGAAGTTTGCCAACAAATAAATAAAGTGCAGACATACTTTCAAATTAATTATATAATGAGGAAAATTCTTTAAGATAAACATGTAACTTGGTAACGTTCCTCTCAGACGCTAATGACTAAAGAGAAAATGGTTTAATATTTGCTTTCTACTCGATGTAAAATGTCAAGTAAGAGCCACTTTAAAAAGTATTACGTTACATTTCACACATTTGTTCTTTAATCTGGCCTAACGTCATTACCGCCTTAATGCTTGAACAGTGACAGAAGTAATTAACTCGACGAAATTTAAATTGTTTGTGGCTTCAGTTAATTACAATTTTTAAAATATGAATTCAACTATAAATGGACTTCAACGGCTAAACCTTTGTAAATGTTTAAAAAAGAATACCGACATGGGCGTTCTCATAAGTTTTGAAGTGCGTTTTATGAAGGATTGTGAATCCAGAAACGAAAGACATATTCTGATGATATTTGTGTAGATTTGATTTTTTGACACAACGGTTACAGTATTGTTCCAAGCCTCTCCTTTCTTCATTAAAATTTGCAGTGAAACCTACATCAGGTTTATGGGAAGAATATACGGACGCGAATTGATGTGATACATAAAATTACCTTACACGAAAAAATAAATTTGATTTCTACTCAGTGTAGCGGAATAAGAAAAAAGAAAATGCAACTGAAATAATTTAATTTATTACTATAAAATATTTGATGATTGTGTCAGAATGACCCGAATAAACTAGTCGGCTACATTATCAAATGATATTACTTAAAAACAATATATGTATTCAAATAATTTGTTAACTGTTATGACTACTAATTTGGTCATATCGATCACTTCTATGCATTTTATATCGAAACATAAAGTGAGATAATTTTCATAGCAAGTGGTAAGCTGAATAAACTTAAAGGGTCTTGAAAACAAAGGCTCTTTGATTTTCAAATGTTTAGATTAATGTGACCATTACCATCCCGAAGCGCTATGGGCAGATGTAAAATGCAAACAGATACTGATCATTAATATGTATTACGTTTTGCATGCATTGCATGCTAATTCTGGGGCCCCTTCATACCTGCAGCTTGCCCTAGCCATTATATCCTAAAGTTTGGTTAGCTGATCCCTGACTTCCTCAGTAGAGAGATAAGATGCTTAGTGCATAGCTTGGTCATCTACAGCTACAAAACAAGGTCCTTCAACTATTAATTCCGTCACTCGAGGGAGAAAGCTTATTGATGCGAGCGTATGACAAAAATTACTCCCTCATATGATTCCCTTGTAAAAGCAACATATCTTGCTAATTAGAAGAATTATAAAAAAAATATTCACATTCAAGATCAAAGGCTGTTGCAGGTTGTCGTAAAATTGAAAGAACGCGATTCCTTTGAAAAGTATTCCAGTCTCATTTCATAGCTAAATTAACAATTTGTAACGTACAATTATTTTAAATAAATTGATTATAAAATAGGTTCAGACGACTTTGAAAATTACTACACAATTAACGTTTACTAAGAAACGTACAACAAAATCACAACAACACAATATACTTGGGATCATCAGCTTATTCATGCAAACAATATAATTTTATACCTCAGAATTGGATTGGCTGCGCCTCCATGTCCAACGGTAGAATTACACAAATTGTGTAAGAAAGTGTTTACTCCTGTGTTGTTGTGGTATACAGTCCGAAGACTGGTCTGATGCAACCCTCCATGCTAACCTATCTTGCGAAAAGCCTCTTCATTGCCACATAACTGCCACATCCCACATCCTCCCTAATCTGCTTAGCGCTTCCACCCTTGGCCCCTCTTCTGTTCTTACCCGTCATACTATCCTCTAATGCTAATTTTACAAGACTGTCATGTCTTAATATGTTGCTCCCTTTTCTTGGTCAACGTAGACCATATTGTTCGCTCTTCCCGAATTCTATTTAGAAATTCCTCGTTATGATTTTCAGCATTCTCCTATAGCACCACATTTCAAAGCATTCTATTATTTTCTTTTCCGCAATTCCTACCGTCCACGTTTCGCACCCATATAATGACATGCTCCATACGAACATTTTTAGCAATGATTTCCAAAGATTCACACTTATTTACTCCAAGTAAATTCCTCTTTGTCTCGGAAGCCTTCCTTGCCTGTGCTATCCTACTCTTTATGACTTTTTTTTTATTGATAATAATTTTACTTGACCTGTTTTCTAGATTCAATAACAGGTCTGTTTAACAATATTTTTCTTTTGTTGGTACATTTTTTTACATAGATATAAATATGTATGAATACAATAATAAATTATATGCGTATATTTAAATTTGTTTTAGCATGTAAGATCATCCATCATCTGTTACACTAGTTTTATTATTATATTATTTTCGTGGTTGAGAGACTGAAGGAGAGAATTCTTAATTTCTTTGTCTCCTCATCCTTTCAACATTTATACATTTTGTTTGTGAAACATCTCCGGTTTTCCGGTTACGACCGACGTTTCCGGATCTCCATGACGCGTTGGTCGAGTAGTTTTAGGTTCAAATTTTTTTACTAATTTTATACTCTAATTATTTATGACTGTATTTGTATTAGCAGAGTTATGTAATTTGTTTAAGATAATTACTTGAATAATCTTACTATTACTATATTTATATTCTATTTTATGTTATGATGTTATATTTTGGTCCTTATACTCATCGGTTCCTGGATTTGAATGTCCGGTCGATGATGAGTATATTAGTCTTATGATGTAATATTTAAGTTTCTATATTTTTAGTCCTGTATTTTGTCAGTTCTAAAGCGGATATCAGGTTTGTCAAATTTTCTAGAGCCGCGGTGAGTGGTGGGTTTCTTATTATTTCCCATAGCCTTTCTTTTCTTAAGGTTTCTCTTATTGTCTTGTCTACCTCATAATTGGGGCATTCCAGTATGGCGTGTTCCGGTGTTCCTATCTCTCCACAGGCACATAGATTGTCTGGTCTGCTATTTATTCTTCCCAGATATTGTCCGTATGGACCATGACCAGTAAGAAAATGTATAAGACCCTTGGTTGGGTTGAGGTGTCTAAGCTGTAATCTTTCTCTTATGTTAGGTAGAATTTCGTACACCCTTCTCCCTTTATTCGATGAATTCCATCTTTCTTGCCAAATGTTTAATATTTCTTCTTTAATTTCTATTTTGGTATTTGCTTCCTTGCCTAAAATTTCTACGACTTTGCACTGGTTCTCTTTTTTGAGCCAGTACTGTGCGCTCCTTTTCCTGATTTCTAGATCCAACGGGACAACAGCTAGGAGAACTGTTAGTGCTTCTGAAGGGGTTGTACTGAAGGCACCTGATATTCTTAACAAAGTTTTCCGCTGAATTTGTTGGATTTTTAGCATTGGTTTAACTAGTCTCAATCTATGCGCCCCATGCATGTGCTCGCTGCGTAACCTGTGATTGCTGCTAATATTGAGTTGTGGTATAATTTGAAAATATTTAAAGGTATTTGGAAATTAATTGTTGCCACTCTTGTAATTTGATTCATTACTTTTATGCTTTTGGTTTTTATTATATCTATATGGTCCGAAAATGTATTTTTGTCGTCCAGCCAAATTCCAAGATACCTTAAGCTTTTTTGTCTTTTTATAGTGTTGTCACATATTTTGACCACTGGGTTGCGGGATAAATTTCCTTTCATCAACAGGTAACTAGTTTTATTATAAGCTATGCTCATTTTATTTTTGTTGCACCATTTATGTACTACTTGTAGGGCTGTTTTCGCGTTGGACTCGAGTTCTGACCTGGAGGTTCCTTCTACTGCTATCATAATGTCATAGGCATATGCTACAATATCCCTAACAGAAGTTGACTGAGTCATGTGGTCCAGAAGGGGTTCCATACATAAATTCCAGAAAACTGAGTTTTATGACTGCCATACATCTATCGTCTCTATTTATTACGCTTCCCAAACAACAGTATTCCTTAACTTCCTTAAAATATCCCTTTGAAATCTAACGCCCTTTGTTATTCCACTGTTTCCCATACTACACTCCATTACCTTGGTTTTCCCTCTATTAATCCTTATATTGAATACTTTCTTCAGGACTATGTTCATGCCATTTATTATGGTTTCCAAATCTTCTTAAGACTCCCCTAATACTACAATATCGTCGGAAAAGCGTAGCGTTTTTATTTCTCCCCCATGCAGTATGATTACTTTTCCATATTGCAATTTAACTTTCTTCATCTTCTGTTCTACATATAAGTTAAACGGCATGGGTTACAACCTGCATTCTTGTCTTACTCCTTTCTTGATTTCTACTTTCTTTTCTTAATCTTCAATTCTAATTACTACTGACTCCATTCTGTAGAGGTTATATATAAGCCTTCTTCTCGATATTTTATTCCTTTGTTATGAAAAATCCTTAATAGTGTGTTCCAGTTCACATTATCAAACGCTTGTTTTAAATCTATAAATGCCATGAAATTAGGCCGGTTATTTTACCCTGTCTTCTAATATTAGACGCAAAGTCAATATTGTTCTCTTGTCCCTACAAACCAAACTGATGTTCTCCTGACTCGCAATTCTATTTGACGTTCCTTCCTTCTATATACTATTTTCGTTAATATTTTTCATGCATGATATACTAAACTAATTATCCTGTGCTGTTTGCATCTATCAGTCCAGATCTTCTTAGGCATGGGTATAATTATGTTGTTACTGAAATCTTCCGGTATTCTTCCTACTTCTTAGATTTTGTGAAATAATCCGAACATCCATGATATTGCTTCCTCGCCCGATGATCTTATGAAATACGCAGGAAAGTTATCATTTCCTGGCGCTTTACAATTTCACAGGTCTGTCAGCGCCCTATCAAACTCTGACCTTAAAATTTTGTCCCTTAACTCTTCATCATCCACCTCCTCTTCTTCTTCAATTACTGGCTGATCTATATTTCCACCAATATACAGCTCTTCTAGCTCCATCTTTCTGCTTTCTGTTCTTTGTCCAGAATTGGCTTCCTATCCGCTTTCCTGATGTTTGTGGTACTATTTTTCCTCTCTCCGAATGTTTCTTTGATTTTATGTTAAAGTCCCTCAAAGGAACACGAGATCTGTCAGTATTATTGAAAAATATGTAATAATTTAAAATTGATTAAGTCTCTACTAAGGTATGGCTGCCTTCAATGTTCATATCCTTCAGTCCAAATGTCCATTGGATAAGCAGATATCATGTGCGCTGGCAAAACAGCAGTAAATATTTACTTCACTCAGGTTGAACATCCTTTCAATAAACCTTCCTGTGCTTTAACTATAAGCTACAATCGCATTAACCGATCCCTCGCTCTCAGGTCTACCCCATTCCACACTATATACAAAAAGATGTCTATTTATGCTTTTTGAGCTTTCCCATATGCTTGGTCGAGAACATTCTCGCTGGCTCACGACCTCAGTCACGCCAACAATACTGACGTTTACTTAACGGTTACTGAGTTCTTTACAAAGATGATTAGCTTAAAAAAAGAAGCGATGATTTAACAATGGTAAATTTTCTGTAATATTACTAATCATTTAAGAATTGTAAGGCAATTTTGTTAAGAAAGTCCGAACTTGAATGTGAAAAGACTCCCACAAACGTACCGTGAATAGTACCGGCAGTACAAATTACCATGATTAAAGAAAACTGATAATGTTAATGAAAATAACGTATTAAGGAAACAACAGCAGAAAGAAGCATTAAAAGAAAATTTTCACAAGATATTGTTAAATATAACCATCTGTGGAGCCGACCGTATGGATGTGTTTCTTAGATATTATGCGTGTGTCTATTTTTATAAAACTTCCTGTATGCATGAGAGCAACTGAACAGTCAACATCAATTATTTAATTTAGTGTTTGGAACTGAAATTACGCCGAGGAAGGTACCAAAAAATTAGAGAGAAATAATTAATTCCGTATGATCATTATAGATGAAAACACTAAACCAATTGCAGTCAAACCCATAGAAATGAGTAAAAAATTAATTTATTTTAAAAATAGTGGTATCATCATTAATAATGAGTTTAGCATGCATAAATAAATTAAAGAAACTCAGTATAGTGCTGAGCGATTTACAGTGTGGTGTGAAGTGGTAAATCAATAAGCTACGGAACGACTGGAAAGTTTCATAGACATTGTGCTTTATAATTTAAATCGAGAAATTATGATCAATTTGTTTTCAAGTGTAGTTGATCTATAAGCTGGTATATAGACAACATCGCGTAAAGTAGACAAGCTAAGATAATCTAAAATTTATTAATTTAAAAATGAAATTATAACATTGTTTAACCTACATTTTCCAATATATCTATATTTTTGATCATAATAATATTTAAAAATAGAGTATAATATTACATCAATATACAAAATACATGCTTTAGTTTTTGTATTTAATTCATATCAATATTATACGCATTATTTTATTAACCGAGTAGCATTTTGGAGCGTAACTCAACTGTTAACATAACAAACGGCACGGAAAAAGTGTGGACGTCGTTCTCTTTTGGTTTTTATTAATAGAACCGCACAAAATTGCGTATTACAGTTGTTACCTAGCAACTTGCGTGTAATTTTAAATCAGTCTATGAAAAACTTTTTATGCTTTGCACGCAATTGGTAAATATTTAACAGCAAAGAGAATTCTTAAGCAAGTAGTATCAAACATTCAATACACTTCCTTCCGAACCAAAAACTGAGAAAGCTTGTGGGGAGTGATAAAGTTTGTGAATTTTCTGCAATTAAGTTCAGAAATTTATATTATCATATAACAGTGTGACGTGGTTTTTATTATTTATAAATATATTAAATATTAATTATGTTTAGATGGATGGACGCCAATAAATATCTACTTTGAGATTTTAACAGTTTTTATTCTTAACAAAAACTAAAATAAAAAACAAGATTACAATATTTAAATTTAATCAATTTAATTTTCCTAGCTGAGCCTTAATTAGAAATTATATTGCAAGAGACTTAGTAAATACAATCTACTTTCCCTCAGGGCTGTATCACGTGCTTATACACATAGCAGAGCGAGATTATTGCCTTGGTTCCTTACTGTACATGCGTCTTTCCAAGTTTCTTTGTTGACCGGCAGTCCTGGGTTTTACACAAAGGCAGCTTCCGGGTCAGCATAGCCATAGAGGCAGGCAGCAAGCCTCAAATTTTGGTGTAGTTTCCTTGTTGTCCTTGCAGGCAGGCCGCTTCTCCTCTTAGCTCTGAATCGAAGTCAGCCAGTCGTGCCGTCCTCTCACCTCTGACTACTTTTTGAATCCCCTTACGAGGTCCTTTCTACCTCAAAACTAACCTCTCCTCAAACGTGGTTCGTCTCCCTCTCTTTTTATTTTTCCCAGGTCCTCCAATGGGGTTGGCGTTCCTACCCTTCCTCTCCAAAAATTCAAATTTTGGGAGGGGCCACCCTAGCAATCCTGGGGGAACTGTTTTTTTCGGTGAGACGCAAATACCTTTGAGACAAAGACTGCACCTCTCAGGCTACAAGTTATTGTTTTGTTTGTCTTGTCTGGTTTTTCCACGGAATGGTGCCTGCCTGCCTTGCGAATACCTCAGGACTGTTCTCTATAGAATTTTAAACAAAATGCTTCATATTGTTAACTTAATCTATCTGAATAAAACAGAACATAATCTGAAATTTTATACGCGTTACAACAGTCAGAAGTAACTGTTTCTTAATATGTGTACGTATATGTAAAAACATGAGTGGTTGGGAATCGATCTTAGGACAATACTAAAGTACTGATATCAAATCTCAATTACTCTATCTACTGAGTTGTTTTAGAGAACCATTCTTTCATAATAATCGACTATTTTAATCGATTCTCAGTTCATTTGCCAACCTCTCATTCATAAACTGACAAATTTGCGTCTAGCTCAAATTGATCTATATGGGTCATTCCGCGAAAAGACTTTAGGATTTTGTATATTCTTAAAACATGAATACGAGAGCTTTATGATAACGCCGGAAAATTTTCTGAAAGAACGGGAAAAAATTCACTTTCGCGTATGATAGTCATATTTTAGGGTTTCCCCAACTTTTTCTGCATTGAAACACTTTGCAAAATCGGACATTTTAACGAAACAATTGGTTTATATTTTTAGGTTCCGTAATTCATACCTGTAAAAATTAAAAAAGTTTTAATTTAAATTCAGTAATTACATTTAAATATAGAACTTATAGGGGAATATTAATTATTTAAATGGGATATTTACATATTAAAATGAACTTTATAATAAAGACAAGAATACAATTTACTTTAACAAAAAAACGTATTTACAATAATAATTACAATTTTTAATGTTTTGATATTTATGCCGGAATTTCTTTCGTCAATAAAAACTACAAATATATTTACAAAAAAAAGATTTACATTAAATTCTTAAAACTAACAATTTTGACTCTAATCTCAGGGTCATATTTATGGGCCTTCTCATAGAGCAGAATGTGAAACACAAAATCTACTCGGACCTGGCAGAAACAGAAAATTAACAAAGAGTCACAGGGGTAATTACCGTGTCGGCTTAATACAGGTTCCAGCTCCTTCCTCCTAATCTCTTCCTTTCTCCAGGTCACAGCTGCCTAACTCCTATTCTTCCTGTTTCAGAAAGAATTTCAAAATCTCCCTTTGTCACAATTTGAACCACAGTCATGAGTGAGAAGATTAGCGTAGGCTAGCTCCAAGCAAAATTTCTCACCAACTCCAAAACTGTCCAAACTCTCCTCTCGCCGACCTCGTACAATCTCCGAAAATCTCCTCCAAAAATCTGTCCTAAATTAATCTCCTCTCCAAAAATCTGTGTGAATCTCTATCTAAACTCGATCTGCAGTAATCTCATCACACAGCTCTCGCACCATCTCTCCAAAATCTTCACTAAAATTTCTCCGCCAGGCTTTTTAAAATCTCCTCCCCACTTCTTTAGTTTTTATCACCAAAGTGGCAGGGAAGGATATTCACCATTGACATTTATGGAGACAAGTGGGGAAATATACCACCCGACGCCGCCAAATTCTCACAAAAATTGGGATATTCCCAAACCGCAACGCGGTTATTGCTCCTGGCTCAACTGCTGTCTCCTTTCTTTTGATTCCACGCCGCCAAAAGTCCGAGCAGATGTGTTTTCCCGTAACAAACTGGAGCATTATATAAACATAAAAATATGATTATTGATGATTTTGGATTCTTGAATTGCACAACTTGTTTGTATCTGGCACAATATTTGTAAGTTGAATTTTAATATCTGATGTTCCTGCACTTAGACTGCATTGCAGCAAAATAAGAAAAATCCCGCTTCACATAAATAGTTTGTAGAAAACGAAAGTAATATGTTGTATTGCTGGCACTGAAACCTATTGGTTTTGCTGCCACAGAAAATGGATTCTAAACCCAGGAATTGTACGGAGGGGTGTTTTTGGAACAAATTTAAGGGTAATTAATTAAATAAATGTTGAATTTATTAATAAACTTAACTAAAATATGTTTAGTAATATCGGAGGTACGGCGAAGCAATCTGATCGTTTAATACTTGGGCTTAGACTGTGGATGATTCCCTCCCTAGGCGTCATGGATTGGGGAACTTGACAGCGTATCTTGTTGAATCCCCAGGGATGTTATTTCAGCACGTTGGGATATGACCTATGAATTTCCGTAAACACGCTCGTGGGGGAATCGAGTGCCAGGAAAACAGCTATACATTTAAATACTACGTGGTTACCTCAACCAATGAGATTTCGTGGCGTAAAGAAAATCGATCTCAAAGGTCGATTTTTGGTGCTTCTTCACACGGCGGTGAGGCTTAATGAATTCAAATTCATTTCTTTGAAGTTGAAAGGGACGGAAGGGAACTGTCGTTTGGCCTCGGACGTTGAAGGAGATCAAAATGTCGTCGCTAAGACGAGCGTCCTACGGAAAAGGTGGCAGAGTTGACATGTTCATAAACACTATTCCGAAACATTTGTTTTCAATGTCGATTGTCCTGTTGAGCTGGATGTGGGGCTGAAACCCGCCTGTTTTAACTGACAAGTCTTGTTGGTCAGCTGTATAGCTACAATAATTCCATTTTTTGCGGAACACAGTTTTGGAAACCCTGTCATAGTTAATTGTTGCCAGATTTCTGAAGGATTAAACGTGCCATCAGGCGACGAAAATGAAATCAAATTAATTTCACGATTTCATTAAACACTTTCATTATAGTTTCATAAATCCAAAGCGAATTATATTACATTCATGCAGATTCTGCACCAACAAGTAAGATAATTTACTATGGATGAATGAGTTTCAACAGGGTCTCTAAGGAACAGAAATTCAAATTCGCTCCAGCCACCCATTAGAGGAAAACACAAAACTAACAATATCATAATGGACGAACTTAAGACGCCGTAGGCTTTTCAACTGAACGAATGCACTTCATCCTCGGTGAAGGATTGGCCATGAAAAAAACTTTTATGCGCCGGATTACGTGAATTATCCGTTACGAATGTCCTACTTCCTTTTGGTGCTCACGGCCCCTACTAACTTTAGATGCCTATTGTCCCTACCTACAGTTGGCGCCCTCTGTCTCTACCTACTTTTGGCGTGCTTTGTCCTTACATACGAGAGTCAGTCAAATATAAACGGGAAAAAATATTTAATAGTTTTTCTGAGAACAATAGAATTTCCAAACAATTATTTTATTTGTGCATAGTTTCCTTGTACTGAAACACATTTTCTCAGCGTTTGGAACATCTTGATTCCGACAATATAAACAACTGAAGATTGAGACTTCAACCAATCGAGTACAAAAAGTTCTACGTTTTCATCGTTACTGAACTTCCTAGTGCTTTCTTCAATGGTCCAAATAGATGGAAGTCACACGGTGGGCTGTATGGTGGATGTTCTATCTGATCCCAGTGAATTTCAACCAATTTGGTCGGAGATATGTGCGTCGTGTGAGGTATTTCGTTGTCATGACGATTATGATTGGAAACGCCGTTTTTTACTTAACCAAGTCCGTTTCTGATGATTGAATGTGAACTCGCGGGACTGAGACTAAAGAAGCTATTTCGCCAAAGGTGAAACGCAGGTCTTCCTCTAAAACCTCCTTTACTTCACGGATGTTGTTTTCTGTGATGGAAGTTTGAGGACGTTGATCTTGGCTTGGAGAGAGTCATCCCCGAGTTGTGCCCGAAATCGAGTTAAAATTTATGAAGGTCTAACTCGTTCCCTCGATGAAAACTTTATAATAATCCGTTGCAAAACCGAAGCAGGAACCTCTTTCACAACCATAGGTTCCCACTTACCCTACCAAATTTTTCTGCCCATTGGTTCTACTTACTTTTGGTGCCCATTATCCCTACTACGTTTTGCGGCCCCTTCAATGCTCTTGGATCACCCCTGTGAAAAATCAAAGTAGAAATTTGGTGCCGTATTTTTTATCTTTCGATTAGTAGGACCCTAAGGTGCTATTATCACTTTGTCTAACTAGAGATCTAGATAATAGTGACACGAGGCCCTAGTTTGGGTAGGTCATCAGGTTTGTGTAATTTATCTATTATTATAATAGATCAAAATGCTATTACGTGACTAAAAAAATAAATTAAAAATGTTTTGTATAATATTTTCAACAATTTTACTGAACCAGATACATTTTTGATTTATTGCCTCATGTTCATGTATTTTGCATAAGATGTTTTTACAGGCTTAGTTTTATAATTGTTAAGAGCAGCAGGGCTGTTTATTCACTCTTCTATCGTGTCGTAGCTGGCCGAAGGAAACTTTTGAATATTCGGGTCATTTACACAAAAAATGATTAAAATTTAAAAAAATAAATATATATACTTATAACCGAATTGTTGTAAACAGAAAACTCGTTATAAACGACTTCGACTGAAATTTAAAATAATGGAACACCATATTAATGTAATATCGGTTACAACAACGAGAAAAAAACCTTAACATGTCATTGCAATGTACTCAATATTTATTTATATATTATTAATTATTGAAACATATTCATATATTATACAAATGGTTCTCATTACACCTCTTCATTGAAGATGTTTGTTCCTTAAAGTAATGAAAACGAATAAATCGGGATATTATGTGTCAGGTTATAAAAAAACTAACGTCGTGATAATAAATTTTATTATAATAATTGCATTATTATTTAATGGTTTTTTGATTATTTTCAGTTTATTTATTAAATTACTACATGTCAATTAATTATAATTATTGTTGTTGTGGTAGTATTCACTCTAAGACTGGTCTGATGCAACGCTCCATGGTGATCTATCTCACGCAAGCCTTTTCATTTCTCATAGCTATCACATCACATATGCTTTGCGTCTTCCATCCTTGGCCTCGTTCTTCTGTTCTTACTCCGCACACTTCCCTACAAGATCCTCATGTCGCAAAACGTGACCTATTAATCTATCCCTTCCCTTAGTCAAAGTCCTCCAAAATTTTCTCTTTTCGCCAATTCTGTTTATAACGTCCTCGGTAGTGATTCTATCCACCAAAATGATTTTCAGTATTCTCCTATAGCATCACATTTCTAATGCTTCTATTCTTTTTCTGTCTGCAACTCCTATCGTCCACGTTTCACATCCATATAACGCCACACTCCATACGAACATTTTTAGTAATGATTTCCTAATTATAATTATTAAATTAGTGATGTTAATTTGGTCTGCGTCTTTCATGCATAATTTTTGAAGCCTTATTGTTTCAATATTCTTCATACATCTTTTTTTATACCAGTGGTTTGTATATGTTCAAAAAGATTGTCTATATTTTCAAACGCATACTTAAATCCATACAAACGCATACGGTTTCTCCAACATATTGACTTCTTCTACTTTCAAAGATAATTTTAATTAATTATTTTTTATTAATTTAATGACATTAATTAATTGGAATTAATAAAATCAAGGCCAAATATGTCAACAAACATATTTAATTAACATTTAATTATTATAAATAGAACGTTTCAAACATCTGTGTGAAGTTTTTCAGGAAATTACATTGTGTAATTTGGTGTCGCGGTCTATCTCAAAAAACTTTTCTGATGTTTCGACTGTAACCAAAAATATAACTAGTTTATACATTAAAAAAAATCCCTGAATAAGTCCTCCAAGATGCATGTAACGTTATATTTATAACAACTACATTTTTAATTAATTTGTTTTCTAATACATTTAACTGTAACTTTATTTACTTATTCTTCGTACTATAATTTGAGACTACCCTACTACCAGGCAATGCGTCATTTCACCTCCATTATAGCCGTAATGATTTGTGTATTGGCCTGTTTATAACGCTGATCTTTGTTTGTCCTTCCAACTTCGTGAACTTTTTTTTATTACAGTTTGTTCGTACCCTTTAGGACTAGACGTATATTTTCGTTTGCCTAGTTCGATATTAAATAGAACAATTGTTAGTTGTCTTCCAATTTACTTACGTTTCGGTGATGCACAGCGTCGTCCCTTGGCCGTAATCATTTTGCGTGTACTTCGCTGTTTTCGATCACCGTTTCGTCGTAAACTTTCGCACTTACAAGTGTATCAGAAAATTGTCATATTCCGATATTTCAGCACCCTACCTCAATGAAGAAGTGTGGTGTATAGAGGGCCAAGCGACATTGATGATGATGACTTACATGATACACGCAAAGAGTCGAGACGCCCCGGGCCTGTGACGTCGCGGACGCGCCTATCCGGCGTCCCTTGCGTAGCAGATTGCTCCGTGACGTCAGCGCTACAGGGCGCCCACAAAGACCATCACTCTGCCCGACATCGCCTTGCATTAGCTTCACCAACGAAATTGATTTCAGGTAAATCCATTTACGCATTTTACTAGTTGACTTTGTTAAAACATCGCATTGAAAAGTACACAGACTTGAATTAAAGCTGTTCATTACTACTTTTGTAAACAGATTCCTGTAATTTTAAAAATATTAATGAAACAGTCTAGAGTGCATTACTTTAAACAGATCAAACGAAAATGTCGGGGATCATTTAACATCCATCTGTAGTTATATTCACCTCCCTATCCTTTTAATACAATACATGCTCGTCTCAAGAAGGACTACTTCTTACGCAATTCTTCTTAAGCAATTTTAAAATAAACTTTAAAATAGGTACATTCTTCTCGATGCAGCAATGAAATTTTCACACCTTATTTTAAACCTTAAGGTGTGTGAAGCAGAATAATTTTTTTGATTCTTAGTTAAGGACAAAACATTAAAATAAATTCTATGAAATTCTAGTAAATAAATTCTTAATTAAAACTGTAATTATAATAACCATTTATACAGCATCCATACAACTACTATAAGGTTACAAATATGACCTGAAAATTTCAGTGCTGCATCTATATCGGTTCTAAGAAGAAGGTACTGTAGTATGCTTACAAAGAATAATAATTAAAAATCTTTGCTTGAGTACATGAAGAAAGATCATCTTTGAGAGGAAGGAGAGAGATATCATCTCTGGATATGTGCTGTTAGCTGAAGTTGTGAATTTTTTTTCCATGAAAGAACCTATTGGTTGGAGAGAATTACAGTGAGAATTATTTTGATTGTAGACGGATGAAAAGTAAGATTATATTAATATTGTTTCATAAATTGACAAAAATTGTTCATTCGTAATCTTGTGTATTGTGGCGTGCAAAGGTGTAGTTATGTTCGATATATTGTTTCAAGTTATGTAAACTATATTCATTTGTAGTTTTACTGAATTATATGATTGCAAGAAAAATTACCATTTGGAAGAGTAGAAATTTGTTTACTCGTAAAGACGTGATATGACGTCATCAACGTATTGTTTCTTATAGCTGCGGAGCGAACTCAGTTAAAGTTATTTGAGATAGGATTATTAAAGTACCTATAAATTCTTCTTCTTCCTATGGCATTCTAGCCCTCATTCGGGCTTTTGTCTACCAGGACGATCCTATAAATTACTGTTTTAAAATGGTTTTTAGATCTCATTTATGATGTAAAAAGTACTCAAATCTGACATAAATGCATTTTTTTCTTCAATTGTAGCTTTCATTGCAAATGAGACACAACAACCCCATCACGCTATGCGTTCCACTAGCAGTTTTTTATTATAAAAAATATTCAACAAAAACAATACCCTTGGCTACATTGTTCTACCTTATACATCCCCCCCTTTTTCATTTTCCTTCCTACGGGGAGTTGCCTGTTTCAGGATCACCCTCATGTAACCTGTTAACCAAAAAGAAAACAACAGCAACACGGAAGTATCATGAGGGATGCCTGTGGGAGTTTTCTCTCGCAGGTATTTCTCCCCAGATTCACTGCGGGAATCACTTGACTGCGTTGGGAATGTCTCGTACTCCCTCTGGTTCTTTGAAGGTTCTCACATGCCAAGAAACATTCATCTTTTTAAAAGGAGTATATAATAAGGTCGAAGACCTTGAGCATACGGTAAAGTTGTCCGCTGATCCCAGTTGACTCCTAAAACTGGTAGAAACATGGATAAGGGAATACTGCGATTCCATCATTCTGAAAGACATAACAGTACCCAATAGCCCCACCTATCTGATACATGTATTATAGGGTTTTCCCTGCAACTCTTTAGGTAAAACACCGGGTAAGATCCTTAAACTATAACTCGGGAGCCATAGTCAACCCTTGGCTACCTTTTTCTACCTCCCGCACCGCCCCTTTTCAATTCCTTTCCTATGATATTAAAGAGGAGTTTCCTGTTTCATTATCACCTTCATGCGCCTTATCAAACTCTGACCTTAAACATTTGTCCCCTAACTCTTCATCATCCACCTCTTCTTCTTCCTATATTACTGACTGTTCTAGATTTCCACCATGATACAGCTCTTCTAAATATTCCTTCCCTCTTTCTGCCTTTCCTTCTTTATCCAGAATTGGCTTCCCGTCCGCTCTCCTTATGTTATTGCTAATATTTTTCCCTCCGAATGTTTCTTTGATTTTCCAATAAGCTGCGCCTATTTATGCTTTCACCAGAAAATCTTCAACTGATTTGTATCTCTCTTGTAGCTAAGCCTCTTTGGCTGCTTTTCACTTCCTATATATATCATTCTTCCAGCGTCAGCACTGTTCTTTATCATTTCCATCTCTCGCGTTTTTATACTAACGCCTTTCATCGATCATGTTTATTGTTTCTTGTGTTATCCATACTTTTCTCTTGGTCTGAGTTATTCTTTCCATGTTTTTGTCGGTTGCTCTAGTCATTTCTTTCTTCAAGAATTCCCATTTCTCTTCTATATTGTTCCTTTCTCTATTAGTCTACTCTAGGTACTTTCTTTTTAACCTGACATCCATTCACAGAGATACAGGTTTAGTTTTTTATTCGTGCTGAGATTAGATCTAGAAATTTGTTCAAAGACATCCTCATATTTATTGGTGCATCACGCCTCCAGTGTACTTGAAATGAACTTTCTTGGTGAATGATTAACGATCATTACGCGGAAAATGAAGTCACAATCTGCTGGCAAATTCTATTAACAGAACAATATAAATAGATAACATATTAATACTTATAGTCAATGTGTTTAACGGACAAACAATCACATCAAAAAATTTATTCACACGACACCAATAAAATTAATGCAACGCCATAGAGTAGTGTACATTTTTATATTAAACTGGAATTATTTTCTAACTAGACAACTTTCTTCTTTAACAAACATTATTTTGTATAAATACATTCAACCGGTAGTCAGCTTCATTTTAAAATCCAGATTTCGACTTAAGAAAAAATAAAAAACAAATGGTTCTCGTCGTTCAAAATTCCACCCGAATTGTATGCTGAGATAATAATTGCGTGATGATTTTGCGACGTCGATTCGTGACTTGTCGGCTGGGGATTGTTCTCTTGCAGGGCGCCAGGGTCCTCAGCCGCTGGATTAAGGCAGAGATTTGTGAGGGGTCTGCGCTAATCTATATTACACGGGGACTGGCTGCCGGCGTTCATCTCATCAACTCACCCCAAACCTTTTCTTCCTCTTACTGCGCCACTGCGAAACATTGTCACAACTAATTTCTTTTCAACACAGATAATAGCCTAGTGTAGTTGCACGCTCGGCTCTCATTCTTTCTCTACGGTGAACTGGGAGGCGAGTACATTTTTTAAGGTTTAAAAGAGAATGCAACAATAAAAAATCGATTAAAAATAATAAATTGTATAACATAAATTAAATAAATTCTGAAACATAATTATTTTAATAATTATAAAAATATAACGCATTTCAATGTTACAGTTTAAAAAGAAAACAGCCACAATTAAAAAACATAAACTAAGCAACCAACTACAGGGCGTTTTGTTCTTCATCTAGGACTTCGACAAGTAGGGGAAACACTATAAAAGTAATTGCCCCGAGAAATATTTATTTAATTAAACCATCAGACGTTTTTCAGGTTTTAAATCTGTCAGCCTCATCCACTCCCACCCCTATAGGTCTTAATCCAACTGTGTTTTTTTACGTTTTACTCGGTACAGGATTTTCTTAATCGTCCTTCTAGTATTTAAATCAAGGTTCCTGCAAAAAGTGTTGATTGAGCTGCCTTATAAAATGGCACACCACATATGTTTAAAATTTCTTATCAGTTTTTTCTGTTCTTTTGTTTGTTTGTTTCATGTACTGCCTGGAATTACGACAGAGGGAAGGACAGTTTCCTGGTCGCAGAGCTCCAAGTAGTTAAAACTCCATTGCGTGTTCCTCAGTGTGTGCTTGTTTGTGTTTCCCAGTGTGTGTGTGACATCGTATGTCCGTGTTGTGTTTATATTGACTTTTGTCTATATACATTTTCTTTTATTAATTTATTTTAAGATTATTTGTCTTTAATTATGTACTTTATTTTTTTCATTTTTCATTTTTAATGTATGACGTATCCTATTTCCTCAATCGAGGATTAATGGAAACAACAATAAATCTAAAACGCGTACAAAATGTAGTTAAAATTGCACCACGTGTTTACACGGAATATACACACATTAATTTACTGTTTTTTAAACACAATCTTTTTTACTTATAATTAGAAGGTAACAGTTTGTTTAAGTGAAATAATCTTTAACTTAAGAGAATGTGTTATTGAGTAATAATACGTTATAAGTACTTAATAAGTATCCATAAATATAACGCACATGGTCCTTACACATACCACCATAAAAATAGGAGGATCCAAGAGAGCAAACTCGTCTCCCGTGAGAATAGTAATCAACAACCCGACCTAACTGATGCAGGTGTTCTAGGGTTTTCCCTGCACCACTTTAGGTGAAACATCGGGTAAGATCCTAAAACTATAGCCCGGAGGGTCAAGGTCACCCTTGGCCACCTTGCATTACCTTCCTCACACACCCCCTTTTTCAATACCCTTCCTATGCTATTAAACGGGAGTTTCCTGTTTCAAGATCACCTTCATGTAGCCTGTTAACCAAAAAACTAACGCTCATAGAAACGTCAGGAAGATTTGGGGTGGGAGAGAACACGAAGGAGTTCTGGAAAGTCCGCCAGGAATGACATCCTCCTTCCGAGCTTTCCCCATTCCCTTCGCTCCTTGGCCTAATGCCAAGGTTTTTAAATTAAGTCTCCCGCAATCTGAGACGACCTTGAGCTGTTCAAGGGTTGTATGTATGGGATTCAAAGACCTTTGGTGTACGGCAAGAGTTGCTACGGATCCCATTTGATCAGACGGACAGGTGCCCCTCAAATTTGATCCAGGCGTGGAGGAGGGTTTTTTGTTTTCCCATCACAATCCAGTCTCCCGTCATCAGAAGGGCGTGGTAGCAAATTCCCAACATACCTGATGCAAGTTTTCTGCGGTTTTCCTTGCTTCATTTTTGGATGAAACACCGGGTAGGATTGTACAGTCCGGGGACCCTAGTCAACCCTTGGCTTCCTTAATATATTTCCACACCCTCCTTTTCAACTCCCTTCCTATGCTATTAAAGGGGAGTAGCCTGCTTCAGGATCACCCCATGTAGCCTGTTACCCACAAAACGTCCACAGTAATGGGCTAAGCATTGTAAGGTAACCTAGATGGGTACAAGGATGTCCGTAAAGGCTGATTTCCTCCATCTGGTTTTCCTCCCCTCTTAGGACCAAAACAAGTAATTTAAATTAAGTCTACCACACGCCTAAAAGATTTTTATTAGTTTGAAAGGGTGTATGACATTGGGCTTACGGTAAGAGTGGTTCTCTTATATCATTAGATTATTTGGCTAGCTGCCCACACTTCCACCCCTCTCCAATTTTGTTCGATGCGTAGAGTTTGTTATGTTTCGTCCCCACAACAAATGCTTGCTCCCGCTATCAGAAGGGCGAAGGAGTAGTACCAAATGCCCGTCTTACCAGATGCAGTTTCCTCTACAGTTTTCCTGTTAAATAAATTATCGAGTATGAACTGTGAATTACATTTCGGGGACAGTAGCCAACCCCTCCCTTCTCTGCTTTACCTTCCACATCCACCTGTTTCCATCCTTTACAATGTTATTATATGGGAGCGCTTAACACTACTTTTCTTTGAGAATTAACTTTTATTTATTTACAAAGAAAACGTATAGAATGTTGTATTTAACAATTTCTATTAAACTGTAAGAGAAGTTGTAAATAAAATAGAAATTATGTTCAGAGTTTTATTTAAACTAGAAGAAAAGCATAGTCTGCCTGTTAACATGTTATCAATGCAAAAGAATTGTTGTTAATGATAGTCATTCTAATATAAAACTAATTATAAGCAGAATTATTTCGTTTTATAACTCTTGCAATTTTTACTTTGGACGACACCTCGCATTTATGTCACATGTTTGATGGTTATATAATTGATATCTATTACACTTTATAATATTAATTTAACTTCATAGAGCATAGTAATTTCATTTATTCGTACAGAAACTCCTGTATTTTCTTTTAAGCTATATTATAGAATCGCTGTTAAAGCGAGTTTCAGATCTATTATTATTCACAATTCAAAATTAGTTTTTGATCTTTTTAATTTGAAATATAACTGATAATACTGCAAATGTAACTGCTACTTTAGCCTTCGTTGAAAATGTTTATTTGGTTTATTGAAAAATAAGAGAGGTTAATGTTGGTGGGCAGAGAGAGGAGGAGGTAGTAAAATGTGATTTGTAAAGAAATATAGCATATGTTTCGTTAAATGAAGTAATAAATGTATTGAAGTTAATTGAAAGTAAGTTTAAATTTTTCTATTAAAGCTACTATCATTATAATTACAGTAGGATTAAGAAAACCGAATGTGTTGAGACCAATCACGGAATAATAATAAGATTTTGTTTCCTGAAAGACAGAATCGCGATTTGTCCAATAGTGAAATAAATGGCATGAGCTAGTATTAAGTATGTAATACAGTACTCTTAGAGGTGAACAAGTTAAAACGTTTAGATAGAGAGATACTAAATAAATATTCAAATAATATGCGACAGTCGCAGACGCGTCACAAGAGGGCGAATTCCGGGAAAACATTAGAATAGTTTATTCGACTTGGGAGGAAGTGGTTAAACAATTTATATAAAGATTACATTAACTTTTTGTTAACCTAAAATACAGGAATTCTCAAAAGAAATAAAAAAGATTGGTGTGGTTGGTCGATGGAGTACCTCAGGTTGTTAGAAGCCGTCCAAAGTTCAATTCCCGACTCCGTCGTGGCTTTTCTAACTTGCTTCATTAATTCACCATTCCTATGCTGTCGACCTGAAATTAAGGTAACACAAAGATTAATTTCCTTTATAAAATATTCCCAAAAAATATTGCCGAATTACAAGAAACCAAGAACCGAAATTAATCTAAATACTGTTTGAATATATTTTATTTACATAAAATCTACGTCATGTTTTGTAAAACGGCTTTGATAGTTTATAAATATACGTTTGTTCAAAACACAGAAAAACGTTTCATTGAATAGCACTTCTCATTTCATATCATAAGGATGAATTGATTTTAAAAAGGGGCTTGTATTTCGAAATTATGCGAGCGTAACTGAACTTGGAATATTACTTATTTTATATTTACAGAAATTTCATGTTATGTTTAACTCTTATTTTATATCTTAGAGTTGTGAAGTCAATTTAACATTTTTTTTTTATTTCTTCTTCTTTCATATAGTGGTTTCACGTTCGCTCCTAACTTCCCTATTGCTGATTATAGTTGCTATTCGTGCATTTTCCAACTGCTTACTTTGGACTTCTATCCGGTAGTGCGCTAGAAGTAAATTATTATTACATTTGAAAATATTATCCGTATCGTTGTTATATTACAGTGCTCTTTATTTTTAGATTATTTAATAATAGTTGAAAACGAAACGAACAAACAATATAAAACAATGTAATATAATATACAGCATTAATATATATTCACTGTTCCTGAGTTAGATATTTTCAATATACATTATTATTCTTCCTCTTCATTGTTTAGCGCAATTTCTATGTAAATTTTTGTTTCCTATTGGAATTATGTTTTGTAGTCGTCAAGAATGTCTCCTATTGACGCGGCTATAATCTCAATAAAAATACTTTAACTATATCTCCTTTCTCCTTTATTTCCGTAGAATACATAAACACAGCTTACCGTTTAAACATTGAGCGGTTTGGTACAAAACAAGAAGTAAAAATTAATTCGATTGATTTCAGTAGAATATATAGAGTTTATAACATTTGTTCACTATCTAAAAGGTAATCAAGGAATTGTCTTACTCTATTGTTACGGTATAAACCAGTTAATAATCGTAAAGTGTCCATGTAGAAGTCCGAAATACTCTTTGCGTAAGAATTTTCCGGGTATTTATTGTCAAATAGAATAAATACCTGAGAAACCAAGCAAAAAATCACAATTGTTGTCAGACGTTCTGTAATGGATCTATTACATATTATAGCGAGTCGTAGCCGAATCAGTAAACACTCCAGTGTTTGGTTACACAACGTTTCGACAGCAAGCTCTGCCATCATCAGGCAGACTGTCTACCTGCCGACGATGGCCGAACTTGCTGTCGAAACGTTGTGTGAACAAAATTTGACCCGGGTTGAAACCCGGTTATTAAAAGTTTGATTTGTATGTCAGAATTCTCTGAACACTCGGCAGTTTATTTTAATTGAAAATGATACGAAGTGCTGATTAATTAAGAAAATCATAAATATTGAAAACCGAAAAAACTGCATGTGGCCTGCAGCAACATTAGCCACTATTTTTTACTTTGACACAATGAAAATTTAAAGAAACTAGTTTTTTTTCTGATATGGTGAAGCAACCGCTGCTGTAGTACTTAGCATGGATTGTCCCTCTGTTTATGAATTTTTTCTTATAGAATTAGATTCTGTGAAGCGAGTGAGAATTTTACTTTCACTTTTAAACCAAGAACGTTTAGTATTCAAATGCACTTGTATAAAATTGGTGTGTTTATCTTAAAGTAATAAGTATCTTATGATTTTAATGAAAGTTTTCTGTACATCATTAGCCCCGCATTCCGTAAGTCCCGCTCCCCTTCCTAGTGTTGCAGTACAAAAAAGCCTCCCCTCACTTCTTCCCTGACAGCACTTCACTCAACCCTCAAAATAATTACACCCTATTGACTTGACATGAATGGGCATTTTCATTACCTTTGATCTATGTGACTCTTCTGTTGCCTTATACTCAAATACAAAATACTAGCTTCGACTCGTAGTCCTTAAATATATATCTACAAGGTTTCTTCTGCTGAAATTGGAATAAGAATTATGTCCCAAAACATTAAACAATTTTAAAAATCCAGATTCAACCTTTCCTTTCCTTTATTCCTTTTGTCTCACATCAGTGTCATTCTCTTATTATTTTGAATGGCGAGAGCACCGCTTCTACAATGATAACTTCACACTTATCCCGATTGTTGATAACTAATAATACCATGGAACACCTGCTATTGTTAACGGAATTTGGATACAAGTGATATTCAATGTACTTCGGCTTCTCTCAAACGATACCTCATTTTGGGTACCATTTCACCGAAAGAAACTAACTTGGCACATCTTTTCTTCTCTGCTCTCATTTTTCCAATGATACTGGGAGTTAAACATTAACTTTATTAAGCCTTTATCTCGACAAAATATACATTACCAACTGCGCTAAATTACGCATACTATATATGTACAGTATTAACTATGAGATTTTTATACGTGACGTATTCATCAAAAGAAATGAACCTATTAACGTCAGTCAGAAACAGAGTAAATAATACTATATGACGATTGAAAAATATTATTCATGATTATTCTACCAACTATTAATACAGTTAAATTATTTACTTTGGCCCATAAATGTATTTCTTAACCAACAGACAGTTCTATTGAGCATAATATTTTTCCAGAGCTTTCGTAGATATTACATTTTTGGGTCGTAAACTCAACGACACCATATAAATATAGGATTAGCGTTATTTATGACGTAATTAATTTTCCTTTTGCACTAATACTTTGACGTGTAGCAGATAGTCAAACGTAAGTCTGACAATTAAGGTATGATGATAAATAACATCTAATATATCGTCAAATTGCAGTCAGAGAATTTATAATATTTATTTTACAAAGAGCAGTACAAACGCTAGATGAATGAGATAGACAGAAAGTGCAAATAAGCTAAAGGGGCTACAAGAGAAATGCAAAGCAGTTGAATGTTTCATGGTGAAAGGGAAAATAGACGCAGTTTATAAGAAAATGAAAGAACCATTCAGCGAGAGGAAAAATAATAGCAAGAACATCAGTAGAGCGGATGGGAAGCCAATTTTGGATAAAGAAGAAAAAAGCAGAAAGGTGAAAGGAATATCTAGAAGAGCTGTATCATGCTAGAAGTCTAGATCATTCAGTAATAAAAGAAGAAGAGGAGGTGGATGACGAAGTGTTGGGGGACAAAATTTTATGGTCAGAGTTTGATAGGGCGCTGAAAGTCCTGAGTTATGGTAAAGCGCCAGGAATTGATAACATTCCAGCAGAGTTGATAAGAGCATCGGGCGAAAAAGCAGAATCACGGCTGTTCGGGATAGTTTGCGAAATCTACGAAACAGGAAAAGTTCCAGACGATTTTAGTAAAAGCATAATTATACAATTACCGAAGAAGGCTGGGGCTGATAGATGCGAACAGCACAAAGCAATTAGTTTAGTATCATATGCATGCAAAATATTAACTAAAATAGTATATAGCAGAATGGAACGTAAAATAGATCAGTTTGGTTTTAGACAGAATGTAGAGAAAAGAGAAGCAATATTAACTTTACGATTACGAAAACACCGTCTTTCGTTTATGGCATTTTTAGATTTAGAAAAAGCGTTTGATAATGTGAACGAGAAAAGAGGCTTATACATAATATGTACAGAAAGCAGGCAGCAGTAATCAGAATAGAAGACCAAGAAAAGGAAGTCGTAATCAAGAAAGGAGTAAGACAAGGATGCAGTCTGTCGCCCATGCACATAGAACAGGAGATGAACAAAGTTAAAACGGAATATGGAAAAGGAGTCATACTGCAAGGAGAAGAATGAAAACCTTATGCTTTGCCGACGATGTTGTAATATTAGGAGAACCAGATGAAGACATGGAAACAATAATAAATGGCATGAACGTAGTCCTGGAGAAAGGCAAGGAAGGCTTTCGCGAAAAAGAGGGATTTACTTACGGGCAATATAAGTGAGAATATTAGGAAATCGTTGCTAAAAATGTTTGTATGGAGCGTGGCGTTATATGGGTGCGAAACGTGGACGATAGGAGTTGGGGAAAGGAAAAGAATAGAAGCATTTGAGATGTGGTGCTATAGGCGAACGCTGAAAATCATATGGGTGGATAGAATTACAAATGAGGAAGTTCTAAACAGAATAGGGGAAAAGCGAACTTCCCCGCTAGTGATTGTATCCACCCACCTTATTTTCAGAAGTCTCCTATAACACCACATTTCGAAAGCTTCTATTCTTTTTCTGTCTGCAACTCCTATCGTCCACGCTTCTTACCCATATAAAACTTCGCTCGATACGAACATTTTCAGCAACTATTTCCTAATATTCACACATATTATCAGTAAGGAAATTACTCTTTGTCGCGAAAGCCTTCCTTGCCTATGCTATCCTACTCTTTATGTCTACTATACTTCTACCATCCCTAATTACACTTTCCAAGTATACAACGCTCTTGGTTTTCCCTCTATTATCCTCAGATGTACTCTTCCTCCAGGATCACATTCATACCATTTATTATGTTTTCAAAGTCTCCTTTTGACTCCCCTAATAGCACATAATCTTCGGCAAACCTTATATTATATTTATTTTCCTTGCATTTTAATTCCTTTCCCATAATTTTTTATCTTTCTTCAGCACTCGTTCTATGTCAAGTTAACAGCATGCGCCACAGTCTCCTTCCTAGCTTACTCCTTTCCTGATTTCTCTTTTTTTTGCCCTTAAGTACTAATTACTGCTGAGTACGTTCTGTAAAGATTATGTATAAGCCTCCTTTCTCAATATTTTATTTTATTTCTGTGGTCTTCAAAATCCTTAAAAGTGTGTTCCAGTTCACATTATCAAACGATTTTTCTAAATCTACAAATGTCATGAGAGTAGGCCTGTTTTTCTTACCTGTCTTCTAAAATTAGACGCAGAATCAATATTACTTCTCCAGTCCCTACATTATTCCTAAAATTAAATTGATCTTCTCCTAGCTCGCATTCTATTACGACGTTCTATCCTTCTATATACTATTTTCGTCAATATTTTGCACGCATGAGATACTATACTAATTATCGTGTGCTATTCACATCTATCAGCCCTAGTCCCCTTCGGTATAGGGATAATTATGTTTTCCCTTAAATTTTCTGGTATTCTTCCTGTTTCGTAGATTTCACAAACCGTCCTGAACAGCCATGGTATTGCTTCTTCGCCCAATGATCTCAACTTTGCTTTAATGTTATCAATTCCTGTCTTTTCATCATCCACCTCGTCTACGTCTTCTATTACTGACTGATCTATATTTCAACCGTGATACAGCTCTTCTACATATTCCTTGAATATTTCCCCATTTTCTTCTTTATATATGACTGGCTTCCCATCTGTTTTCCTAGTGTTTTCTCCTCTCCAAATTTTTCTTTGATTTCCTTATCATCTGCGTCTGTTTTCCCTTTCAACAAGTAATTTTACTATACCAAAGTAGTCACTAATGACCTAGCTGTTCGAAGGCCTAAAACTTTAAATAAATCAATTTAAAACAGGAAATTTCAACCCGCTTTGCATTTTTCTTGTAGCCAAGCCCCTTTGACTGCTTTGCACTACCTAAATCATTCTTTAGGCGTCTGTACTGCTATTTACCATTTTCTTCTCTTGTGTATAAATTATTATTTAGAATCATTAAACATCAATATTCGAAATAATTATAATCTTAAAAAATATATTTAGTATAAGATGAACAACACACATCAGTTTTAGTATTTCGACAACAGATGACTATTATATTTTGTGACAATATTCAATTTTTTTTACAAAAATCAATTAAAGACCGAGGATAAGCGCCTTTGCAGCATATTCACAGGAAATACGACTTTAATTTTGGGTGATATATAAATACCGAAAGTGAGTTACATACGTAGCATAATGTCAAACGAAATAACTTCAGTGTATTTCATGCGTAAATTTTATCTGAATATTCTCTTACATTTAGAAGCAGGTACGGTATTTTATAATTCATTTCAGCGATTTTATTATTATGTTTCTACAGATTTTTACAGTGGACGTTTGTATAATAGGCGAAATACATTCATGTTAATTTGAAGTCTTCTTATTGGAAGAATAAATGAAGTGCTTGTGCGTAAGCAAGTAGTATTGTTGATTAGTTTTAATGTAATTGTTTCTTTTTTACAAAACAGTACAATAGAATACATTGTATCCGATGTTCATAAATGGATATTTTCGTCCACATTATCCATAGCTACTTTTACTATCAATTTTCAAGTACAAACTCAATAAATGTATATAAAATCTTCCAATTAAACATAAATATTGATTTCTAAATAAAATTAAAACCCAACGCACAAGAAAATATCTAGTGTTTAATTCTCGATGCAACGTTCACAAAATAAGGGAACTTATTATTGTAGACAATAGTGAATTTACACTCGAATATAAAATAATGTTAAATTTCAATAACACAAGAAACGTTTTCAATCTATGCTTAGAAACATCTGAAGTAGCTTTTCATATTCCGGATGTATTGGAAAAACTACTGTACTGAGTACTGACGAGAACATAATTTGTATTATGAATTTTTGACGTAAATTCGAGTCATTACATTGTTTAATTATATTTGACAAATATATGGCCAAGTACCGTAAACTCCTGTGCAATAATATCTGGCAAATATATTTCCCCGAGAACTGTAGTTAAAGTTTGATGAAATAAGCATTAAACCTCAGCTAGACGCAGTCCATGACGCAAAATTTTCCAAGTTTAAAATGTAAGTCTGTTATTTATTTATTTAATTGAAAATTATACTTTATATTTTAACTGAATTTTAAATGATTATTGGTTTTAAAATATTTTTGTCTAGTTACCTGAAGAATTCCACAAAGATGGACGAAACGTCCTAATAATATTAAATATATATTTGCTAAATTTTTTCTCACAAATTAAATGCATTTTTATTTAGTAAATATTAATGTTTTATTTCCTACCTTTAAGTAAAGTAGGATTATTCTGCCGATAAGGAAACTATTCTTACGAACAATAACAAAAATTTAACGGACTAGAAACGACTTATCTTATATAAAAGAATAATGCAATACTATTATGACTCGTATAGCTGAAACTCAGGGGATTGCTTCAAAGTTTGTGTTAAGCATACAGAGCAATAATGGTTCAAGAGCTGCATTAGAAATGTAAAGCGACTCGTTTCCTTTACAGACATTTGCAAGACCCGAACACCTATTTCCTAGTTAAATTTGGCATAGTTGTGGTCAGTGTTCCTGCGCCACATTAGGCAGTTTGTCGGTTTGTTGAGAGACTTTGGGGACAGGCTGCACATAGGCGTCGGGACTCCGGAAATGAGCCGGCGGGTGACGCGATACTGTGAGCAAGAGAGACGCCAGGTGGAGCTATGCCACAACTAACACTGCTACTGCAAACAATATGACATCACTTTAGTTATATATGCTTTCTGTAATGCATTTATAACTACACAACCGATCAATAATGAAATTAAACAATTTTCCTGAGAAATTGAGAACTCAGTTCAAATTTACAAAATACTTTCCCTGTGATAAACATTGTAAGGATCATCTGTACAAAATAATTCTTCTATAACTTGTAACCAGGTTTTAAAATAATAAAAGTATTTGAGAACGTTAATTATCATTATAAAAATGAGCTGTCTAATTACATAAAATTTCAAACCTTCAATATATCTAAAATATTTTTTTCGTACAAAAAATATTAAATCCTTGGTACGTGGTGGCGTAATAATAAGTGATGTATCTGTTAAATTCAATAAATTTAAATTATATAAAAATTATTTAATTCAACATAATTGATATTTTACTATCAAAGTATGACCTGAGGTAATCAAATGTAGTTTATCTATGTACTTGCAGTCACTCCCTCCCCTCCCCCCCAACTCTCTATAAGTCTATCTCTCTCTTTTCCCTCTCTCCTTCATTCATGAACAGAAGAAATTCGTACAACCGAAGCCCATATATATATTGGCACTGATATTGAATAAACACTCCAAATTTTATATTGTAAATCAGATTTATTTATTTCAGTTATATTTCATTTTAGATTCTTGCAGAAATGGTATCATTTATATTACTTAGAGACGTTAAAAATTGTAATGCTCTTATATCCTGGCATTTATAAAAATTCAGCTTGACGAATATTTCAAAATATAAAACGGCTGTCTTAGTGCCACAATTGGTTACAGCGCTTACGATTTTGAATATCTTAATAAAGGCTCAAAGAACTGAAAAATCGTAGCGTGGTATTCGTTATATCACAAACTTTTCTTTTATATGGCCATTTATTTGTCAAATTTAATATTAACTATAATTAACAATTTTTTAAAACTAAAATAAACCAGACCCTACTTATCATTACATGATTACCTAAATTTGTAATTAACAGAATTAAATTGTTCCTTTCACAACTTGAATGCTAAATAAATCGTATTGTTCATAATCAGAAAAAGCAAACAAATCAATAAGTTTTATATTCTCTGACCATAGAAACCGAACATGTAATATTCATACTCAAATTGAAATAAGATTTTTCTTATTTATGTGTGACACAATATATGTCGTTTATTTTTAGTTATTTTATTTTAAATTGCAACACAAATCCTTGTATCAGCGTCTCTAAACTCGCGAGATGATTAAAAGGTCTCTTCTCTGTCTGTTTATGAATTGGCTGGTCATAGGTCTCCCTGTATACCACCAGGTACTTCACTCACAGACTCAGCTTAACTTCTCCAGAGCACTTCTACAGTATGAGTGCGAATCTCCTCTTTGGTCTTAAAATAGCATAGTCTCCGCTTTCTCAATAAGTCCCTCTTATCATTGGTAACCTCCCAGGAATTTGTGCAGAGTAACCATATCGTCAGTATTGCAATTGACGTCTGACATCCGTGTCTGGCAGAAGACCCAAGACCCAACATCAGCCAACCTTCCATCTCCCCGAATCCATTCCCTTATTAAACTGCAGACAATTTATAACCTAAATCCCAAATTTAAAAATAATAGGAACGGATTTAATGTTACAATATTGTTCTAATAAGACGACTGGAAGAGGGTGCAAATATAGTACAGAAAAGTTGTTGTGCTATTAAACAAACATTTATTAAAAATATGTTAATGGTCGTTTATTTGATTAATCAAAGCAGGCCAAATGAAACATTTTTTAAGATAATAATTATTTTTTCGATTCATATTTTTTGAAAATCGTAGAGTTTAAAACTGAGATAAAATTATATAAAAATTAAATTATTACTAAATAATATTTATCAGCTTAAAGAAATTATGTAGGACGCAAGAAAAGATTGTCATCACAGTTAACAATCCTATTTTTTTTGGAATTGGATGCAAAAGCAAGCGGATCTGAATCAGGTAAAACAAAACAAATAGAGTGAAGGAGGGTGGGAGAACGAGTGGATTGGATGAGAGGGAGACGGATGCCGGGGGGGGGGAGGTAGAGTGAGAATTTATTTCACAGTTTCGTAGGCTATTGATGTAATTGACAGCGGGAATTAATCGCTATAACTGTCACAGTTTACAAGTTATTATACACTAAAAATAATTTGTGACTAGTGTCTAAGTGTCTCGCAGTGGCTACTCGTTAGTATTTAAAGTTATGTGCTACATCACCCCAAGACAAAATATAGAAGGATATAGATATTAATAATACTACATCATCTACAGGCTTGTTAATACCCCACGACCCATAATATGCTACATTTGTAATTTCGTCTCCATCACGTGTAATAGAAACAAAATCTTAAAATTGTAAAAATAAAAATAAACATATTGGCGCAAATTATTAACACAACAGTATTTTTACATATTACATATTTTAAATAAAGAAACTTAATTTTAGAAAAATGTCACATATTATGGGAATATTGTATGCTGGATCGTAAGGTAATTTTCTCATAATTATAAAAGTCTTCGAAATACTGCTTGTTAAACGTTTATTTTTATTTTTAATAAATTTTGATTAAATCAAATAAAACAAAACAAGTGCATAAACAGTAATCTATTTATTAATTCTTCAAAAACATTTAAAACTGTATCCTGATGAGGCTGCCTACAGCTGTGTCAGCAGTTAAAACGCACACTCTGACGGCGCTGAGAGTTTAGTAGCTCATATTGCTGGATCTTGGATGAGCAGGGAAATGAAACGGTAATACTGCGCATGCGCATTTTTCATTGCAGACAAGATTCTCGTGCTATAAAGGCAATATATAATCGTATACGGGTGAGAGCTCGCTGGAAGGCGGACAGTTTAACTCTTCGAAATTGAAGAAGAAATTCGCTATTAAAATACTATTATTTTCGAGTTTCTTAAAATTACAATACAAATTATTCCTCCTAAATTAATTCATGAGCTGTTGCACATGAGCACATATGCACTAGCCACCACTGGTCTCTCGTGCTCAGATCAAATGCATATTCGCTTAATAACAGCTAGTATGAAACTAGAAGTCAAGACCCACAATTGATTCTTCTGCTCACAATATTTTCGTAATATAAAGTTTAATAAAGCCATTAACTATTGGCTATTCTAACATTTGAAGACAGTCAGTAAAGGACCTTATAGAATGTTAAATTGCCAATTATTTAATAGAAAGTCAATATGTTTCAGACAGTTGAAGAAGAAACTGAACGTATCTTGTAATCATGAGCTAATTCAAGGAACCAGCAATTCTGCAAGATCATCTGGCTGTTTGAAAGTAATACATCCATAAATTTAGATCAGTCAATGAAAGACGAGCGTAGCTGTCTAAGAGAACTACTTTAGTACCAATTATGTTTTCTCATTCTGAATTCATCTAAATCATATAATTGATTTCCAATACCTCTTTTCTGTAAACCCTTTGTCGTCAGTTCACTTCGTTAAAAGAACATTTTCTAAATGCAACATTTACACTCCTTAAGGTCTTCGGCGATGTAATGATAATGTCTGTATTAAGTAATGGGAAGGATAAAGAATCAATTATGAACGATGGGATATTTAATCATTACTTTTGTCACAAAATCCTCAAAATTGTGTAAGTCGTCTACTAATAAAATTTATTGTCTGTAACTGACTTGTAAAATAAAGTATCGTCCCACATTAGGCAAGGCAACAGAGTAGATGCGTTCAAATCTACGCGGTGTTCACTATAAAATTGCTTGTTGTCTACATAAAAATTAATAAACTATTCCCAAACAAGCGGTATGTAAGCACTATGCAACGTAAAATCTTGCATACGAAAAAATGTATGTGGTCTAATATTCTTTTAATTTCTTTTGCGTTTTCTTTTATTATACCGTTGACATTCCTACCAAAATCATAAAATCACTTATTTTATCCCTTTGTAATGCAGAAAAACATGGGAATATAAATATTTTTTCACATAAATTTTATTATTCAGGTAATGAGACGAGCTAACATTGACACTTCCTCAGAAATGCTATCTTGAAAGAAAGAATTCGGTTCTTTAATCGTAAAAGTAAAATTTATATTTTTTTACAAGTTTTGATAATTTTAAAGACATATTTGGTGTGATAATGTAATGAAACATAAGCATCAATGTTTATTAGTAACTTTTGTATCGGATAAAAATATTTATCATTGTCATTATGACCTTTGACTTTGCTAAAGCGATTATTTCCGAATGTTATAAAATTAATATTAAAAAAATAATAATTCCTAGTGAGTAGAGTTTTATGATTTTAAAATAGAACATAAAAACGATATTACTGCCTCCTATGAATATTCTGAAAGTTAACAACGGTGAGCAGCTGAAATGTAATACAGAGTAGTCAGTTTATCTGAAGACATTGAAACTATCTCGAGAACCACACATCGGATCATAAAATGTGTTAATGAAAACTGTTCGTCTGGACATCTAATGATACGATACTTGACTCCCCACCCCCACCCCTTGGAGTGGAGGATGGAAGAGATAAAATGCCTAAATGGGAACCCCCATTTTTATTACAGATTCAGATTATCCAGAAAAAAATACTCCAATTTGAACTACGATTCGAGTCATTTCGGTCCAAGATGGTTCCTCGGCATATGAGAACCTTAAAAAAACCAGAGTACGAGGCATTCCCAATGGTAAGCCTCATAATCAATCTGTGGAGAAATACCTGCAACAGAAAACTCCCACAGGTATCCTCTCGAATGATGAATATTGTTGATACGATTTATATTCCCGTCCAAATGAAACTCTTAGAAAGAATATTTGTAAAATTATTTTCGTGTACGTTATAATTAACTTTGGAATTACAAGGATCTGATTTAACGGCATATCTGCTTCTAAAATTTGACAGTTTACTCCACGAACAGAGACTCATTGAAAGCAAATGAAATCCGTAGCTTGTTACATACAGCTAGGAAAAGAAAAATGATATTAAATCGGTTAACAGAGAAATATTCCTGCTCAATGTGCCTCTTTACAAATTATTTATTGATAGTAAAACTTGCATTTCCTCTCATTCAGACATTCATTCTGTACTGAGTTTCGACTGAAATATTTGGTTTTCCTCATATATTAATAACGGCATGCAAATAATTGCAACGATGGGAATAATGTAGTTACAAACAAACCTTAAGATAATTTTATAAAAAGCATTTTACTTTACGATTAAAAGCCGTAACCGCCCAAAATTTTTTAAATATAGAAAATTATTTTTGTGTATACACATCTTGGGAAATAACTGGGGAACAAGACGCAGCTGCTCTCCAAACTGACTTAGATACTCTAAGTACATGGGCTAAGCGAAATAAAATCAAAATCAACCATAGTAAAAAGTAAGTTTTACTAAAATGTGCGTTCAATATGTCTTAATATATAAAATAGATGGGGAAACAGTGATCGAGAAGATTAACTGTAAATACGTCGGCATTTATCTTAATAGTAGCTGGGGCAGGTAAACTATGCTACACCTTGCACTTTGTCATGAGAACACTCAACAAGGGGAATGCCAAATCTAAAGAGATGACATATTTGTCATTAGTACGCCCACTTATGGAATATGGTGCAGCATGCTGTGATCCGTACAGGATAGGGTAAATAGAATCCTTAGAAAGGGTGCAAAGAAGAGCCGCAAAATTCGTACATGGGAACGAAAAGGTAAAGCGACTAGGGTGGGATACGCTACAGACAAGAAGCTATGCTACACATTTTCTACAGAGCCTTTCCAGGTCAAAAACCTTGGTAAGGAATCCGAGATAGAATGAAAGAATCGACAAGGAACGGGAGGGAATGATCACTTGTTTAAATTACAAGCAAAGCACCAAAAAACAGACGTTGATGACTGGAAAAATCTGCCTGCAGGAGTGTTTGGGGAACTTCCTCTAACAGAAAAAAATTTTTAGACTTAGTCTAAGTTTAGTGTAGTGTAGTGCAGTGTAGTGAAGTGATTAGTGCTGCGATATCTCTTAAAATATACTAGAGTGAAATATATTTCCATTGTTGTTTTTTTTCAGGCATAAACATATTATTCTCTTTAAAAATTTATCTTCTAATAATATGATTCTTTTTATTTTTTATTTTTTTTTGGTTAACAGGCTACATGAGGGTGATCCTGAAACAGGCAACTCCCCTTTAATAGCATAGGAAGGGAA
Source organism: Eucriotettix oculatus (assembly GCA_034510155.1). Classification (NCBI taxonomy): domain Eukaryota; kingdom Metazoa; phylum Arthropoda; class Insecta; order Orthoptera; family Tetrigidae; genus Eucriotettix; species Eucriotettix oculatus. The sequence continues at coordinate 75,073,877 of CM067377.1, read as the reverse complement.
TTGAAAAGGGGGGATGCGGAAGGTAGAGCAAGGTAGCCAAGGGTTAACTAGGGCCCCGGGCTATGGTTTAAGGATCCTACCCGGTGTTTCACCTAAACAGATGCAGGGAAAACCCTAGAAAACCTGCTTCAGGTAGGTCGGGCATTGGGTACTATTCTCACGCCCTTCCGAATGACGGGAGACGAGTCTGCTGTGGGGACGCAGCATTCCCTTCTCCGTGTCTCCACCAGTTTCAGGAGGCAGTTGGCCGACTGATCCAATGGGATCAGCGGACAGCTCTTGCCATATGCCCAAGGTCTTTGACCCCGGTACATATACCTCCTAAAATAGGTGAAGGTGTCTCGGCATATGAGAACTTTGATAGAAAGTACCCAGAGAGAGTGCGAGGCATTCCCGACATGATCAGGTGAGCCCCACAGTCACTCTGGGCTGAAGCAATAATTCATTTCTAAAAATATGATTCCATACTTATTTATTTATATTGAATTTAATTACACATTCAACTATAGGTTAAATGTGGTCCTTACGACCAGTTTATTAATTATTGTTTAATTTCTATGTATCTGCCACCGGGCATCTGCCCATTTGTAGATTTAATAAATACAATACAATACATACATACATACACTAGAAAGTTAATATATAATATTTTGAGGAAATTATAAATTTTTCTTATTCTGTACCCGTTATATTTATAAATGAAAGCCAACGAAATACAGCCTTGGATTCACAGTTTATGTTAGATGCATTGCGAAGGACAGTTAACCTATAGAGACGTCGTGAAAGAGCTGTCTCTCTGTTAGTGTGACTGTGTCACCATGTCGCCTGTTCTAGAAGTTAATGTCACGCCGGATCCGACAGATGCCGTAACTTCCGGAAGATATATCATGTGTGCAACAGGTGAGGAATACAACTTAGCGGCTTATTTAAGACGGCTAAGATGCTTCACCCGTGAAACAAAGATTTCAGGTACGCGCTCCAGTTGCTTTTATTGACGTATTTACTCGTACTTCTACGGCTGTGGTTTCTGTAAAGAGAAATATGGCTTACTATGATTATGAAACCCCCGAATTTATAAAAAATAAATTACTTTTCTGTATGTTCAGCTACTTGTTTCCGATTAATTTCGTATTGTTTACATCAGTGATTTGGGCAGCCAAGGAAATTTTAAAAAATTGTTCCATGAAAATAATGTAGGATGGCCACATACACACACTAACACAGGAAAATAGCGACCCTTTAGCTATTTAGTCTAAATTGCACGGGTAGCGGGCGCACACACACGCAGACGCTGTTAATACAACACTGACCTCGCTGGTCTCTCTCCCATTGTCGTCCTCTTAACGCATTGTCATACTAACACTGTTGTAGTACTACGACTCATTGTCACACTAACAAAAACAAATAATTATAAGTTACATATATTATCTACAATATAAACTCCCGGAAATAGTTATATATTTACAGTTAATAATTTTAATTTAGCTAATTGTGTCATTATTATCAGAAAAATAAATAATTACATAATGTAAATATTTATAGCTCAGTTGTTCCTAAATATTAACTAAAAGATTGATAGTAATTATATATAGACACTTAATGAAGATTAGCAGACACTTAAAACAAAATAAAATTTTATATTAATCATAATAGCAAACCAACTTTTCTATTCTTAATCGTACCCTCTTCATGCTTTGTCTAACTAAACTATTTGACCAGATGTTATAAATGGGGGATTTTGAATTATAATAATTTTAATAATTATTATATTTATAGCTGTTCCATGATTTGATTTCAAGTGTTGAATTATAGGCGAATAATTATTTTTTCGTAAAAGAATATATTTTTAATTGTATTATCATTTTTTATTTACTCCAGTTGAGACATAAATATTGTATTCAGTTTTTGATATATTTTATATTAATTAGTAGTTTGAAATATTTAAGCGATCCCTTTCTGAATTGTAATTTCAAAAGTTTTGATTACCTGATTTTTTAAACAAAACACGATTGTATTATATATCACAATTAATGAGTAGAAACATAGTAGTCAATTTTCATAACCATACCAAGGCAACGTTTACAATACTAAGACGAATAATGTAGTCATACAGAACCTTAATGTGGTGTAAATATGTACGTGACGTGCTATTGAATTAAAATTTCAGGACTAATATTTTTTATATAAAAATGTCTTTAATTGGTTGACAAACATATTTGATTAATAAAAGCACACGTAAAAATAAAATATTATTTAAATAGTCAAATTCATAAAATATTCATGAAACATGATTCAACAATTATTTGGAATATTAATTTTTGGAAATATATTAACCAACTGGTTATTAATACATTAAATTAATATTTTCAAATTTTGATGGCTCAATGTGCCGAAAAAACAATTTTTAAGAAAAAATATTTACTATAATATTATTATTTTCAATAATTAAAGGAACAGTTTTATTCTTTATCATTTAATGTAATTACAACTATTTGAGGAGTTACCAAACGTAGAACAGATTTTTTTCTTGATGAGACAGCATTACCAAAAAACAAAATTGTTCTCTCATATACTGAAACATCAGAGAATTAACTTGAAGCTTTCTCATAAAAATATTAATTCAAGTTATGACTGCCTAGCATTTACTTACGTAATCTAAGGAAACTTACTGGTTTAATATACGGGATCTAACGAGACCTTACCAACAACTGATAGGGATGATAGGTCATGCATACAGAAACAGTTTTTCTGTAGTAATTGGTACTTATCAAGTTGCGCGTGCCAAGCACCGTAACTAACCCGTACATTGTTCATCTGTGACGCCATCCCGTACTCTGTCGTAAAGGTTTGGTTGCTGTATGCTGGTGAGGAGTTAATCAACATGGACTACGAGTCATCTCAACATATTTGTTTAAATAAAATGTGCCAATTGCTTATATTCTGTATCTAAATACGCTTTCACATTAGATGGGAGCATACGACCGCACGAACAGTCATGTGGTTATTCAAAAGTTGATACATTAATTTAATTAACTCCGGCTATTGCGTTCAATATTTTTTTATTGTAGATTTATTTTAGCACAATACAGACATTGTAAGTAAATTTCTAAACCAGTCAACGTTATATTTATTACAAATAATCTGATATCTGAGAATCACATAATTAAAAAATGTATTCTGAAAGTTTCAATTATTAAGACATTATGAATTAATGTTTTGACGCCGTTGAAGAGTGTTATAATTAAGAATTTGGGTTCAGTATAGCTGCTGGAAAAGTCCGTGATACATGACACTGTCTAAACTCCCTTCTCAGAAACTACTAAAGCAAAGGATTTATTACTCTGCGAAGTCTCTTAGCGAAGAATGTAGTTGGTAGCTAGCTCCTGTTATCAAGGTTTGCAATTACCCTCGCAGGTGACGGTTGAGTACTGAGCTCTGATTACAGCTAATTGTAGTAATTAGCCTGTTTCTCACGGCGTAAGCATCGTGTTCGTTATCCAGAGTTTGGCTGGTTGCCTACTTGCCCCCACCTCTGTTACTTGAAAATGAGATGAATTTATATGAACTCACTTTTTGTTCCGCTTCTTGCATCACGTGAAAAGAGTTTCTTTGAAGCAGTCTCTTTATCGTTGCGAAGAAACTAGTATCTATACGAACTGCAAATGTAACAGCTTCTGCGAAACAATTTTCGTTTCAAAATATTTCAATTCGCAAACAATTACCAAGCAAAGTAATAAATAATTCATTAATTTTAAACTAAAACTTAAGACTGTGTTATAAAATAATCTTGCCGTAACTCGGGAAAATTAAATTCCTGCTTAAAAATAAACGTCCCCCTGAATAGTAATAATCCAACAGTACAGCAGAGAGAGGATGGTTGCATAATATTCATATCTGTACATCAGACTAGTAATGAAAAATGTTTATAACTATAGACAACCATAAAATGGAGAAAAATTTACAGTTTATTTTGAAACTACTGAACGTTTTGGTGATAGCTTAGCGTCGCATTCTAACAGTTGTTATCTACAAACCGAAATTGAACCAAAGATGTAAAAATAAAATATATAAACAGTAAAGAACCAAAGAAATTAATATCAAACATAATGTTTCTTATTAATAATAAGTATTTTCTTGACATGAACAGATTCGGATTTTTTTAATGTCTAACAATTCGCATATTTATCTTTTTCGAAAGCGCGATTCCATGTCTACTTAGAAGCATTATACAGTGCTTAATGTAAGTAGAAAGTTTAAAATGAGACTTGTACTCCTTAAATATAATATTTAGTGTTCTCTTCGTTTGGCCTATATAACAGAACCCACAAATTGTACAATTAACTTTAGAAACAACATTGCTAGAACAAAACGAATTACAGAAAATGTAGTTTTTTAAATATTTACTAAGCTATTTGTTAAAATATCACACAAAGACAAAACAATAATTTTAATGTATGTATTACTCCTTATAACTTTGTTTAATTGAGTTGATAATTTAACTAACATTCTTAACTACATATAATAAGGTAGAGGTTGGCCAGTAAAATATTTTAACATGATTTAGGTTATAAAAATGATAGGATTGGATAATAGTTGAACTTTGTCACAATGGCATGTTTGTGTGTAACACGATGATAAGATAAAAAAATCAGAAAAGCCTTACAACTTTGGGTCTGCTACCAATTAAACATTAAATTATGACAACGGGTAATAGATATCTCTAAGACACATATAGAATATGCTTAAAATTTCAGCAATACGACCATAATAAATATAATAAAATATTATCAACATAATTGTACGAAGTACCAGCCTGCAATTACGTTTCTGATGACAACAATTCTGAAAGTCTCTCGTTACTAATTCTGCAAGAACGTGAAATAAGTATGAACCCATTGAAAGCCTAAGTGTGAAGGATGGCGCTGCGGGAGTTTTCTCGCAGGCGCTTCAGCCCAGAGCGACTGCGGGGCTCACCTGATCATGTCGGGAATGCCTCGCACTCTCTCTGGGTATTTTTTATCAAAGTTCTCATATGCCGAGACACCTTCACCTATTTTAGGAGGTATATGTACTGGGGTCAAAGACCTTGGGCATATGGCGAGAGTTGTCCGCTAATCCCATTGGATCAGTCGGCCAACTGCCTCCTGAAACTGGTGGAGACACGGAGAAGGGAATGCTGCGACCCCACAGCAAACTCGTCTCCCGTCATTCGGAAGGGCGTGAGAATAGTTCCCAATGCCCGACCTACCTGATGCAGGTTTTCTAGGGTCTTCCCTGCATCTCTTTAGGTGAAACACCGGGTAGGATCCTTACACTATAGCCTGGGGGCCCTAGTTAACCCTGGGCTACCTTGCTCTACCTACCGCAACCCCCCTTTTTCAATCCCCTTCCTATGCTATTAAAGGGGAGTTGCCTGTTTCAGGATCATGTAGCCTGTTAACCAAAAAAAGAAGCCTAAGTGTCTGGTGGGAAAATTTGTTCTTGAAAATAAAAAGTGTGGAATGAAGAACCAAGTGAGATAGCATTATTATTTTTACAAGAAATCTTATTGTGTCATAGTACTAAAAATATTTTAGCCCTGTTATTGTACCGGGACTATTTTATACTGTCGAGATACTGGGAGTATATTTGAGGTCCATATTGTAACGTTTCGATGTAGGTTTACTCATGTGTTGACCAAGAATTAAATAATGTACTGGGATAATATAAATAAATACCCGGGAAATGCCGGGTCTCCAAACGGGCCCTAATAAACCAGCGAAAACATTACTCGATAATATTCATTAAATATAAATGCAATTCATCCTTGAATAAATAATAATTAAAACAATAACCAAATATTAAATAGTTAATGGTTCATGAAATAGGTAATTCCTGAAAGCACAAAAAATGTAAATATCATAATAGTTAATTATTTTATACATTCAAATAATAAAGTGGCAATATAAAGTTAATGATAGAATTTCATTTGCTCTATTCCCATTTAGATACGTCATGTACGTTATTTAGAAAAACGTGAATCTCCCAAATTTTGAATTTTTGGAGTGGAAGAATAGAGGCGCCAATCCCATTGGGGGACCTGGGGAAGATAGAAAAAGCGGAGAGACCGTTGGGTTTTTAGGACGGGTGAGTTCAATATGGGAATGACCTCAAAAAAGGCAATCAGAAAAGAGATTTGGAGATGAGAGGGTCAAAGAGGAGCTAAGTCGGACTGCAGCTTCAAGAAGTCAAAGAGGAGAGGCGATCTGTTAGCAATTGTCAGGAGGTAAAAACAATGCAGACACGTTTCCTGGACCACATCAGAGGCCTACCTGCATGCCGACCCAGAAGCTGCATTTGTGTTGTATCCAGGATTTTCGGTCTACCAGGAAACTAGAGGAGGATAAATGTAAAGTAAGAAACAAAAGCGAATAATCTCCTGCTCTGCTATACGTATAAATACGTCATAGAGTTCTGAGTAAATATGTTTAATTTACTAAAGCCTCTTGCTATGTTATTTCTTTGCCTAAGATTCAGCTGGGCAAATAAAATTAATTACAATTAATTACTTTATAAGTATTGTAATTTATTGAATCTCGTACATTTGTTAATAATACAAATTTTTTAAATGACAAAGTTGAGATTTATTGGCGCCCACCAATTGAAATATATATTCTAAATTCTTTAATATACTTATAAATTTAAAAAATAATAAACACTACGTATCATTACATACTTCATTTGTCATAGTTAATGACATACTTTACAATGCACTCTGTCATCTAACCGTATACATCTATTGAAAGGCAACAAGTCCTCTGGTAAAAATCTCACTTCTTAACCTGATTACGGTTTAACACAGGGTGTAATTCCTTACTGGAAGTGTTATTCTTTCAAAGTATACCTCTTAGAATATATTTTACTCTCCGCCTTTCCTACAGCCTTCAAAGCGAACCATTTTTTAGTTCGTCTCAGCAGTCTAGCGGTATACTAGATCAATGTTTCATGTTAAACGATCACTATTCGCTTAATTATTTTCGCTTCATTAATTCTAAAAATAAGTAAACGGATGTAGAAGATGGAAGACAGTAAACGTGTATTTTAGCCTCGATTCATCCCTTTAGACACTGTACTACTTTTATTTTTAAATTACATATAAATAATGATTTACAAAACCACATACAAATAACAGGTAAGTAAAATAAGAGGGCACTTGTCGGTTATCTGCCGCGAGGATTACGACCTTAAATTTACCAATCAGAATGCTTAAAAAGATTGGCGGACCATCGTAGTGTATTCAATGAGCTATATGCAAAAGTCTATTTTTGCTTCCCTACCTGGAAACAGTGCTTCTCTTCTCACGGAAGCCCCCCGCGCTTTATAATTTCTAATCACCCTATAAGATATATAAAAAGCTTCATTCCTGGGTTTCCTGTTTTTTAAGATAAAGCATCGGAGAAGAGTAATTAAATGGCTCATATACCGATCGTTGTTTGACAGAGGGCAGAATAGCTCTCCAGTCACCGGGGCAGAGGGGAAGGGAGTTGTTTGTCGAATGTAGCTGACAGGATGCGGTCGCAAAATGTTTCCACGAACAGATTGAAAAATGGACAAACAAATGACAGGCGAGATGGACAAAACACTGGCGGCCCGGACTTTATATAATCGAAACTGATTTGGAAACTTGAAAGGAAACAAATTTATTACAAAATTTTAAACAAACGTGAGCTATCAAAATTCATTAACTAAAGGAATCAAAACTGTTCCAGTCTTATAAGACATACAACTCCTCGTGTGAAAGTTCCCTATAACTTTACAAAAGTATTAGTTCCTTGGCCCACTGAGGGATAAAATATTGGAATGTGTGATTTTAGCTCAGCCCACTAAATTATGAGAGGAATTTCTTGAAAATGATAAACTTTTGGTTAGTTTTTATTAAACTTATATTTTTAGACTACAATTATTTGTAATTTTATATTATACTGAAATATGTGAAAAGTTCAGAAGGTTCATTTCGTAAATATATGAATACATAAACTGTGGCACACTGGTTATTGGGACAGATGTTACAAATTGGGGTGAAATCTTCGGTTATGTCTTTTCGGCAAGACTGTCCGAGCTCATTATTTTTTTTCCTGGAGGAGGTCAACGCCCTAAGGAAAACAGTACTATAATAGCGGCTTTAACGGACCCTGGTTTTACACATGGTTTAAAAATCATTCCGAAGTCAGGGTATTTTGGAAAGCCGTGAAGTGCAGATAATACTCTCAGTTTCTAGAGAAAAAAGATACATTAATAGAGCTGTCGGTGTTTAGTCATGAGGATAAGGAGGTAGGGAGGCGCTGCGGGAGTTTTCTCGTAGACGCTTCAGCCCAGAGTGACTGCGGGGCTTACCTGATCATGTCGGGGATGCCTCGCACTCTCTCTGGGTACTTTTTATCAAAGTTCTCATATGCCGAGACACCTTCACCTATTTTAGGAGGTATATGTACTGGAGTCAAAGACCTTGGGCATATGGCAAGAGTTGTCCGCTGATCCCATTGGATCAGTCGGCCAATTGCCTCCTGAAATTGGTGGAGACACGGAGAAGGGAATGCTGCGTCCCCACAGCAAACTCGTCTCCCGTCATTCGGAAGGGCGTGAGAATAGTACCCAATGCCCGACCTACCTGATGCAGGTTTTCTAGGGTTTTTCCTGCATCTCTTTAGGTGAAACACCGGGTAGGATCCTTAAACCATATCCCGGGGGCCCTAGTTAACCCTTGGCTACCTTGCTCTACCTTCCGCATCCCCCCTTTCAATTCCCTTCCTATGCTATTAAAGGGGAGTTGCCTGTTTCAGGATCACCCTCATGTAGCCTGTTACCCAAAAAAAAATAGTCATGAGGATCCAGGTAGGAAGAAGCCACCTTCGACGATGTGCCACTTGTTTGAACCTGGGCCAGCTGTTACAACTAGATACCACGTCAAAAACGTCGAATTGTAAGCCCTCCTTTTCCTATTACGACAGTTTTAAGTGCCCACAATGTCTCTTACGCTTTTTGCACTCCAATGACCGAAGTCAATATGCCCAAATTTTTATAATTACTTTTTCTTGAAATAAACAAGATTTAAGGTATAATATACAGGAGTTTAAATGTATACTAACACCCAACTACTGAGAAACCTTGAGGCTGAGCAGGAGACCCTGAATTGTAAATAACCACTTTTGGCGTTTTATTTTATTTTAAATATTACGCGTCTTAATTATTAAAGAACATCTCCCCCACACAGACACACACACAATCGATCAAAACCAAGACCCCTTGAATAGCAGGTTTACATCAAGCTGTGGCGATCCCTTCCTCACACAAGATGAGATTTCGGCAGGCGGAAAACAGGAGATTTTTCCTCCGTCAAGCGACGAAGAAAAACGAGTATTCGGTCTCAGCGAAGTCGTCCACATCTCAGCAGAGAGTTTATGCCTAGGATTTCATAATTTTGTTATGCATATTTGTGTTTTCTTTCGACAAATTATTGAAAGCGATTTCTTTTCTCTTCTTACTTCTTTCCAACTTTCGATCAACACTTGCATATCTCCCCTCTTTCTACAACTTCGCCCAATTTAAATTACACTGACACCATTTTTCCTCTGCTTACTTCCGAGAAATACTGCTCCTTCTCTCCTCTCCTCTCCAGTTTCTTCCAACTTCAAAACACCAGTCCTTTTCATCTCCTTGTCACCTCACCTCTCCTTTTCCTTTATTTATGGATAAACTATACCCCAAGTGACGTGTTTTCACCAATCTTCATTAATTTTCAAACTACCGCGGTAATACCTTCGGAATTTAAAAAAAGCATTTGTTGCCACGAAAAGTCATCAAAATTTTCACAAGAATTCACTATTTATTCTTTCATGTCATTTCAAATACACAGCTTTCAGCTATCAGCCATCTTTGATAAAACAAGACCCATACAATATATATTGTTCACGTTTTAACATAAATACCTTCTCAAGCATGTGACCAAATAATTATCAGAGGAATCGGTACCGGTTGCTACAAGAGTACCCAACTTCACTAAGAATTTAAGTAAAATAGATTTAAAAGAATCTATATTAAAACAAGGAAATTGAGTCATAATTCTGCCTACTTGTGCGGTGTCATGAAACTTCATAAAAGTAAACTGAAACATAATTATTTAAATCAAATAAGTTCACGTCAAAATAGAAGACAAAAATTTTTCTCTTATAAATTTTACTACAAAAAATTTATAAAGTGATACATTATAAAAACTTTGTCAGTAATTTGGTCTTAAATTTAATCTATGCAATTACTGCGAAAAACAGAGTTTAGTTGTTGTAATTATTCTTAGTCATTAACGAATACTGAGATTTGGTAAATATTATATTTGCTCAGAAAAACCATTGATGCAACATTAATTAATATGTATTTCACTTTGGAAAAGAAAATTTTCTGATATTTTTGGAAATCTTTTTCGAGTGACTGAACCATTATTCAGATTTAGATTTATATTCACCGTTTTATTCACCCATTACTGTGTTTCTTCATAAGATATTGTGTGTAATTCTTTTTAAAATGGCCGGAAGACAACTCATAAATAGACGCTCTGAGTATCGATTCAACAGAATTGTATCTTGTGATCTACATTAGTCCTTAATAAGTTTTCGTCAAGGCGTGACCACGGCACTTAATTATCTAATGATGAAGTTCCCAGACTCTCGACTCCGGTCGATAACAGACTTATCGCTCCAATACAACTGTTGAGGGAAGACCGCGTGTGTTACACGGTTAAATCACCGAGACCCACGTCGACAAAATTAGTTCTCGCTTGATGGAGGAATTATACAACCTTCCAAACAAGTGTTACAATTTATATGTGAACTGATTAAATAGAAATTATTTTTGGTGGTTTTACATATAATTTATTTTAATCACATTGCAATATGAATTCATAAATTTCTATACCCTGAAATGCAGAATACATTTTAGAAACTGTAGCTATTCAAAAATAATGTACTGTTGTAATTAAAGTGTAGATCACAATCACTAAACTGACGCTGTCAATTAATTTGCGTCATAATTTATTGACTACGTAGGTCCACGCCAATGTCTGTTGCGTGCTCTTTGAAGCGCTTTGCGATGGATGTTTGAGAATGATCATCCAACTGTTATGGAACTGATACATACACACGTCTGCGATTGTAATTAGCATGTAAAGAGGGTAGTTTGGATTTATGTGAAGCCTTACACTACCAATACTGACTTGTCAGCCAAATATTAAATTCAAACGTTAACGGGAGTGACGTACGATTTCCGTTTGCATATACTCGTAGGTATCACATATAAAACAGGAAATGTGTTGAGAGCGATAGTCGACCGCTGGATATTAACATTTGTCTCTGCGGTGCGTTCGATATCGCTGTTTTGCATGGCTGCTTAATGAAGCGTTAACAGAGTCTGTCTGCACGCAACGTCACTGAAAATCCGGGTCACAATTTGTCGGATTCCTAAAATAGTGCAGCGCTACCTGTCTTCAGAAAAACTCCGGAATCATTCATTTTAATTTAGAAGTATAATCGCCACAACTGATAATTTTTTCCTTCCCGAATCTAATCGTCCACTATGAAAGATCTAACAACAATTTCACTTTATTTTCCACCTTCTTCAACATGAATATATTTTACAGGACGGCACTGAAATATAAATCGTGACTAGTCGTTGGTGTTGCGCCACTATAGTACACCTACTCAAAAGCATACTGTATATTTTTGCAGTACTTGTAACGTAAACTTGACGATTCCGATTCCACATATAATGATGGAATGGAAAACTCGCAAAACAAAAGGGAGAAGATTCTGGGACATTTCAAGCCTATTCATTTAGCATAATACACCCGGAATCATTCATTTGAATTTAGATAATCACCGCAACTAATATTTTTTTCCTTTCCAAATCTAATCCTTAAAGTCCTGAAGTGTACTTGTGAAATAGGCACTTTTAATGAAATTTAAAATATTAAATTTTCTGTTTGAGACATGCTTATGAGATCAGTTTATATTTTTAAATATGTATTTTTTGCCTTAATCGGAATTTTAAGAGTAATTTAATAAAAAATAACAGGTGTACTCTGGCAAATGTCAAAGGTTTTTAAGAAATTATGTAAATTCCGACGTAAATAATGTATTGTTGGTTCGCTAATAACCCTTAGGCTGATGCGAAATAAAAAAAATACTGAATATTTAATTTCAGTAAACTATACATAAATATAATCAAAAACTTGATTCACGAAAACTTTAAATACAAATTAGTTTTCAATTTAATACAAATTAACTTAAATCCTCTGGGAAAATTTAGCTCCTCATTTACCATTTTACAAGGATAAAAAGCTGTAAGATTGCTTTCCCGTTTTATAACTCTCCTAAAACGTGGCCGAAACAATAATTTTTTGCATTAACAAGCCAAAAATTATGTATAAAATAAATTTGAAAAACTTTAATTGAATTATATTCCGTTTTTATGACTTAAAATAACAATATATAATTAATAAAAATGTATTGAATCAGTCGTAAATTGTACAACAGCAAATTTCCCAATTGGGGCACCATAACTACATGAAACAATAATACTGAATCGGTATTGGTAGTTGATTAATCCTGAAATTTAAATGAAATGGTAGGACAATTTTCTTAACGTCAGTATCTTTAACAAGAATTGCACCGCATTGACAATCCATGTTGAAATTAACTTACACTTTAAGAAATACTCATACATTTAGGAAGTACTTTAACTGATTCTTAGCTGTTATAAAGTTACAATCTTAAGACAAATGAATTCATTTGTTTCTGCAACAAGATTGTCCAACCTTTTATTTACTTTTTTCTCATATCTTAAGCATTCCTCATACAAATTTTCCGCCTTGATAAATACATTTCTACATGAAGTGGTGACTTTTATAATATATTTTGGTCTCAGTATGTTGTATTTCTATCACTTAACAAAACAAAATTAGTTGAGTTTAGTATTTTACTTGTCAAAACACTATTACACAACTATGGGCAAGTGATATCTCAAACATTTGTTCGATAAAATTGTACATCAGCGCGAACTTTGATTACTCCAGGTATCCAGTACATATTCAAGCCTTTAAAAATATTCACCAATACTGTGTTGTACCTCATATTCTTCTATTTAGGTTGGTTTTTGAAGTCAAAGTTAATGAGAACTGGTTAATTACGATGATAGTTTATTATCGCTTATTGAAAAAATCGATATAAATTATTTGATAGTATCAAAAAATGTTTCAAATAAATAATTAGAAACTCAGTAAAATTTATTTAAATATTAAGTTATACTAGAGTAATATTAACTGAACCGTTAATAAAATTAATATATTTGGAAAATGTTATGAAAAATTAGATGCTCATCGAATAATTACTTAACACTGAGCTTATTTAATAACAACAATTCTACTAATTAAATAAAATGTAAAGTTCATTTGTCCAGTTATTTTCAAATCTATATACGGGCTTCTATCTGGAACCGTTACATGAATTATTTTCTTCTACTTCTCTTGATGGCTTCCATCAGAGAAAGTAATGATTTTGTCATTAGGCACATTAACATGATATTAAGCAGTGCAACGTATACGAATATAACACAAAACTAATAAGCTATAACGATTATATTTTACTATTTGTGGGTAGTTTACACGTTTTCCTGCTTCCTTACGATAGTTTAATTTTCACAGTATTGTTACTATGTACAACATTGCACCTCTGTCTTTTAGCTATCGGCTACTATTAAATAGGACTTTGCACTGTATCAATAACAATATAAAACTATGGAAAACTAATATATGCAAGACTATATATCAATTAGAACACATTTATGTCCTCTTTTAAGCACATGGAATAACATGGTGTTTTACTCTTTAATTCACTAACGTTTTGTGTAGCAGAATTTATACTCAATTCTAGAAAATTATTAATTCAGTCTGTAGATAATTGTTGTGATAATCAATCCTGAGACTGGTCTGGTGCAACCCTCCATGCTAGCATACTCTGCGCAAGCCTTTTATAGATAATTATGATTCATAAATCGAATATGATCTGGTGACAAATTTTTAGTGCCACCTCCCTGTATCGTAGACCGTCAATATCCTGCTTATATGTGCTCACTAGCCCTTAACACGGAAAGGAAGCAGTTTGTTGAGCTTTAAGTCAGTCAAAGGGATGAAATGGAATAGTGTGCATTTCTCTTTTCAATTAGAGATCCTGTGCTGGGAAAGGTATAGATAGTCTGCTCATTTTATTATATCAGTAATTGGTATAATTGATTAATATTTTCCCCCTAACTTTCTTGTAAATATGGTATTTATGTATTGGCCATTCACTAATAAAAATTTTGTATTTATGATAACGATGTAAATGATTATTTAAGATACTCTCCGTATTTTCAAATTATAATTGGTTTAAATATTGGTGTTAAATTTTCTCATGTCACTACTTTCGTTACGAACATTTACCACTTTATTTAAATATGTATATTTTACATTTGTATATGCTTATATATTATTCATTCTCCGAATCTATTACAATTTTCATAATTTTTTTTATAGTTTTACTCAATGATATCGGCGAATACAATTGAAATAACCAGTTACTGTTTATAAAAATAAAAAGGAGAACTACATTTTGTGGCTGATAGTTGGCCATTATATGCAAATTTAAAAAAGTTAAAGATTAGTTGTGAGGTATATTTTCCTCTTTCAATATCTTTCACTATCCTCCCATAGTACAGTAATATGATCGGAGTGTACATTTAAATTAAATAACGCACTTTTATATACGATTTATATGACGTAAATTCATAATTTATTTTCAGTATAACTAATCCAACAAGTTTCTCAATATATATATATATATATATATAAACAATTGAGTATTAAAAAAGAAATAAATTGCACATTATGGTTAGTTACAGAGGGAACTCGTGAAGTTTGTGTACTGGGATTCAGGTTGGAATCAGCGTTTGTTTGTATTGCATTGAGGCAAAACACATTCATGGGTAAACTTGATACCTTTTGCTACCGTCGGTTAAGACGTAGGGATTACCTTTGAGATACAACGAAATAGTATACCATACTTCTCATGTCCTAGGATGTAATGGAAACCTAAGGAAGAGCGTTTCTGCCTTCTCCCACGCGCCCAACACATTCAAAGATCCTATCGGTACAACTTCATATTTAATTATAACCTGAACATAATGTATTGTTAAATGCCGTGCCGAGAACCGTAAATAATATGATTGTTAACGGAGTTGTCTTTGTAAGTTGCAAAATGATGCCAAAAATAATAATGAAGAAAGTCGAGATTAAAAATGATTTCGATGCAGTTTAATGTGTCCCTCAAGAGTTTCGTACACACGGTTCAATGCCTTTGACAACTGTTACGGAAAAGTCCAATTATATGGATATCCTGTCTTTTGTTATAGGACGCTTACGTATAATTTAAGTTCATCGACACCGAGATATTTCTTTTGGAACATTTTGATTACATATTTAATACGAAATCGTATAATAATGAAAAAGTGTATAATTTTCGACGAGGTGCAGGTGTGTAACATCTGCTCTGAGGACGCAGCGCCAGTTGTGGCGTTTCGATCCTACCGTCACTCGGAAGTTACCGCATAAAAGGGCTACGACAGCTGGCGCAATGGATAAAACTTCAGGCAGCCAATGAATCTGCTGTCATATAGTAAATATAAATGCCGTTACTTCATTCTAATACCTAGTAAGGATGGTATAAATGAATAATAAATACGAGTGTATGAATGACGTCCAGAACCCAACTCTTTCAGTGAGATGAACTTTCTAAAAATAACTTCACAAAATTGATATGATAATCATATAAATTCAAATTACTGTTGTGATTCTTTATTTGAAAACAAATTCTATGATTTTTTCTGACTGTACTTCGATTAAAGAAGGTAAAAAATTTACGGCCAAAATTTGTCAGAATTAAAATTGTTTATTAATTAAATTACTTCACTACGTTTCGTTCCATTACTTGGAACCTCCTCAGGTGATAGAAAAAAATTCTTAAGTTGTATGATAGCACATATATTTATTGGTAAATTTGTACTGAAGCACGAACTATACGACAGTCGTTCAACAACAAGCCTCGGAGATAATTCATCTGCATGCCGTGAATATGGACTTAATGAGACACCAGAACACGTGTTTTTCAGTTGCTCGAGATTTTCATATGGGAGACGAGCATTAGAAAGCGATATTGGAACTTCAATAACGCGAGATAATTTTGTACCCAATATGCTGCTTTCACCTAATACCTGGAATAAAGTAAGTGCATATGCCTCTACAGTAATTCAAAGATTAAGAAATTACGAAAAAAAGAGAAATAATAATGTTTAAAGGAGACAGAGAGAGCTTGACGCTACGACTGCTTCCTGTGAAGTAATGTCTAACGACGGTCCCATAGGAAAATACACACAGTCATCGTTGGAAAGGGAGGTGTTTTTAGTGGGTAGAATCCCACACTACTATCCAGTGCGGACCCTGAGATAGTGTCTTTAGAAGATTTTCACCTGCCCTCGCAAAAAAAGCCTCGGTAAAAATTTATCAATAAATATTTGTATCATACAACTTAAGGATTTTTTGTATCACCTGAGGAGATTCCAAGTAATGAAACGAAACGTAGTGAAGTAATTTAATTAATAAATAATTTTAATTCTGACCATTTTTGACCGTAAATTTTTCACCTTCTTTATTTTAAGATTTTGTTGGCATTCACAATATAAACTAGTATGTACGGTGAGAGGTTGAAATTAATAAATATTACAATATCACATCACAGTTACACTAGGACCTTCGTCAAGCATAAAATTATAACCACGCTGTTTTGACTTAGACTGTCTTGATACACTGATCGCAATAAAAAATAAGAGGTATGGTTGATGCTCCATGGTATGTGAGTAACCAAATATTACAAGAAGATGTAAGCGTACCATTCATAAAGGATATAGTTCAAGAGAGAGCAAAGGACCTTCACGGCATATTAGAAATACATAGGAACATAAATACCAAAGACTGAATCAATGTTGACCAACGGACCTCAAAGTGTGGTAGCAGGGCTCTGATCGCAGGAAAGGATTCCATAGCGACATAAATAAAAGAAATTAAAGAAATGAATTCCAAAGTAAAAATAGGTCACTGAATTATATTATTGAGCAGTAAGCAAGACTATCAACTTCAATTTTGGCAGACAAAGACAAAAGTATAATAGAAAAGATTTATTTTCATTCATCCTATTGGGAACCAAGCTTTAAGAATATTGGAAAGTCATTAATCTTAACTTGTTTAGAAACTATAATTAATATAATTTAATATTATTTGTCATTTTCAATAATATGTCTTATTGTATGATGACGAAATGATTATAGTTAACTTTTACCGTATAAGCCTGTTATGATTATTTTTTCACTCTAAAGTATTTCTTAAACAAACATAGCTATGTACACCATTGTATTAAGATTACAAATGAATTCGTAACGCAAACCTCTTTAACAAAGCTGAAATAATTGATCAAATAATTCTTTTAAGTAATTGGATTCTTTCTTATTTTTTTAAATTTTCTGGAATTTTGTTGTTTTGATATTTATATTCTACACCTTTTCGTGCAACTGACACAAACATATAAGTCTTCCGTAATTTACTTTTATTCCTTCTATTACATAATTTTTTATCAGAGTTACTACTAAATTATTATAATTACTTATGATAAAACCAACAATGAGTAAATAAAATGACCTTATATAGTAAGTATATGTATTTCTTGAATCGCCCTCTGCAGGAAGTCCTACAATTTCATTATATCTCATGGGCTAGAAGGTATTTATCTGATACAGCTAGGGTATCACGAATTATAATTCCATAACAAATTAATTAACGGAAATGCGCCATATAAGAGGTCTTACCAGTATTACATTTGTATCAGTGTAATTTGATATAGCAACATAAGTTGCTGAACCAAGTTCATTTATTAATATGTTGCGAAAATCTCTGGAGTTCTGTAAGTTATATTTTCTTAATCTATATATTGTTGTGCAAAATAGCACAGCCTGTGTTTTATTGCAGTTCAGAGTTAACTTATTTAAAAAATCTAATTTTTAATAGCAAAAATTTTGCTATTATCTGTTTTTTCAGAATATATACAGTTTTAATTAATGTACTTGTATCATCTGCAAGGGACGAATAAGTCTAAACCGGGGACCAGCCTTCAAATTGTAATCCGATAAAGGGATCATGAAATATTTGATGTGGTTAATGGTAGGTTTTCTGGCTTTCGTATTTTTTGCAGAATTGTATTCCTCTCAATATTCACATGCTGATCAGAGTTGGAAGATTTGATTGAGATCTGATTCAAAGAACCAGCTTCGTCTCCGGAGTAAGTGATCATTGTATCAGTAGTAAATATTTTGATTCACTCCGCTCCACAGTGGTCTGAAACTAGGAAAACGTGTGACACAAGTCAGAAATGTAAGCTGTTATTTTAAATATTCAATGGAATTGTGTTCAGAATGAGTTACTACATACGACAGAGAAAACTAAATCGCCTGAAATACTAATACGTCGGTCATAGGTTTGGCAAAGTAACCAGTAAAACGTGAAACGCAGGAGATGCACGTTTTAAAGACATTTCTTCAAGTTTTTATTTATTTTTATGCTGTTTGTGAATTACAATTCGGTTTTTCGTTGCATATTCCTGGTGGTATATAACATTGTCAAAAATATGTGCCACATGTAAACAATGACGTCAAAAACAGTGTTGAAGACATTTTTAACAGTTGGTATCTTAATGTCAAAAAAAGTTGTAATCCTGGGAGATCCTGTAATTTGGATGTGTGGAAATAATAGCTTTCAATATTTCTTAAACATAATCATCAAGATAACCGGCCTTTTCGTCCCTCAGCAATTAATAATATGCATTGCTGATACGATAAATGCCTATCAGTTAATACCAAAGACTCTTTGTACAAATATATATTACAAAACATAATATTTAAATCTTAAATAAAGTTACAAATATTATGTTTCATTGACAAATAACTTTTACTTTTATCAAATTCAAATACATGACCTAAAGTATCCATTAAAACCAAATTTCATCTTATATATATATATATATATATACGTATTCACAAAAAATTAAATACAATACGAATTTCTTGGTTTGCTTATTTTTAATTTGATATTTATTTTGGTAAACAAAATGGTGGATCCAATATGGAGGATACAAGTTTGATGAAGGTATATATATGTTGCCGACCTCCTGTGGTGTAGTGGCTAGCGTTTCTGCCTCACAACTCAGGGGTTCCGGGTTCGAATCCTGGCATGGGCTTGGAAGTTTGTGTCCTCATGGTCGCGAGGATCGAGATTAAGGCTGAAACACTGACCGCGTATCACCCCAAATTTGTAACGTGTCATGCCAGATGACAGTCCGCAGCCGCCTCGGTAGGCCTAGGCCCTCAAGACGGCTGTTGAGCCATTGGAAGAAGAAGAATATATATATAATTTTTGTGAACTACGTCCATTTCGTTAATTTTATGGCCGTCAAATTGGTTCCACCATCTCGTTTTCATAAAAGATGTAAAATTTGAAATAGCATAGCTGTACTGAGTTTCAATACTTTCGATAATTTTTATAATTTTTGTCAAAAATTTTTCTAGTTTTGGATCTCTGTGAGCTCCTGAGATCCGAGAGTAACGAGCTGTTGGAATCACTCACTCCTGAATCAGATCGCAGGGATTGCGATCCCAGATGAATCAGATCGGGTGAATCGTAATCCCAAAGCTACCCGCCGTTTAATAAGTTACTGGGTGAATTATATGCACAAAATATGTATTCCCAACGTTAATATGATGTTCTCCTAACTGATTGTCCAGGATATAATCTGACATGTATTGGGCCACGTATTCTCGTTAAATGTTTCACTTTAACCTTTCAAAATTGATTCACTCTTATAATATAGGAGTAGAATTTGACCATGTCCTTAATTAAGAAAATTCATCATAATATTAAAACGAAGTACAAAAAATTATAAAAATTCTACTTAGTACAGACAGAAAATTTTAAATTGCAAATATGTAAGACTGATTGC
Organism: Eucriotettix oculatus; assembly: GCA_034510155.1. Classification (NCBI taxonomy): domain Eukaryota; kingdom Metazoa; phylum Arthropoda; class Insecta; order Orthoptera; family Tetrigidae; genus Eucriotettix; species Eucriotettix oculatus. Next base: position 75,053,721 of record CM067377.1, on the reverse strand, counting down.
GCAGTTCAGTACACTGTTGCCTTACACTACTTTTTATTCAGCGACAAGTTACGTGAGGGCAATCCACGTGGTCGCAACTCCCTTTTCAAACATAGAAAGAATTTGAATCGGCGGATGCGGGAAGGAGAGCAATTAACAAATACAATATAACCGTATGCATGAATATTTCTAGTAATTTTGTCCCTCTTTAAAAGAAAATTCGAATTAATTCGAGACCAGTACTTCAGAACTAAAAAAGTACCTAGTTATTTATTTTATTTTTATAATTATTCCTTTATTTATTAATAACTACGAAAAATGTATATAATTATTTTGTTATATATATATATAGCTCGGGACCAACTTATCCCGGGTATTTAATTGTATTATTCTGGTACATTGTGTAATTCTTGGTCACCATATGACTAAACCTGCATCGAAAACATCACAATATGAACCTAAAAAATACTCCCAGCATCTCGACAGTATAAAATACTCCCGGTACAATAACAGGACCAAAAACATTTTCAGTGCACTAACAGAATTAAATTTATTCCCCACTTAAGTGCTGAATTCATACTTAAATTGCATATTAAAGGTCATAATGTAACATAGAGACCCCCTTTACACCGGTTTCGACACTACAGTCGATAATATCCTTGTTATTTTTATATGACTCAGTTCCACCCCCACCCCTCACATGCTGCAAGGGCTTGAAATTATACACAAAAATTGCCAGGGAAAACACTATGAAAGTAATTAACTCCAAAAATTCTTTTTGACTCAAATATAAGCCTTTATTACATATAAAATTTCTCCAATTCGGCGCCTGCCCGTAGGGGAGTCGTTCGGAAGCTATACACCAAACGCTCACAGGTAATTGTTACGTTTGACCGTCTGTTTTGTCGCCTCTCACCTCAACCCGACGCTATGGGCTCTTCCGGAGCCGTGGTAAATCTCGCTTGAAAAATTCGCATTGTTTTCTTCCAAACTCTATCTACGTTCACTGTCTCAAAGATTCTGAACTCGAATTGCGTTACATGTACGCCGACCAAAATTTTGACGCCTGACTGGTGGCATTTTTTTATCACTAACAATGAATAACACGACGGAAAACGTCTAAACACACATGAAAACAAACTAAGTTTTGCTGTTAAGAAAGGAATGGTAATTGAATACGAATCTATCAATACTGTTTGAACACGTCCGTCCAGTCCAGGGTTGGGCGTATGATCGCTTCACGGAAAACCATATAAGTCGCAGTTGGTTTTGAACAGGTCCCGCTTTCTCATGTTTACAACAATAGATGAAATGAGAATCCTAGCCAACCCCCCCCCCTCTCTCATGGTGCCAAAATTTCACTTATAATAACACAGTAAGTTGAATGAATGGTATAGAAACGCATAATAGGATTTTTAACTAGCTGTTGATTTTTACGCCGCCTTTTGCGCGACAATTCCATTGTTTTATAAATATTTACATTAATATCTTCTGAACATTGCAAGATATCGAAATGAAACCTACACGAAACGTTAATTTAAAATTCCTTATTCGAACCCTGCATTTTTCATTGAAATTCGTTGAGCCGTTTCAGAGCACAAACAGATCAAGAACATAGGCAACCTACATTGGAGATTCAAACACGCGGATACAAGCAGCTTTTCCGTAGAATTTTTTCATAATATGAGATTTTGAAACTTTTCCGTACGATTTAAAAAAATCTTTTATATAATACTTCCTGACATTAACGAACACAACAAAAAATGATTATCCAATTTGGGGCAGTCCTTTGAAAGTTATGCGCGTACATACATTTTTGGGGGGCGGGGGGGGATAATCATTAAAAACAGCTAACCCTTTCTACTGAGCTAATGGTTCCGATCTGATCACTAAAGATAACGCTGCTGCCTCGATCCTCAACCCAGGAGTGTAGCAGTTAGAGCGAGCGAGCTTCGTGTGTGAGCGTAATCGCTCGCAGTGGGGAGAGTGCGGGATCATCTTGAACGAGGCGAGCAGCACAGCACGCTGCTTTATTTACCGCATATCGAGCTGGATTATCGCTTCGATCCGGCCTAGGCAGACAGTCCGATGTTAATGCCCTACTCCCCTGGGCCCTGCGACGGCGGCTAGTCAGGCGGAGCTCAAGGCAATTACGTAATTGAGTGGGGAGTGGGAGCGAGAGCGGGTAGCAGCTTAGTGCGCTGGGCTGTGATTGATAGCGCGGACGACGACTGCACGACTGCGGCATGGCGAGCCGAGCAGAGGCGAGGCGAGGCGAGGAGACAGGGTCAAGCGCGCGGCTGAACCTGTTGCCCGTGAACCTGCTCCAGACCTTCTAACCCACACGTGGAGACGCGGCGCAAGTGGCGCTACTTGCCTCCTCTGCTACAAGTCATACCGCAGGCACTACAGGCCTACCATTCGGGACAGACCAACAATTTTCTGTTAAGTTCTCTTATCATAATCTTCATTATAATTGAGTATAATTCTCCAGGGCCTCAGCCCCAAAAAGAAAGCATTAACTCAGACACACACACACACTCATGTATCCCGTCGTTTCCGATCTAGCTCAGCTCTTCCTCGATATTGCATTTTAGGGCTCCAGGTATTTTTTGTTCTTAAAAACACCAAAAGATTTAATTTAGAGTTTTAATTAAGATTCAGAGCACGAATTTGATAATCCAAAACAGGGCATGGTCATTCACTCATTTTGAAATCACTTATTCACCTACCGACGACACTGTATGGAGCAGGATTCGATTCCATTATTCGTGGTTTATCCTTGGCCTTTATAAGGCTCGTGCTAAACTTCGCAGCCACGAAACACGCCTATCACCTCCAATGCCCTATCAACGACTACCCTGTACGTTTACGTTTACGTCAGCCAAACGAAAATACGTCTCCCCGACAACTATGCGTCACGGGTCTGGTTTGGCGCGCCACTCGTCCAACAAGTAGCAACTTTCAAGCTACATTCGCGGCTTGCGTTGCTTTTGGCTGGTGCTGTAACTTTACATGTTACAATATATATATTTAAATTTAACAAGAACAAATTTATTCACATGAATAATAAAGGTTAGCTAATTTTAGATTAGCTTTGTTGTTAGCGTAAGTATAATCCATGCGCAAGACTCTGCAGGAGTAAGTAGGATTCCCTTAGGACTCTCAGCGGCATTTAAGGTGTCAGTGTTAGCCCCTTTCATATATGATTCTCTTAGGTCATAGTTTCTTGGCCGGATAGAAGTGTCTCGTTTATCCTCTCCACCCCTGTTTACCATCTCATAGTCCCCAGATAATTGACTGACTGGGGAAAGCAAAATAACATTTCAGCTCCTGAAGGACATGATGCTTGGCTCTCGACAGCCTCTTGGAGTTGGGTTTCAGCCCAGTATATTCGATGAGCTTCGACGATTTCTCGTTTTAGGAGTCGGCGATGACTATGATTTATTTAGTTGTTAACGCGACTAACCAAAAAAGTTCGAGAAAGTTACTTAGGAGTCACGGATTTATGTGATGACTTCTGCTGACCATACTTCACTGTTGAGTTCCTTTAAAGGCACTGAATTAGGAGGACCAAATTGACAGTTGTGCAACTTTCCAACATCTCTCTAGCGCTTGCTACTCTAATTCCTTGGTGACCTATATTGATGGGTTCACACAGACTTCTGCACACGGCCGACCAAGGGCGTCTTGTGTCGATCAGAGATAGTCCTTGAACGTTCCACCTAAATAATCCAAACTCAATTAGATTAGTCATTGTTCAGTTCCATGCTCGATTCACGATTTCGGATGACTGCTGCGAAACCTGAAGCTTCTGTGTGGTTATAATTCATCCGAAGTGTTGATCTCTGGTCCAAGGCGATAGAACCAAAACTACGACGTTTTTTACGGTCATGGTAGTGTAACTCTTTTGAACTCTATCCAATCTCCTTATTTTTCCTTTTCTTACTGTAAATATTTTTGTTGAAATATTTATAACGAACAATATAAAAAAATTGTTATAGGCTTTAATATTACAATGTGATGAAATTTATTAGTAATAATAAATTAGGTTAGATTAAATATAGTAAATATACTAAACTATATCAATTTAGTTGTTTGCGATCGCAAATATTTGGTAACATTTCGATTGCGTGTAAAATGTGATGACAATCTTGCGTCAGAAATAAGAAGCGAGATAAATTAATTCATACGCTAATCATTAATGAGTTTCATTTATGGTGTATGGTCTATCAACCACGCGTATTTATTGTCCATATAGGCGCTTCTTTATAGAGTACCCCCGAACAGAGATCGCAGAAGACAATCTCCGAGAAAGCATATCTTACCTAATGGTTTTTCTGAGTAACCAATGTAATTTTGAGATTTTATGGTCCGCTTTTACGTGAATATATTAAGAATCTAATGTATTGTGCACAGCTATGGTTCCAGAAACAATTTAATATTCGTTACATTTGCGTTTTGGCGTTTTTGTGGTGGCTAATGGATTGATTCCTTTGCTGGAATATATTCTATCAAAACAATTAACGTCTATAAATAATATAAATTACATAAGAATTGACGACCCGCATAACAGACAATTTTAAAACATTTGAACAATATTTTTAGTGGTGCGCGTTTGCATCCACAACAAAATCAAAGGCATCTAGCAACATTAAAATGTTTATTGTGTTTTATTTAATTTATGTATGTATTTGTAAATATCGTATTAATCTTATGAGCGAGCTAGGTTAGTTACGAAGCCAACATTACAGAAAGAATGAACGCGATAGGTCAATTATAATATCCAATTAAAATGAAATATGTATCAAGACAAGAAAATCTTCTACGTTACTGCTATTGGCTTGGCTCAAATAGTTTGAAGAGAAGATTGACAGGACAGACTTTACTGGCCTAAAAACGTGACAAAGTCTGGCTATCTGACGATTATGAATAAGAAGTATAAATAAGTAGCAACTTACACGTGATCACTCCACAAACACTAAAAAGGATACTCCTTGTGGTACAAAAACTATGAAAGGACCAACGGAACAAATTACCGGAGTCTTAACACATGACTTGCAAATGAAATGTAAACAGTAGGTCCTGCTAGCCATCCTTTTCACGGCCAAAAATTCTGGGATACTATAGTTCGGAAGGGTCGTAGCCTGTACAGTTGATTTGCATCGACGCGTATGGGCTCGGATTGGCAAGGTCACAAATAATGCAAAAAAGATTAGTCTCACTTTACTGGCAAGGACACGACTACAACCCCACCAGACAGATATAAAACCAAGGTTGGAAATATAATAAGAATATGTTTCAATGCTCAGTACATTTATTACTTTCATATTATTATATTAAATAAAATCTCAAAAATAAATTACAAATATTATTGTAGAGAAATGCCTAAATGGAGTTAATTATATCAATAAGACAGACAAATTTGAAATTTGCCTCTGAAACATTAAAAAAATGGCAGTTGAAGAAAGTTCGCCAGGTTAGGTAATTTTAAATAATGGCCTGAATTACACAGTGCGTTGTAATTTCTAGCCGCTCGAATCTCGATGATGGCACCGGAACGGGTTGCTAGGAAATGGTTAGCTCATATCCGATGTTGATACCTGTTCTGTTAACAAAGTGATGGATCATAGAAATAATTTTTCTCGCCGAAAGAGTCGAATTTTATTTGCAGGCTAAAATTATCAAATAATTTGATTCATCTAGAAACTCAATTTTGTATGCACAGAAATGGTTCTTCAAGGCGCTTATATAAAAATTAATCTTGCTTCGAGTTCTATTTTTCCATGAGTACTAGCCAGTTCCAAAAGTTCTCAAATAAAGTCCCTCATTGGCTCAACTTGTAATTTGAATTGCGTCGACGTGTATTCCGTCTGGTTGTTTACATGTTTCCCATGTGTCTAGATATTATTCTCCTTCAGTAATTAGTATATTCTCTGTCGGTCCCGCCGATAGTTTTCGGACGAAAGTTTTAGTGGAAATAGTTCCGGAGTAGTTCGACCTTACAAACTAATCCTCACAACTTATCCATTTTGCATACCACACTTAGTCCTTGTCCCTCAAGGATGAAAATTACAAGACTTGACATGAAGTTGTAATATGCTTTCCTAAATTAAAAACGTTAAACCTCTGCGCATATGAAATACTCCTTGGGCAACAGATGTCGAGGAAAAGCCCCTTGGCAAAACATTAGTTAAATATCAGTATATTATGGCTTTGTACTTAATTACAATGAAAAACATACCAGTTTCTATAAAATGCAGAGCTGTTTAATGAAAATTATTAAGTACGATAATCTGTAAATTTGTGGAGGATGTGGTGCGCGTTTGCAATTACCCCGATTATAATGTATATCGAGCTTTTATTATAAGTACTTTTTTCTACCTTCAGAAGCTGGTTAGACTGCTTACCAAGCCAACGGAAAAGCAATAATGAACGCGACTCATTAATTATAATATCCAATTGAGATGATACATTCAGCCAGACGAGAGACAGGAATCCAATACCATTACTGCCATTATCTATAATTTGAAAAGGAAGACTTACAGGGTACCTCCTGGAAACCTAAAAAAAATTGACACTTTCATGCCTTGCAACAATAAGCTGGAAGGGACAGGAATAGGAAAGGGTCCGAATCAAATAGCTGGAGGAAATGAAAATAATAGCCACCCGTTTCATGCCCGAAGATTCGGGGACACTTTCGCAGTCTGGACGTCTGACCCAAAGACTTGACAAACGAGGTCACAACAAACCAGCAAATAAGGACACAAATTTTCAACCCCGCCAGACAGGTGAAAGCGGAGAAAATTAATAGAAGACGGAACTGAGGATACTTTAGATTTATTTATTTTTTGAGATTTTTGCTATGTTCAAAGCTTCGAGTCTGCAGCATTGCTGAGCATTTGTCAATTATCTGGACGATTCCCTTCATCCATAAGGCGTATTGTAATAATTCGAGACAAGTAGCTGCTTCTGGCGAACGCAACTGAACAAGGACGAGGTGGACAAACATCCCAAACATAATTATCTACAAGCAAATTCACGTTTCTCGCCCATGGTTGTTTTGAGACTTAATTACAAGTTAAATGGCAAGTTTTGCTTTTATCTCTAGTAGATACCTAGATATTATTGCTGTCCGTTGAACTTAGCGAAAAACGAGTTCAAATTAAAAGATATTAATTATTTTTTGTAACTTTATGTTTCTATTTTTATTTAATTTGTTTTTAACTAACAAATATTTAATTTTTAATCGAATGATTTTTTTCCTTTTTCTATTTCAATTTTCATCACCAGGATAACCAGAGGGTATCATACGTAACTCTGTTAGAATTTATCTTAAAGCAAATTATTTAATTTAATGTGCAATAGAATTTCACGGATTTATAATGCATGAACTCGAGAAGCCATAAGTTTTGTGTGCCAGGGGTACTGAGTTCTTTCTAACTTGTTTATATTAGAAATCTAAATTCAATTCTATGAGATAATGTCGAAACAAACGATCAATAATAAAAGTCCGAAAACTTTTTATGGTATACTGGTGGGCGTCTTTAAGTTTCCCCCTCTATACTTTTTCCAGTAATAGCTACATCAGCTGGTTGACGTGTTTCTCGGTTTTCTCCAAGTGTTTCCTGTGTCTTTCATTTATTGCATATTTGATGATCGGTACCTGTCACTGATTGAACACTCGTGTATTGCCTTACTCGGAGAACAGCAATATTACACTTTCTGCTACAGTCCCATAATTTGGTACCATAAATCTATATGGTTTATATAATAACAGAAACATTTTAAGCGATTTTAATAACTTACAAAACCCTAGTGATTTCAACAGGCCGCCTTGAAGTATAGAGGATTGATGAGGGACGCCAGTGGAATCCTAGAATGAAGGCTAGTATTTGGACAATGGTTTTAAAATGAGAGCCGTTCTGGCATTCAGCGCATAACAGTAGAGAAACGTTGTCACAAGAGACATGTCACTAATTTATTTTGTAACAAACGATTACTGCAGCGCACGTACGTGGACAATAATACGTAACAGTATGGCATGATTTTTATTTGACGGCAAAATGAGGAGTTTGAAGGTTATCGGCTCCCATTTGGAAAAAAAAGACTTTATTGTCCGGGAGAATTAGCTAGTCGTGTGCCAATAGGATTCCACAGTAGTTGAGATAAGTTGGTAGTGTAAAAGCAATTCTGAAAACATTGGCGCTAGGCATTATATTTCTGCCAGTTAAGGATATGTTGTGCGTCAATAAACTGACTCGTAAAATGCAATAAATAATGATATGATGTCGCAGTCTCTATATTCCGTTTGTATGAATACAATTGATGTTTTAACAATGCTTGTAGCGTTCCGGTAGACCGTTGAAGGGAAATTCTTCTTCAAACAACAATACTTCCCTTCTCCTTTCCCATTAAGCATGTAAACATGCCGTGCAGATTCTCACGAACATCAGTAAGGATTTTTATGAAATGTAACGGATACTAAACAACTCTGACGAGAGATTTTCTTAGTTAATAATAGATTACTTTTCCAAAAACCAAGAGATGGTGATCGAATGACTAGATTGGGGAATTTATTGCGAAGAACTCACGAGTTTAACAATCCGTAGATGGTGTACATTAAAGTCAAAGGTAAAATAAAAAATGAGATATACATAGCATATAATTGCATTGCTATTACTAACAACGTATCGGCGTCTAATTTATTATTATGTATGCTGTTTATGGATTTTGATATATATATATATATATATATAATCAATAAAGTTGTAAATAAAGCAAAAATTATTTGCCTGTGAATGAATGGCATATTAACCAGGGGGTATTGCTGTACAGAAGGGTGTACCTGCGTTACTCCCACGCGCAACTTTCCTGAAAGATGTTTGTTTACCACGATGCTAAATTCCGTACAAGGCGTAATACTCATTCCTTGTTTACTTTCAAGGAAGCAAGAGCAGTGGAAGCGGCAGAGAGCCTAAGTGGAGCATCAGCGGACGTGCTCATTTGGAGAGTGTGTGGGAGGTGGTGGGTGTCTTTCTCGTATTCTGCCTTAATTTATTACCTCCGAGACCCATTGTTAGACAAACCATACTCGTTTCCCGCCTCATCACTTCTAGGAAATAAGACGGATGACTAACTGCGTTTTTCTTTGTCCGACTTTGTGTTGTAAAGATTTGATATTTCATATGTAGTGCGTACGTTAGCCACCATTTCTTTATTAAGTTGAACCAGCGCTAAGAAAATAGTTGTTGGTATCAATTATTTTACAAGACCAAGTAAGAACAGACACTTCCACTATCCATACGGAATTTCAGTTCCTTTATTGATGAGGAGATCCAACTTGTGAAACAACTTTATTTTCTATTAACTTACAGATAAAAGAAATACCATAAAAATAAAAACGAAAGACAATCTCATGAAGACTATAACTTTTTATTAATTCACCCTTTTGTGGAACACGTTATATTGGAGAACGTAGAGCCATCAAAATTATAATATTTAAACTTAGGAATGCATTCATAATGCTTCTTGGAAAACTACGATGATTTATTCAAAGAGGTAAGCTTGATACTCTTACGAGAATGGAAATATATTTAATAATAACGAAAACTCACCTAAACTTGTCCATGTCTGGCAGCTTACCATTAATCCCTTTCGTTGCCAGTCGTTTATATAAGTACTGATTTGTTGACGAAACAAAAACAAAGTTGTCGTACATTTCACACGTTACACGCCTCCCACAGGGATCGTGCTGACTTGAAATACCGATCATATTTTTATATCTCAATACTCATGAACATTATGCCATTTTGTATTTTGTTCAGCTATTTGTGTAACGTATATAAGGGGGATATAAATTCATAATTAAATAAATGATAAGATTTTATAATAAAAACAAGACTACAATTTACTTTAACAAAAAAACATATTTACATTAAGTATTACAATTTCTAAAGTTTAGATATTTATGCCGGCACTTCTTTCATCAATAAAAAACTTCAGATATGTTTCCAAATTTGAATTACATTAAATTCTCAAAACTAAAATTTTAACTCGAATCTCAGGGTCACATTTATGGGTCTTCTATTAGAACAGAAATATTTTCCATTAATCTACTGGGACCTGGCAGTACAGGAAATGGGCAAAAAGGGTTACAGATGTAATTACCGTGTTGGCTTAATGTAGGTTTCAGCTTCTTCCTGGTTCGTCCTCCCTCCATATCAAAGCTGCTGACCACCTATTCTTCCCGTTTGAGAAAGAATTTCAAAATCTTCCCTTGCCGTAATTCAAGCCACAGTCATGAGTGAGAAGTTTAGCTCCAAGCGGAATTTCACAGCAAATATGTCGTGCCAGCTCTCCTGTCTCACTCCTCTCGAACAATCTCAGAAAATCTCCTCCAAAAATCTGCATAACATCTCTCCTCTCATCGCTCTCGAACAATCTCCAATCTGTAAAATCTTCACCACCAATTTCTCCCTAAAAATGTCTCCGCCTGCATTTTTAAAATCTCCTCCCCACATCTTTAGTTTTTATCACGAAAGTGGCAGGGATGGATATCCAACAATAACATTTCTCGTGGTAATTGGGGAAATACACCACCCGACGCCGGCAAATTCTCACAAAGATTGGGAAATTCCCAAACCGCGATGCGGTGACTGAGCTTTTATGTCCCTTGAGCTTAGCTGCTGTCTCCTTTCTTTTGACTCCTTGCCGCAAGTGCGGTACTCTTGGTAACTTGTGTTCAGTGATATCATTGAAACGTATAAGTAGATGAAATAAATACAGAATTAGGGTCGAAATGAAATCAGACAAAAACACGTGGGAACAATTGTAACGATCCTTAACCCAGGAAATAATATTCATAATAAAAATATTTTGCGTGTTACTAAAATATGTTACAAGAATGTTGAACTGAAAGACCTATATGGAGTTCTTTGACCAAAAGAAGGGGTAGATCAATAGATCACGTTTTGAGAAATGATGTTCTTGTAAAATTAGTATTAGAGGGAAATGTGTGAGGTAATATCAGAAGAGGAAAGACAAGGATGGAATTCGCTGGTCTCAATCCAAAGGAGAATTTATGGGATGAAACCTAACGGGCATCAGGCAATTTCAAGAAATTGGAAAGGGCAGTTCATCAGTTACCACCTTCCAACATCTCATAGAATCCATGCTCAGAAGAATTCAGAAAATATTAAGAGCAAAGGGTGGCCCAACATTGAATTGAAGGGATAGGAACAATAATTTGGCCGCTCGGTGTAGAAAAGTTAACGGTACTGGAAATATTGCTTAGATACTGTTTGAGATTCAGTTGTATAAAAATACATTAATGCTCTATATATGCCGTAATAGAAGAATGGTTACGGTAATTTTTCTTTCTTAGAAATGTCATGAACAGTAAGGAATTGAACGTTATTTACCAACATAATAAAACGCGATACTGAAAATCACACATTATAAATCTAACGTCAACGGTTGACCATAGAAAATTTGTAATCTCAGAGAGTTAAATGTCTATTTTTTACTGTCCACCCACAAGTCACAAACATCTTTAGATTGAATGTAATCGTTGCATCGTCATGGGAGAGAGCCGCTGGGACTCAGCTGGAAACTACGCAAAAGTTTCGCCCAGCGATGAGAAAGTTTACGTTCATGGATTACTAAACCTGACTGAGGTCGTTACATAAGGGCGTTAGACTTTAGAATTTCAGCTACCAGCTAAAATATTGAAACAAAGTCCATGAAACCTGAACAATCAGTTTTGTATAAAATAACAAGCCTTTCTTGCGCAAGAAAATGCAATTTAAGCCTAATATGGATATGGACGAAAGAAAATACTATTCATATAAAAAATTGACAACTTGAAACAAAACCTTAATAACATATGCATGTTTGTACTATTAATATATTGATATAACTAATTTTAAAAGACATAACGTGCAACAAAAACCTTATACTTTACTAGGAAGACTGAAAACAGGAATAATATCTAAAGTTTTAAAGAAAGCTACAAATATACATGATTTTTAAAATTTGAATATAAAATATTTGATTTGCTGTTGTAATAAAAATAGAAGTATATTCTCAATTAAAGTTTAAATGAGGCCAAAAACGGACAAAAATTAGAAGAACATAACAAACTATAATTTAAAAACAACTACATGGTTCGGTCCTTATCTGGATTCTCTTAAATTATAGTTTGTTGTTTCACTCATTTTTGTCTCATTTAAACTTTAATTTAAACTTACTAAAATAACTATTATATATTCTCAATTTATTAAAATTTTTATAGATGCTAATTCCTGGCAATCAACTAAAAGTTCTCTGAAATTTATATTTTATTAATAATAGTAACCTACAAATCGTCAAATAGAAAACTGGAAATAGAAACAGATTCGGTCCACATTCACCTACTAAGTTTATATTTAACGCTCCTCCTTCAATATCAGGTTTAGATTTATTGTTGTTTCCATTATTCCTCGACTGAGGAAATACGATACGTCATAAATAACAAATAATTTTAAGAACAAAAAAGGTATATAATTAATTACAAAAATCTCAAAACAAATTAATAAATTAAAAAGTATATAGTCTAAAGTCATTGAAAACACTACATGCACACAAGAGAGCACAAACACACACTTAGAAAAAAACACATGCAATGAAGTTTTGACTACTTGGAGCTGCGCGACCAGCAAACTCTCCTTCCGAAGTAGATACAGACAATACACGAAACAAACAAACTAAAGAGCAGAAAAAACTGTACAGAAAGTTTAAAGATCTGTGATATGTTGTTTTACAAGGCAACATTTTTGCAGGAACCTTGATTTTAAATATTAGAGGGACGATTAAGAAAATCGTTACTTAATAGAATCGTTTTACTTTGCTTCACGAAACTTTTGTAGGTACTGTTTTTAACCTGTGGAGGAAAGCTGTTGTATTAAATTATCTCGGGATTGTGAATACTTTTCTGGTGTAGAGCAACGCGATGCTTGTCCGACCTTAGAGCTGAACGATTTCTGGTCGCGTATTCATGAAACTCGCCATTTGTTTGAAACAAATTAGTGTTCCGCTTTACAAACTTTAATATTTCATAAATATATACGCTTGGTAAAGTAAGTATCTGCAAACTTTTGAAGATGAGTTTGCAACTCGATATAGAATTCGTACTAGAAAGTATTCTAATGGCACGCTCTTGCAACGTAGATATTTCATTGCTCCTGGAGTAGTTTTAGAGATGCCATAGCACATAATTGAATGAAAATACACGAAGTAAATCATATTTACGTACGTTCTGTCACCGTGTTGCATTAGTGTTCTGAGAGAATAACAAGCTGAACTTAGTTTCCCAGCAAGCAGATCTATATGGTCATTCCACTTTAATTTATTATAAATCCGAAGACCCAGGAAAGGCGCATTAGCTGAAAAATTGTCTACGGGTCTATAACTAACATCAGCACTAAACTGAACTAACTTAGTCTTATCTAGGTTGAGGGATAATTTATTCACCTTAAACCAAACATTTGACCGTCCAGAGCGCTGACTACTTTCTGAAAACGGATTATCAAAGTTTTTATCTGCAATAACTATATTTGTGTCATCAGCGTAGGGAATCGATTTTAGACGATGTACGTATCCTGGAAGATCATTTATGTATAGAATAATAAGAATTGATCCTTGAGGAACTCCACATGTTATATATTCCCAATCGGATAAGTGAAGTTGGCCGTCTTTAGTTTCATTTACTACATGTTGTTGTATACGATCTAAGTAAAAGTGACGTATTTCCCCGAATTGCATAATATTCCATCTTTTTTAGTAATAATTGGTGATCTACCGTGTCGAAAGCCTTAGAGAGATCAGAAAATATTCCAGCTACCTTCAGTCCTTCATCCAACGAATTCTGGATATTTTGAATGAAGTTGTACATCCTTTAAGGAATCTTATATTTGTTCAAGAAATGAAGTAATCAAACACGTATAATTTTTTTAATATTTTAGAAAAAATATGAAGGAGATAAATGGGTCTGTAATTTGATAATTCGGATGGCGATCATTTCTTTAATAGGGGAATTACTTTGGCGATTTTCAAAGCATCGGGAAAAGTTCCAGCAGAAAGAGATTTATTAAATATTATTTCAAGTGGAAAAACTATAGAAGCAGTACATTCTTTTATTATTTTACTAGTTATACCATATATATCTGTTGCTGATTTACACTTCAAATTTCTTATTACTGTGATTATTCAGCTTTATTTATTGGTTGCATAAATATAGTATTCGTAATTTTAGAAGTGGAATTTTGTAATAGATTGAAGAAATCCTCATCATGACACACAGAATTATGTTTAGCCAGAAAGTGTGCAATATTAATGAAATACGAATTGAATTTGCATGCCACGTCTCTACCACAAGATGTTTCACTTTGTTCTACAAGTGCAATTTCTTTATAGTGCAGTTTCTTTCTGGACCAATAGGATTTTTATTCACTCAAAGAACATTTTGTACGGAACCGTTGGTAAAAGCCTCCTCGTAAGTGTTGTACTTATTAACTTAATAATATGCGGTAGTACAACACTAAATGAATAACACTATTGTATATATTATATTGATAAATATAAAGTAAAACTAAGAACCTCTTCATCTGACACTTCATGTGAAAATTCATTGAAAAAATATAAATTTTATTATGTGTCATATTTATTCACTTCAATATGTTAGTCTTGTTCATAACTACTAGTAAAATGGACTTAATTGAAGTAGACAAGAGTTAAAAATATTGTCAGAATTTTAAAAAATATTATTGAAAAAATCGTATCTTGACAAAATTTTATTACTAAGAGTGAAAAATGCTAGTCGTATATGTTATAAAACGACTTTAATCCCAACTCTAGGTACGTATATATTATTTGAATATTTTTAAAATAAAGAATTTACATTTGATTTAAATTTATTTAAAATGCATATATACACAGTTATTTTCATGGTAAATACAGTTAATTTCACAAATACGATAATTTACCATAAATTATTATTTTCAGTATATTTAAGGCTCAATGATGAAATATTACATAAAAGGGGTTTTAAAGGAACCTCATCTGTATCTAAATATAGTCTATAATCGTCATTACAAGCGAAAAGTATTTGTTTCTACTTAATATTATGGTACTGAGTACTGACAATGTCCGAAACTGGAATTTTGGATAAGACAGTGATTAAATCTTGGACAATGATCTCAGGCCGTAAGTAATAATATTAAGACATGAATCACTCGTAAATTGGTTAATAAATATTCTTCTTTTAAAAAAATCAACGTTTTATTGAATTGTCACAGAAAACATAATAATTTTAATGATTATTATGGGAAAATACTTTCTTTAAAAGTAAATTTCTTAATCAACTGGAATGACGCGTTACACCTTACAAAATTTATGGTTAGAAAGCAGCTTCATAATCTACGCGCTTAAAAGTATAATTATATCCTATAACTGATGAGATTATACGCTGATTATTAATAGCGGATTTACAAAAATTGCAAAATGTATTTGATTTATGGCGGGAAACAAATGTTCGAGGTATAGGCTTTAGAGGTAAACTAAAATAATTACCAAAAATACTGTACATTATTTTTTCTTCTTTGTCTCTACAACCCACTGAGGGCCTTGGCTTACCGGGTCGACTTTTTTTTTTGGTTAACAGGCTACATGAGGGTGATCCTGAAACAGGCAACTCCCCTTTAATAGCATACTATTTTATAAATTAAATACTTCTCGTAATAAAAACAGGCCGCGAGAAACTGTTAATATATATTATCTACCATAAAGAAAAATAATTCCTCTAGTACAGAGAGACAGTTTATAAAGCTACCAAATTAAAATAATAACTACCCATTTGATGCTTTTATTTTAAACATATGCATCTTAATTACACTGGAAAAATTAAATTTACCTTTCATGATGCTGTTACTTATAAAATACAATACATATTTTATAACGTGTACTGATTCCGAAAATTGGATAGAGGGTTTTTAATTTTTTAAATTGGAACGATTTAAAAACGTTTCAGTTGTAATTAAAGTTGTCTGTCATTCCACGTTGATGCGCTGCAGTAAATTGTATTTTAACTGAAAGAGAACGGTAGTGAGAACATAATTTATAATAAATGTGAGCACGAATAATGAATGAATGCATTCCGTTAGTCCCTATGGGTCAGCAATAAAGCAGCATATTCAAGGGAGGGCGGTTATTAGCATAACAGTGTTGGGTTTCTGTGTGGCTGCAGGGGACCGGGATATCGATTTTGAATCTCGCAACAAGAAGGGATCAGTGGCAAACAGCAAGATGATCTGCTTTAAAACTCCTGTGCCGCATTTATGGCTATTACATAAAGTAACACCTAATAATGTTCGCGGGTATGTGGCATTTATTTACAAAAAAGGGGTGATAGGACAACACCGCAAATTATGTGCACGGTTATCAATACAATTCTGTTCCTTATTGGTACAACAGCCATCTTATTCAATCAGCTTCATTTTCACTACCAAGGTCAACGTAGGATTTTAAACTGACGCTATCTGGTATTGTATTTTAATAATAATATTGTATGCTCGTAACCCTTCCTCCTCTCACAACTAGAAGTTATTTTGACGCTTTTTTCTTAC
The DNA here is from genome assembly GCA_034510155.1 of Eucriotettix oculatus. NCBI lineage: Eukaryota > Metazoa > Arthropoda > Insecta > Orthoptera > Tetrigidae > Eucriotettix > Eucriotettix oculatus. The sequence goes on along the minus strand of CM067377.1, from coordinate 75,037,081 downwards.
TTATTCCACACAATATAATTGGCTTTGCATTCTCTTTGCATTCTAATATTTACCTTAAAGCGAAATATCTACTGTAATATTACAGCTTACACTTTAAAACATTATGCTTACTAAGGACTGGCTATACACTTGCAATAAATAGCTGCAATTTTCTACTACTCACGGCACGTTCAGGCTAGAATATACAACAATTTTGTTCAAATAAAATCATACTTCATTTTATGTCTGCATGTTTTGTCAACGGACAATATATAGACTATATTAGTACTTCAACATAATTATACCCAGCTGGGGCTGATAGATGCGAACAGCACAGAACAATTAGTTTAGTTTCCCATGCATGCAAAATATTAACGAATATAGTATATAGGAGGATGGAACATCTAATAGAATGTGAGTTATAAGACGAACAATTTGGTTTTAGGAAGAATGTAGGGACAAGAGAAGCAATATGGACATTGCGACTACTTTTAAAAGGAGGATACGAGAAAACCGGCTTACGTTCATGGCATTTGTAGATTTAGAAAAAAACGTTTGATAATGTGAACTGGAACACACTATTAAGGATTTTGAAGATCACTGGAATCAAATAACGAGAAAAGAGGCTTATACATAACCTATACAGAAGGCAGGCAGCAGTAATCAGAATAGAAGACCAAGAAAAGGAGGCCGTAATCAAGAAAGGAGTAAGACAAGGATTCAGTCTGTGGCCCATGCTGTTTAACTAACATATAGAACAGGCGATGAAGAAAGTTAAAACGGAATATAGTAAAGGAATCAAACTGCAAGAAGAAAAAATAAAAACCATACGCTTTGCCGACGATATTGTAGTATTAGGGAGTCAGAAGAAGACTTGTAAACCATAATAAATGGCATGAACGTGGTCCTGAAGAAAGAGTTTAATAAGAGTATTAATAGATGGAAAAACAAGGCAATGGAGTGTAGTATGGGACACAGTGGAATAATAAAGGGTGTTAGATTGGGAAGGGATATTTTGACGGAAGTTAAGGAATCCTGCTACTTAGCAGGAATCGTAGAAGTATAGTAGACATGAAGAGTAGGATAGCACAGGCAAGGAAGGCTTTCGCGAAAAAGAGTTATTTACTTACGGGTAATGTAAATGTTAATATTAGGAAATCGTTGCTAAAATGTTTGTATGGAGCGTGGTGTTATATGGGTGCGAAACGTGGACTATAGGAGATGGGGAAAGAAAAATAATAGAAGCCTTGAAATGTGGTGCTATAGGAGAATTCTGAAAATCAGATGGGTGAATAAAATTACTAACGAAGAAGTTCTGAAAAGAATAGGGGAAAAGCGAACAATATGGAGGACGTTGACCAAGAGAAGGGATAGATTAATAGGTCACGGCTTAAGGCTTGAGGGTCTTGTAAAATTAGCATTAGAGGGAAATGTGAGGGGTAAGAACAAAAAAGAGGCCAAGGATAGAATACGCGAAGTAGATAAGGGAGGATGTGGTTGTACTAGTTATAAGGAAATGTAAAGGCTTGCGCAAGATATATTAGCGTGGAGAATTGCAGTAGACCAGTCTTAACACTGAATACCACAGCAACAAGTCTATCATCTTTGAGTGATTGGCATTAACTATATTAGTTTATATTTACTTCAAAGAAATTATTTCAGTTGTAACACCAATTTGAGATTTTCTTAGCGATGAACGAAAATCACCCACAATACGCAGGTGGTACTTCTTCAATCTGTCGTCTTTCCCCATGATATATTCCACACCTTGCTTCCAATTCTGTGGGAACGATCAATTACCTACGCTTGTCAGCGACGTTGAACCAAAGTCTGTTTTTATTGCACCACAAATCAGATTACTCTCAACGACACAATTTTTCACAGCTGTTTCAGAACAGATACGAATGTATGGCAGAAATCAGACTGTAAAATGAAGAGTGCAAAAGAAAAGTAGTGATTGCACATGTCGCAGTTTTCTGTTACGCACTATATATTTAATTTCACGGATTTTTGTAAATACAAAATACTTCATTATGGTCAATAACATCATTTTGACAGCTCGATAAAGGTGATTAAAACAGTCAACAACAATAAACAAGTTTAACAGTCAAATATGGGACTGTCTAGTAAAGGAGAACAAGAAAAATAATAGACGAAAATAAAATAGAATAGATCACACTAATATTTTACAAGTGACAAAATTAATCTTTATCTTTTCGTTTAAAACCTAAGTTCGAAATAATCACCATTCCATGCCTTATTGGTCACTCAATATACGTGTTTCCACCACACAAACTTCTTCCTTCTCCATTGCAGTAATTCGATACTTTTCATCACCTGCTTCAGGATTAATGGACTCAGCATTTTTCTGCTTGGTAAACATAATATTCTTCCTTTCAAATGCAATTAATTTCATTTTTTTTAAAATATACAATAACGGACCTAAAGTCAGAAATAGAACATGTTTAATTCAAAACTGGCTGCACCAGTTCAGTTCATTATATCATAAAATTAAAAATAACTACTTATATATCGTTGATATCCAAAAAAATATATACATTTTTTGATATGGCTACTCAATTTATACATTTAACTTAACCTCAGTATTTTATTTATACTTGAAAACAATGCAACCGTCCACGAAGATTTTGTATTGGACCTCAGAGGCGTGCGTAAATCTTTTATATATGCTAAAAACATTAATGGCCTCATAATGCTTCCATGAGGCACGCCTGATGTTATTTAAACACTATTGAACAATTATAAATTCATTATTACTTCGGGTTTTCGTTTCACAAAAAAGTTCGCAAATTGCATTTAAAGATGCAAGTATCAGTCCTCGTTGTTGTTGTGCTTTTCAGTTCTACGACTGGTTTTATGCGACACTCCATGCTAATCTATTTTGGGCCAGCCTTTTCATTTTCGCATAAGTAGTACACGTCCTCCGTAATCAGCTTAGCGTATTTCTTCCTTGGCCATCATCTTATGTCCTTTCCCCCCACATTTCCCTCTAATGCTAACTTTACAAGACGCTCATGTCTCAAAACGTGGCCTATTAATCTATCCCTTCTCTTGGTCAACGTCCTTCATGTTGTTCGCTCTTCCCCTATTCTGTTCAGAACTTCCTCTGATTTTTTTCCAAGTGTATTGTTGTGTATTCGTTACTTTTACTTTGTCAGAAAGTGTTTCTTCTCTATTGTCTGTCGTTCCTCTGTTGTTTCTCGGGTACATTCTACCGTCAGTCTACAACTTGAGCCTCTTCACACAGTTTTAAACAACAGTCTCATGATTTCGTACAAATTTAAACTTTGATATCAC
>CM067377.1:74951062-75033684 GCA_034510155.1 Eucriotettix oculatus | reverse complement strand
AATCACCGTATCTCGAACCCTAAACTACTTAGATATCAATAAAACAGACTCTTATTTTGTACTCTTACTACTTCCTCTTGTACGATACACAGGATGGCGAATACGTCGTAGTAACAACTTCCTTCTGAAGATACTATTCGATGAGGCGCGGATGTTTCCTAGGTTCCTTTGTACAACACAGCCGCCGCCACTGATGTTTGGACGTAACACAGTATTTCGGAGGAAAGCAATTTTAGCTACAGAACAGTAATACATTTTTGTCTGAGAGATTTCTTAGATATTTTGATGAAAGACGTTCTAAGACTTTACGTAATATTGACAAAAAACAAACTGGTATCTGATAAGGAATCCAATTTTTAAATTGGAAATAGAGTAATATTTTCCCAGCCTTCAGGAATGAAGAAAGACTTTGTCTGAAATATGAAATGGTTGCTTTGGGTACATTCTCACGGCTTCCCCTCCTAGCCTCTGACGAAATACTATCTGGCCCGACCGATTCAAGTCCTTCAATTTTATGATGTAGAAACGAACTTTGTACGCTTTTAATTTTTAAGTAGTGAAGTATCTTTCAACGCCCTTACTCCGGCATGTTAGTGAAGCTCTTGCCTTCTTCCGCGGCTTACACATTCAAAAAAAATTCTGTAAATAATTTAGAAAACCTTCAACAATTTGCTACATTTCACATATTACTACGTTTAAAACATTGGAGCCGTGGTGGTGGCAAGAGAGGGGCTTATCTCGCCAAACCAGCTGCGTCAAACTATTTTTTTATACAGGTGCTTTTTTACATTATTATTATATACATTTGTGTCAAATCTTTTTCGCTTTATAGAACTGAAATACTCTTAATATTGTCACGGGTCTCAGTTAATAATCGAACTAGCAGGTTTTATAAAAACACTTTTATTCAACTCGATCCACTCGCACCGAATGCACACCGTAAAACTGCCCCTCGCTCACAACCACACCATAACATCAGCTACAATACAAAGTTCTTGTGGGTAAAGACATGTCTACTAATACATTTGTTAATGTCATTGAAATTATAATAAAACTAAAGTTACAAACAAAATAATAACAAATAATGTGGCATTGCTCCTCTTCCAGGAGGACAGCGACCCGCTGTTTGTTTTCAATGCTATTGATGGTTCAGGCGCATGGCTCCCTGCTTGTGTGTGGAGTATCGTGTCCTGGATCACCACCGGCTATGGCAGTCTTGTCGTTCTCGCTGAGCTGTTTTGCTGGGTCGTGGTAGGGTTTCATGCGTGCAACGTGGACGACATCTTTCCGTTTACGCTTTCTGGACGATGGATCGTAGTCTTCGATTTCGTACGTGACATCGGAAAGCTGCCGTGTTATTTGATAGGGTCCAAAGTACCGCCTCAAAAGTTTTTCGGATAGACCAACTTTTCGTATCGGTGTAAAAAACCCATACAAGATTCTTTGGTTTATAAGATACCGCCTTGTGTTTCGCGTTGTATCTTATTTGATCTTTTCCCTGCGCGCGTAAGGTTTGAATCCGCGCCAGTTGCCGAGCTTCCTCCGTCCTGGTTATTTGGTTGTTTGACGTAATCCTCCTGCCCATCATCTGTTACTAGTGGGAACAGTGTGTCCAGTGTTGTCTCAACCTCTCGCCCGTGGACAAGGAAAAAACGGAGTGAAGCCAGTGGTAATCTTGTTTTGCAGTGTTATATGCAAAAGTTACAACGGCAGTATAGTGTCCCAATCATTTTGTTCGAGGTCGACGTACATAGAAAGCATGTCCGCCAAAGTCTTGTTGAATCGTTCTGTTAGGCCATTCGTCTGCGGATGGTAGGCTGTTGTCATCCTGTGAGTGATATTGCACAGTGCGATTATCTCGCTCACCAACTTGGACCGAAAAACTTGACCTCTATCCGAGATCATAACACGAGGCGCGCCGTGCTTGAGAACGATTTCTTCTACAATAAACTTTGCTATCTCTGCAGCAGCTTCCGCTGTTGGAACGGCTCGGGTTACCGCATAACGCGTATGGTAGTCCGTACATACTATTATCCACTTATTGCCTAAAAATCGTCTTCGGAAATCTTCCTAGAAGGTCAATTCCAATTCTGTGGAATGGAGCCACTGCAGGTGGAATCGATATCAGTTGTCCGGGCGGCAGTTGTGGTACACTTTTCCTTCGCTGACATTCCGGCAATGGCGCACGTAACGCCTTACATCTTTGCAGAGGCCAGACCAGTAGTATCTGCGCCTAATCCTATCTGCAGTCTTAGCGAATCCTAAATGTCCGGACGATGGTGCGTCGTGAAAATATCGTAGAATCTCTACTTTCATATGTGCCGGTATGACGACTAACCAATTCCGTCCCATTGGAATATGATTTCGCTTATACAATGTGCCATCAATTAAGTGGAATCCTTCCTTTCTCAGTTTTTCCATTTTCCAGATCTTCGATTATCTTCCGCAGATTCTCGTCACGACGTTGTTCATTACGGTGAGATTGGTCAACGCAGCTACAGCGGGACCCATGCGGTCCAAGTCCGTTTGATCATTCAACGGATTCCTTGAAAGGCAGTCAGCATCTTTATGTACACGTCCATTTTTATATACGACTGACACTTCATACTCTTGCAGTCTGAGCGCCCATCTTGCCAGGCGACCTGATGGGTCCTTGAGGTTAGTCAACCAGCACAGGGAGTGATGGTCAGTTACGACAGTGAATGGTCTCCCAAATAAGTATGGCCGAAATTTATTAATCGCCCAGACAGCAGCGAGACATTCCCTTTCGGTTGTTGAATAATTTCTTTCGGCTTTAGACAGTATTCGAGAGGCGTATGCAATTACTTTTTCAGTGCCATCCAGAATTTGCACCAGCACGGCACCTATTCCGTAACCGCTTGCGTCAGTGTGTAATTCTGTGAGCGCTGTCTCCTCGAATAACCCAAGTACAGGAGCGGACGTCAAAGCTTTCTTCAAAACATTAAAGGATCTTTGTTGGTCTTCGTTCCACAGGAATTTAGTGTCTCCTTTAAGAAGGTCTTGGAGCGGGCGAGCCTTGATGCAAAAGTCCTTTATAAATCTCCTGAAGTACGAACAGAGTCCAAGAAAACTCTTGACGTCACGGGTCTTCCGAGGGGTGGGAAAATTTGTGACTGCTCTAATCTTGTCCGGATCTGGAAGAATCCCGTTACCGTTCACTAAGTGCCCAAGAATCTTTATCTCCGATGCTGCAAAGAGACATTTCTTGGATTCAATCGAAGGCCTGAATCTTGTAAACACTTCATTACAGTAACTAGGCGGCTTAGGTGGTCCTTGAACGTATGGGAGAATACTATAATATCGTCCATGTAACACAGACACGTCTTCCACTTAAGATGTCGAAGCAAATTATCCATCATACGCTCAAACGTTGCTGGCGCATTGCACAAACCGAATGGCATCATTTTAAACTCATAAAGTCCATCTGGAGTCACGAACGCGGTCTTCTCCCGATCCGCCTCGTCTACCTCGATCTGCCAGTAGCCAGTATGAAGATCCATTGTTGAAAAGTATACTGCTCCGCTTAAGCAATCCAACGTGTCATCAATCCGTGGAAGGGGATATACGTCTTTCTTAGTGATTCGATTTAATCCGCGATAGTCGACGCAAAAACGCCAGTTCCCGTCTTTCTTCTTTACGAGAACTACAGGGGATGACCACGGACTTTCTGAAGGTTGAATAATGCCCTTTTTTAACATCTTGTCAACTTCTTCGTGTATGATCCGTCTCTCTGCTGGTGACATTCTATAAGGTCTGTGGCTAACCGGATGATTATCCCCAGTGTTGATGCGATGTTTAACCGTAGGTTTTCGGAGAGCTATCGACTCTTTCCCGGATTCGAATACGTTGGAGAATTCTCTTAGTACGTCCTGTATTTGCTTTCGCTGCTCCTGTGTCAAATTGGCTCCAAGAAGCAACTGCGTAGCCTCCTCGTCGGCTTTCCGTCGTACGTCTGTTTGTCGTGTACTTTCCTCGAGGCTACAGAGCTGGCCCTCGTGTATTGTCTCGGCTATTCCAATGCAAATTCCTCTAGGGATTAGCTGCGACTGATTCTTGCCATTAGTGACCCAAATATATCCTTCGCCATCGCAAATGTCTAATATTGACGCCGGTACATACAATTCCCTTCCGAATAGCAGTGTCTTATTACAACTCACGAGCAGGTCACAATTGTCAGCGTTCGTGGCACGGACTCGGATTCGCTGTGCTGATGCAGGCGGAACAAATGTGTCTTCTAGTACGAATATCCGACTCTCGCCTTGTGGTACGATCTGAACATTTTTCACTTGCCTCGTCAAGGTAGAGTACAGCGTCGCCACAGTCTATGACGGCCTGCGACGCCTCGAGGAAGTCCCATCCTAGAATAACATTATGACTGCACTCAGGGATGACTATAAATTGAAATGGTTGAGTCTGGCCGTTAATACTGATTCTAAAAGTACAGGTTCCAATAGTCCGTACCTGACTTCCGTTGGCGGTCTTCAACGTAATTTCCCTATCGTCTTTTATCATGGTCTTCTTGAACTGTCGGCGGTAAGCATCGGCTATTACAGAATAGGAGGCTCCAGAATCTACGAGGGCTCTAGCTGGCTGATCGTCGATGTCGATATTTACGTAATTCCCCGTCATCCTAGCGACTGTCGTCCAAGGAGGATTTTTATCAGCAGCGGCCGCACCTCCGTAGGTGGTCGCCCATCTCAGTTTTCCTGGCTGGATGAACGGCTGGATCGTCTGTATGGTGACGGTGAACGTCCGCGGCGTGCAGGTGATCTGCTTCTTTGTGGGGACGGACTGCGATCGGCGGTTCGGCTGTATTCGTCGTCTTCGTTCTGTCTTCTTGGTTGTTGACGTCTGTCGGCGTAGTAGTCATCAAAGATTTGCCTCCGTTCACGGCAGTAACGTACCACGTGGCCTGGACGCCCACAATGGAAGCACACGGGTGTATTGTCTGTAGTCCTCCAAACATCTGTTCGTCGTCGTGGTGATTCCTTCTGTTGACTCGAGGATTGTCGACGGGATTGCACGATATACGACTGTCTCGGTTTGTTACGGATCGTGGCAGCATAACTTATCTGTGGTCTTTCTGCGACGTACGCTGGTTCGGGCCTCGAAAGGGGAGCCATGCTTCTTTGTATTTCTTCTTTTATTATTCCCTCAAAATCTAACGGCTGCGGTTCTATATTTTGTGGCATAAACACTTTCTGTATTTCCTCTCTGACGATCTGTCTTATTAGAGTGGCCATATCTTGTCTCTCATCCACCTTCGTCATTGAAGCGACGTTAGGTAAACGTTCATAGCGTCGTGGAGCTATTCTACTCTGTTGTGATAGCTCTATGTGGTGGCACCATTTTATGAACTCCTCTGTTGTTGTAATGTTCAGGATACGAATGGCCTGATAAATGTTCTCTGCGACGCCCTTCATCAAGTGACCAACTTTCTCTTCTTCGTCCATTGACGAGTTTACTCGATGGCACAGTGCAATGACGTCCTGTATGTAAGACATTGCGCTTTCCGTTGATCCTTGTGCACGCGTCTTCAATTGCTCCTCCGCACGCCTTTTAAGTTTCTGGCTGTCACCGAAAGCTGCTTTTATCCCTTCTTCGAATACGTCCCAGGAACTAAGTCGGTCTTCATTGTTTTCGAACCACTGTTTCGCCGTATCTTCTAAGAAGAAGTACACATTGGCTAAACACACTGTGTCGTCCCAGCGATTGTGTTTGGCGACCCGTTTGTATTCTTTTAGCCATTTGTCTGGATCTTGGCTGGTCTCACCTTTGAATATTGTCGGATTCCTAACTTGATGGCAGGAGCTTAAAGGTGAAACAGCTGTCGTGGTCGCCATCTTTCTAACCCTCGTACGCTGTTTCAAATAAACTCCGTACTCAGGTGGCAAATGTTTAAGGCGACGGCTTCTTCTAATGGGACCCGTGTTGAGGATACCTGGCGTCTCCACCAAACTGTCACGGGTCTCAGTTAATAATCGAACTAGCAGGTTTTATAAAAACACTTTTATTCAACTCGATCCACTCGCACCGAATGCACACCGTAAACTGCCCCTCGCTCACAACCACACCATAACATCAGCTACAATACAAAGTTCTTGTGGGTAAAGACATGTCTACTAATACATTTGTTAATGTCATTGAAATTATAATAAAACTAAAAGTTACAAAACAAAATAATAACAAATAATGTGGCAATATATTACAACACATAATAATATTCGACGTGTAATGTAGTATCCTTAAAAAAATTATCGGTTTTATATGAAAAGGAACAATAATTATTTTAATTGAAAGATAATTCATGCATGCAAGTACAAAAATAAAGTAGCAAACTTGGAATACAGACGAGTATTGTAAAGTTGATTAAAGTAATATATTATTCCTTAAACACTTTTAAATGAATTTTTGAATCTTAGACACATAGAGAAAAAAAGAAATGACGTAGCTGAAAGTAAAAATGTTAAGTAAGTGTAAATATTTTAATTTATGTTAATGTATAAAGTGTATGTAACCTTTAATTTTGGTAATTTTATAAAGTTAAATGTTATGTAAATGTGTAATCGGTAAAGACAACGACGTTAATCGGAGTCGAAATAACATTTTAATAAAGCAACAGTCACGTAGTTTTATTCTGAAAAAATGAACTTTCGGTACTACGACATATTAAAACATTTATCTTAAACAAAATAAAATTGGCCGAGTGGTCTGGAGAGTGGGGGAAGGCTATATAAGGATAATCTTGAAACAGGTAACTACCATGGGAAGGGAATTTAAAACGGAAGATGTGGAAGGTAGAGGAAGGTAGCCAAAGGTTGACTAGAGCCCTTCGGCTGTAGTGTAAGGACCCTACCCGGTGATTCACCTAAATGTGATATAGGGAAAACCCTATAAAATCTGTATCAGGTAGGTCGTGAATTAGGCACTGCTCCCACACCCTTCTGATGACTGGAGACTGGATTGTTGTTGGACCACAACAAACTCGACTCCATGCGTCGATCAAATTTGAGGGGCAGCTGGTCGACTGGTCCAATGCGATCAGAGAAGAACTCTTTCCATATGTGGAAGGTCTGTGACCCCCATGCATGCACCCGTTGCTCAATGTCGTCTCTGTTTGAGGGGACCTAATTTAAAAGAACCTTGGCCTGGAAAATCCAATAGGAGGTAGTCGACCTTGACGGACCTTCCCGAAATCATCTGAACCAATGCTGACTGTGAGTGGCCCAAAACGTTGTAATTGTACGGTACAGTGTGTGTACTGCACTCCAGAGATAAATATTTTTCTATATTTTTAAATACTTAAATATATTTTCAGTTATAGAAAACATTAATTAAATTTACATGTCATTTCGCACTAAACAGACCAAATAGACGGGTCAACTACCTTATTCGTATAACAGACATTCATTATTTATGTGTATCAAAATTTCATACGTGTGTTTATGTATTTGTGTTTTTATGTGGCGGATACAAACGTAATTGCGTGTACCAATTTAAACTAAATTTTGTACACAAGTTCTTTGCAACTCAGAAAATCAGCACTGTCGGGGTAAGACACGGAAACCATCCATATGGGTGGGGGTGGAAGCGGTGGAATTTTAAGCTGATATAAAATATTTACAAAAGGCCTCATTGGTTTGAAATTAAATAGATCAGGGGTACGTCCGGTAATTGTAGCCACACGAAGTAAAAGGGGAATGAACAGCTTACTTTTTGTTGATCTCTGTGTGGCTGCTGAGAATGATGTACTGGTGATATCCTTTCCTTCAAGTACGGCGTACGCAGCTCTACGCGGACTGATTTCTCCGCTGGTCAGACGCGCTCGAACGGGCTCTCCAAATCCAAAATCCAAACAATTTCTCGGTCTCATTTCCACTCATACACTTCTCCCAGCCTCTCCAAAAACCGCTCTCTCTCCCTTTCTTTCTCTCTCACTGTCTCACCTCCGTCTTCAAGCCCTGCACTCTCCTATTTCCAAGAGACACACTATTCTCTCTGTCTCACTGATTCACCTCCTCCAATCTACTGTCTCTATTCCTGAACTATCTCTCTTCGCCGTTTTCATCAATCAGTTATTTCAAAGTTTTGTCAAAATTTATCATATTATCATAGTATGTACTTGTAAACTAAAAAATCATTACACTTTTCACAGAAATATTAAATTTTACATTGTTGATTAGTTTCTTTGTGACATGCCCCGCATCGTTTGCTCTTACTTCTTGGTAATTCCCTTGTCGTTGCCTCTTCGTTATCTTCAGTTTCCGATTCATCCAACAGTTCTTCAATATCGTCTTCCGGCACAACATTTGAGTCACAGATAGACGACGAATCTCTTCTATACGTTGAGCGTTATTCAAGTCATATAATTTTTTACTCCTGTTGGAAAACTGTTCACAATCACATAGAAAGTTATGAAAGAAGAATCCATAAAAAGTAATAGTATTCACTTATAAAATAATCTTGAATATTCATCAATTATTTCTACGAAAATAACTCGATAATCATAACGTACTAGAGCAAAGAGATGCCGCAAAAACTGGCAGAAGTGGGCACTGTAAGTCCCAAGACCTATGATGAGTTTCTTTTTCAATTTTCCGTGATTTTTATAAAACCTACAGCCTTTTCTGGGATGTGACCTTGGGAAATCATTGTAAACAAATTTTTCTGGGACGTCTTGAAAGTTCATTCAAGTAGATTACCTTGGTTACCAAATATGAACGAAATTAAACGCTGAACCTACGGCGCCTGTCACAGGGTTAACTTTTGATTATATTTCGTTTATATTGTATAACAATTAATTAATCCAACTACATTAGATTGACTGGAATTGGTTACTAATTTCTAAGTAGAATATCATCAGTAACTACTTCGTCTTTAGCAAAGATCGCAGGTTTTCCCGGTGTATTTTTTCATTAGGCGCTCTTGGGCTTCCTACCGGGTGAGAGAAGGCAGATATCACTTGATAACGATGACAGTGAACGTCAATGAAACGTAGTGTTCCTCTCACCCGGTCGGAAGCCCAAGAGCTCCTAATACTTCCTATTTATTTGTGATTAACCTATTCGTAATGCCATTTCTTTGCGAAATAGCATCTGATAGCCACATAACCATATGACATTTGTAGATTTAGAAAAAGCGTTTGATAATGTGAACTGGAACATACTATTAAAGATTTTTAAGAACACAGGAATAAATTATCGAGGAAGAAGGCTCATAAATAATCTCTACGGAAGGCAGTCAGCAGTAATTAGAAATGAAGATCAGGAAAAGAAAGCAGAAACCAAAAAAGAAATAACAAGGATGCAGTCTGTCGCTCATGCTGTTTAACTTATATATATATATATATATATATATATATATATATATATATATATATACAGGAATATGGAAAAGGAATCGTACTGCGAGGAGAAGAAATAAAACCCTACGCTTGGCCTATGACATTGTAGTTCTAGGGGAGTCAGAAGAAGACTTGGAAATCATAATAAATAACATGAACTCAGTCCTGGAGAAAGAGTTCAATATGAAGATTAATAGAGGGAAAATCAAGGTAATAACAAAGGGTGATAGATTTGGGAGCGCCAGTTTGAAGGATGTTAAGAAATTCTGCTACTTTGGGAGCGTAATAACTAGGGATGGTAGAAGTATAGTAGACATAAAGAGTAGGAAAGCACAGGCAACGATGGCATTCGCGAAAGAGGAATTTACTTACGGATAATATAAGTGTAAATATTAGGAAATCCTTGTTAAAAACGTTCGTATGGAACGTGGCGTTATATGAGTGCGAAATGTAGACGGTAGAAGTTGCGGAAAGGAAAGAATAGAAACCTTTGAAATGAAGTGCTATAGGAGAATGTTGAAAATCAGATGGGTAGATAGAGTAACTAACGATGAAGTTATAAACAGAATTGGGGAAGAGCGAACAATATGGAGGACGTTAACAAAGTGAAAAGATATATTAATAGGCCACGTTTTAAGACATGAAGGTCTTGTAAAATTAGCATTAGAGAAAAGTCTGTCGGGTAAGAACAAAAGATGGAGGCCAAATATGGAATACGCTAAGCATATTAGGGAGGATGTGTAATGTGCTAGTTATGCGCATATGAAAAGGCTTACGCAATATATTTTAGCATGGAAGTAAGCATCAAACCTGTCTTAGGACTGAATGCCACAACACAAACAGCCACAGAAAGAGTTGAAGCAGTGAGTAGCAAAGTCAGTCATGTTCTCATTTAGTCAAGTTCATTTAAATATAAGCTTTTGTCACGACGAAAGTTTGCAGAAGTAATAAATGTGGGACAGCAGAGAAAGACTTAGCTAATAACACACATCACGTCTATATATCAGAAGTCTGGACGCGTCGTTTGTACGAAGTTGTACATCATTTGGGAGGAAACTTCTATTCCGAAACCGGGTAGGGCCACTTAATAAATACCAGCCTACTACTGCGACACTGGCTGGTGTCATAAATTTAACGAAATTGTTTTAGAAAGTTAGCAGCTCTTCACTGAGGAAAAACTCCACACACTTGTGACAAATTGTACTGTGAGCTTAAAAGACACCATTACAGGCAGTTGATGGAACAGTTTATGGGAGAAAATAAATACTTCTTTGCGTGTTTTCCCAACATAACGTGTATTAACAGAGTTACACAACTCTATTTTATTCTCTCCGCAGAGCAAAGCCTAAATGCCGAAGCCTGGTAACGACAGATTTACAACATTTTTTTTGTATTTTCTGAAATTGTCTCCCGATTTCATCCCTTATCATAATTATTATATACATTTTATTATTATCTTTTTTTGAGAAAGTAAATAAACTCAAAATTCTACGCTACTTTCTGTTGTCACTTCCTTAAACGTAGTAAAACAGTTATCTGTAATCGCTAACTGTTTGGTAATCGTTTACGCAGACAGAAATAATCGTAGTGTTAATAGATCTTACATAAGCAGATTTCTAACGGGCCACCTTATTAAGAAGCTATTTATAATAACTTTGTTGACATATCTAAGACAAATGTTTCCAAATTTTTAATCTAACAAGGAGCGTTTCGTCATTATGTACTCTCGTCTTCTGTTCAATTGGGAATGAAATCGATATTGGTGTACAATTTAATTTAATTCGTATTTCCCTTTAGAAAAAGCTACAACATATTATAAACTTCACTATTATTTCCTGAATTTCCGAAAGTTTAACAACTCTTTTCCTTTCTTAATAATTTCTCATGGGTTATCCATGTAAGTTATTCCTTAAATTCATGATACTTTTGGGTAGGTTTTCCAGGGTTTTCCCTGTATCTTTTTAAGTGAAACGCCGGGAAGGATCCTTAAAATATAGCCCGCGGACGGTAGTCAACCCTTGGCTACCTTTCTCTAATTTCCATATAATCCCTTTTCAATTCCCTTCCAGTTTGTAGATCACCCTTATATGGTCCGTCATCACGACAAATGTTTTAAAATATGCAACCTCTATATATTTACTTTCTACCTAATCAATATATAAACATAAATAAACTACTGTTTCTAAATTCACCAAGATATTCAAAATATGAAAATTATACATTTTAGAGCACTCGGGAAATATCAGGCATACGTAGGATATAAAACACTTTTTTTCAACACAAACGGCTTATATGTCAATTCCCAACATTTATATAAAAGTGAATATAAAGACTATACAGGAAATACAGTTTTATTTAATTTATTTATCCTGCATTCTTAAAAATGTACACGAGGTTTAGCAGCAATATTAACTCATTTTTAACGATTTAGTAAGGTCTTCATGTCACAACACTATTTTCGTATCAATTATATTTAACTTAAATTATTTCCAGTTTATTCCTTGAAACGCATACCGTTTTTTATTTGAACCTTTCTTACTCCTTGGAACATGCACTCTACTGTGGCTTTCAATTTCTCGTTATATAGTGGGAAATATAAGCCTCGAACCATATGCCACCAAGAGCCGTTAACTATCGAGTACTGAACTGTCGTCTTTGCTGTCTCTGGACGATCTTCACCCCTCGGGTGGGTGTGGGTGTGGTGTTGCCTTGTGGACTGCAACTGGTCCTCCGCGGATCGCCTGACCGGCTGTTGACTCGTAATTACTATGTTGCTGTTGCTTTAGTCTCTGGTGTCATGTCTCCCATGCAGAATTTAATCACCGCCACTGCCCCTAGTTTGAAATGCCGCATAACAGACCGCTTTGGAACAGGTGCGCTTGACAAAGCCCCTCTCTGCTGCCCCCGCAGCGTGTATGCCTCCTTCCCTCCTCGCCCCCGCCGCCCCCGACGCAGAGTCCACGACCCGGCCACCATAGCACAGCCACGCTCCTCTTGTTCTTCACTCAATGTCCTTATTAAAAACTTCGCCCTTCTAATACGCACTGACCCGTATGAGTCGTACAACTGAATAATACAGTAGTGGATTTCGTGGTTAATGATGTATTATTGAAAAGTAGAGATTATAAGGAAAAGAATTATTACAGAACAATTATCTTTATAACAATTTATAGGCATACATAATAGTAATAAATAATTATTCCTCATAATCATAAAAACAGTAAACCTTTACCATAAATCAAATTGAACAAAAATTCTTTTTAGTTTGA
The DNA here is from genome assembly GCA_034510155.1 of Eucriotettix oculatus. Lineage (NCBI taxonomy): Eukaryota > Metazoa > Arthropoda > Insecta > Orthoptera > Tetrigidae > Eucriotettix > Eucriotettix oculatus. Next base: position 75,021,051 of record CM067377.1, on the reverse strand, counting down.
TATAATAGGCTTTGATATCATTGCATGCCCAATAACTTTTATAACTTAATAATTAAAACACCCGGAACAATAAGAACAACAAATAATTGGGTCGTTGGTTTGAAAGTTTTAAGATTTGCAATCGAACAGTGACATACTTATATGAAATTATTCGTTCAATTTAATAATTAAACAATAAATTAGCTCGTTCACGTGGTCTCTACAAACTCGGTAATAAACCTGGGTTTTCTTGCTTTTCAATATGAACAAATTCATGCCAGTTCTTGAAAGTTAAATTATCGAGAGCGGAACACTTGCAAGGTTCGACAAGCATTAATCAGAAAGCGATGAGATTTGTTGCCACTGAAACGCGCTAGAACTAAATTCAAATGAGGTTCACTATAGAAAGGAAAATAAGAGAAACAGGGAAAGGGAGGGGGAGGTAATATGCTTCGGAATAGTGTGATTTTGGCGACAAGAGGATGACTTTGCAAATTTCACCGTATTTCACTGAAAGAAGGATACAACGTTTACCTAAATTGTCGCAGACAATATAAATAAAAGAGGTGATGGAATTTAGAACAAGATTATGTGTCAGAAATTGAAAATTAATAGTTTACACTGTTGAGGAAAAAGTTTCATTTTACAGATTGTCAAGTAACAAAGCCACTATTCTACTAGGATAAGTATGTTCTGATAGACATTGTACCACATTGCCAACGAGCAAAAGGAGTCCACGGATTTCGCAGGCTATGATAATCGCATGAAGAGGTTAAATCGTGTATAAAAATGTCTCTCTATGAAAGTTTGTTTGCAATAAGGAATTGTACAGAATAATTTAAATAAATCTGCCACTTCTAACGCAAAGCTGATGCCCAAGAAAAGAAGATATTCATATTATCACGTTAGAGAAATGAGTTATTTTGTTTTTGATAATTCTTTGTGTGGGAAAACCAGTTATTAACCTTAAAATTTCATTTTTATGTATACTAAAAATTTTTACCTTTTATTTTAAGCAATGAAAAGAACAATTCATTTAATTAGCACAGAGTAATAGCCCCATGGTTTAATTATTTGAATTTTTGGCACCGTAGCATATGGTCACGAACCATCGCCTCCTACACCTAATTATTATAACAGCGGTGCTTAATATAAATCTACAATACCAGAGTTTTTGTGATACGTACTCAGAACGAACATTGTCGGACTGTTCCAGACATTCACACACGCACACGTATGTCGTTTCTTAGATTATCATGAACCTGCTTTCATAGTTCTTCACCACACGACCACTGTCAGGAGCATTTACCTCGCGACAAAGTTCGTGCAGGCATTAGGGTATCAATTCAAGAAAATTTCGACCCCAGAGTATTCAGGCACACCACTAGCCGTTAGCGGGTGTGATCTGCAACAAGCCATCAATTTCCATCAGTAGATAATCATCCCAGTTACCAGCTCTTTGAGAAGTGACGGCAGGACGACATCGAGATAGGGTGTGTAATACCAGTTTGCCAAGTAAGAAGGTGAGAACCATTTTCCGGTTTCTTGATCACTGCCGTCATACAGTTGGTACTCAACCGTGAGTACATTGGAGTGTTAGATGGTTGTGAGGTCGATCTTCACCCGTAACAGTTATGAGCATTTATTGTGGAAAATGTTGTACTGTACACTAATAACATGTACGAGGTCAGGACGTAATGGTGCCTCGAATGCATCCTAATCTTTGTTTGCTTGTTATTCGGTTCCAATTGTAATTAAGTATTATATTGAGGTGGCAGGGTTTGCCTGTTGAATGTGTATGTAATAGAAACAGAGTGGTAACTAAGCTGAACTCTGCTCACCCTTCTCGAACTCTGAGCAAACGGGATACGCCCAAGGTCAACCTCCACGAAGGACAGCAAACACTGACCGTTAAAATGATCCATATTGTTTCTCTGCCTGTTCTTTTCTCAGATCTAACCGATAGAGGTATTGTTTTATTCAATTAAACTGTTAATTTAAAATCTGCAATGGTCACAATACAATGAAATAAGTAAATTATATACAAGTGTGCATTAAAACGTGAGTCGGTTAATCGTCCAATGATGATTCCCTAGAAAATCAATGGTGTATTTTGTTTGACTAGTTTCTGTCTTACTTCTCCTGAATATAATCTGTAGAGCACGATCTTCTAAGTCTTCTCTGTGTTTCAGGATAGTAGATTAGTTTGCATAGTTGTCTATTTTGGTGTCCTTCCATTCGTTCAAAATAGTGTGTAGATTAGTCTTTTGATTTCCTCAGTGATGAATGGTATGTTGAGATCGTTGGGTATGGTGGAATTGTAAACAAACCATGGCGCCTTGGTGATTGTGCGAAACATTTTCGACTGTATTCTTTAAATTATTTTTTGATTCAAAGGTTTCGTGCATGCCCACAATTCTATGCCTTAAGTCCATATGGACTTGATGATGCATTTGTATAATAAAATTTTATTGTTTAGATTTTCTTCCCATTAACAAAGACGTTTCTCTTAATTTTAGACTTATTTTCTGTCTTATTTTAAGACATATTTTTTCCAGATCTTTTTCGGTCTAGATGTAAACCCAAAAACTTGTTTCCTTCTTTATTTGAATTCGAAAGTTTTTTAAGTAGACCGGGGAATACACTATTCGTCTTGTGGTGAATGTAACTTGTAGTGACTTTGTCTCGTTTATTTTAATTTTTCATATATTGGCCAGTTAAGTAATAGGTCCAGGTGGTTTTGAAGGTTTTGTCTTGCAACTACCGGGTCAGCATTTACAGATAATAAGACTGTATCATCCGCAAATGTTGCAATGGATGTATTGTTCGTAGTTGGTAGATCCCAAGTGAAGATTAAATAGAGCAAAGGGACCAATACACTACCTCGAGGCACCCCTGATTGTACTGGTAGGTAATTAGAGTAGCTAGAGTTATTTTACTTTGAAGTATCGTTGTCAAGTACGATCTCAGCAGGTGGATTGGGGAAGAATTTTCTGATCTTGTATAGCAGTCCTTTGTGCCACACTTTATCAAAAGCTTGGGCGACATCTAGGAAGACGGCGTTACATACTTTCTTTTCTTCAAGGTTTTTGTTGGTGCTATTTATGATTCTATGTGATTGCTGTATTGTCGAGTATTTTTCACGGAAGGTAAAGTGTATACCACTGCTTCTCTTGGAAGTCCTTCCAGTAAATAGGTCATGTTCTGATGCTTCATGTGGATTTATTTGTTTGATTTCTTCAATAGTTTCTCGGGGTGAGAAAGCTTTAACTTGCAGTGATTGTTGGCAAGGTTCGTTTAGGAAATCCTCGATGTATTTACTGATGTTGTTATGGGCAAAGTGTTCTGCAAACGTTTCCACCTTTTCTAAGGTATTTTTAAAAACGTTTTTCAAACTTCTCGCTATCTTTCACTATCAGGCGAATGTCGAGATAAATCCACTATACATCCTAAGTCAGTTATCACCAAGTAATTTGTATCGTGAATTATTTTCTCATTTTCTCTTCATTGTAAATAATACGAAAATCAAAACATAGACACAATGAGTGTTTACTTATCTCTGTATCAGCAATACATGGAACGAGATGTACGTAAATGCAAGAGTAGTTACTATTATTCAGTCAGTGCGATTGGTTTGTGCCTGTCTGAACAGTTAACTACTTCTAGTTTACGATATGACTGGACGACAATAACATATTTACTTGCCTATGTTTTGGCGTGTTCTTAGGGAAATTAAACCCTTAGTCCGGAAATATGTATCAATGATACAGGACATTTCCTGTCACGAATTTTAACGCCAAGATTATAGAGCTATTAGTTTCAGTTGGATTTTCAAATAACTCAATATTTAGAACCCTTTCTGAATCTTATTTCAGAACAGGATTACCTTATTCACAGATTTTATTTCGAATATCACTAAAAACTAAAAGTTCCAAAATTTATTTGACTAAATTTATGGACAGTAGAAATGTAAGCTTATAAATTTGGATTTATTGTAAAATTTATAATCATAAAAAATTTTCCTTATTACTGCCTCGTATTTGTTCGTGGCATTAATGTTGGGCATCTTTCTCCAGAATTCATTCCTCCTTGGCTCTACAGCCCATTGAGGGCCTGGGCCTACCGAGTCGACTGCGGACTGTCATCTTGTATGACACATTTCAAATTCGGAGTGACACGTGGTCAGCGTATCGATCTTTCTCCAGAATATTCCACGTTATATTCCAGAATTCATCGTAGCAGAAATGTATACGTTCCTTTAAAATTGGTATTTTAAAATTACAAAATAGTAAATTGTTTAAATATGTATAAAAGTAAAACAAAATATTTTTATTGACACTAATTTAATAATTTCAGAATGATATTGAATGTTTCTTTTCCTGTAACCAAAATGATTCTCCAAAGTAAACAGAAAACATTGCCAGATTTGTGGTCACTTTCAATACGGATCGAGGGTTCATTACATAACTACAGGAGATATATCGTGATTATTAAATCTAATTCCCGGAAACGTAGAATGGTCATATATGAATTCAATTTTTAAAGATGTATATCGAATCTTCTTTAAGATAATTTTCCGCGATATTGTGTTGTTGAGACACTTTTGTCAGATTATCAGTAATGTTGAACACAAATTTGAAACTTAGAATTAATTTTGAAGATCAAACCTTCGCCAATGGAACTATTCTTTAATACATTAAATTGATTCCATTGACTTCCAGAAAAAGAAATACTGCTTATACATGTATACCAATTAAGTAATCTAAGAGATTTACAAATCATTTTGAAGATTTAATTTTAGTTTATTCGTGGAAATCACATTCACATAAGAAAATAAAACCAGATATTTTATTCCACTTCTTTCATATTGCAGACTATTTCCCTGAGCACTATTAGAATGTGTATTTGTGATTATCATGAAGGTAACTTTTGTTTTACAATAATCCACTATGGGTTAATCAAAATAAAATTTCTTTTCAAGACATAGTTCTTTCGATGTTTCATTCTTTTATTATATATGCCCATTTATGAATACTGACTTTTCGCAACGTTCATACACAATTTTTACGCTATTACAGTTATAAAAATTAATTAATTACAAGGTAGAATTTAATTTTGTAAACCAATGAAAGTTTATTTAAAAACACTCCTAAAAAGAGGAAATTTCCGAGCTTCGAATGTCTGAACACTTTAATTTGTGGGTGCGCTTCTAGGCACGCACGTGCGGCAACTCGGCTACATTACATTATAAAACTCACGTGACGAGCGACAATATATCACCGACACACACACATAAAAAACAAAAACGAATTCTAGCGCGGAGTATCACCCAGAATGTGCTCATATACGTCTCTAAAAGTAAATAGCACGCGACTACCCCTATTTAGACGCTATTTCAAAAACAGTGTCACGATCTATTTCACAGCACAGATGCTATCTCGAAACCCTTCGCCATTCTCACTACATGAAACAAGTATTTCTGTACTTCACTGTGTCTCGTTCCATATTGCATTGTTATCAACGTTACAGATGTTTTCGATATCAATCGCAAATCTCGAAAAGTAACATTTTTACAAACGCAAATGTATTAATAATCAATTTTAATTTTATTATTTCCAACAAAATCTAGAAAGATACCAACAATTTAGAAGTAAACTCATATTGACGAATGTGTATAATGTGTTCCATGAAAAGAAGACACGCCAAGACCGAGAGCGAAACTGTCATCTTCCATGACACATACTAGATGTTTTCGAGTGTCACGTGGCCTGCGTCATGATTCTGCTTCATTATCAGCCCCGGTGTCTCTTTGACCATGACAAGGACAAACATCCATAACCTTGCAGTGATTAGAAACCTCCTTGATCCGAGGTGGTTACGGTACACAAAACCAATTCTTCTAACCACCACACAGTAACTTTCTACCCAAAATTCGCCGTCTATTTATTGTAATGAATTGATAATATTTTCTGTTGCAGTTACTGGTTATTTTAGAGAAGTAATGTAATAACCAAGGAAATTATTAAATCTTTTTTTCTTTCTAAAAGTTTAATGCCGCATCGACTGCTATGGTCTTTAGCGACAACACATACAGTCTGCAAAATTTTAGCTAATATAGAATATGTTAAAACATTATGGAAATTACGTACGAAGAAAGAGTAACGTACAAGACACACATTGATAATCTGGCAATAGAATGTAAAAAAAATACTCAGGATCTTAAAAATCTTTCCAGCTAATAACTGGTGAGCTTGTCGGAAACTATTATCAGTCACTTATAATATGTTAATCCAAGCCAAAATGAACTACGGTTGTCATATATATTTATCGGAAAGCAAGTGTACGCTAAAGAAGCTCAATTTTATTCAAAATAACGCAATGAAAATAATAACGACATGCCTGAGGTCCACCCCGATAAATAGACTTCTGTTGGAAACTAAACTGCCTGTAGTCGTCCGTATCCCCCCTTTTCAATTCACTTCCTATGCTATTAAAGAGGAGTTGCCTGTTCAGGATCACCCTCATGTAGCCTGTAAACCAAAAATAAATCATGAAGAGATCAAGGAACCTGCCGGTGTTTTCTCGCAGGCACTTCACGCCAGAGTGACTGAGGGGCTCACCTGATTATGTCGGGAATGCCTCGCACTCTCTCTGGTTTTCGTATCAAAGTTCTCACATGCCAAGACACCTTCACCTATTTTAGGAGGTATATGTACTGGGGTCGAAGACCTTGGGCATATGGCAAGAGTTGGCATTGGATCAGTCGGCCAACTGCCTCCTGAAACTGGTGCAGACATGAAGAAGGGAATGCTATGATCCCACATCAAACTCGTCTCCCGTCATTCGGAGGGGAGTGAGAATAGTACCCAATGCCCGACCTACCTGATGCAGGTTTTCAAGGGTTTTCCCTGCATCTCTTTAGGTGAAACGCCGGGTAGGATCCTAGTTAACCCTTGGCTACCTTGCTCTACTTTCCGCATTCCCCCATTTTCAATTCCCTTTCTATGCTATTAAAGGGGAGTTGCCTGTTTCAAGATCATCCTCATGCAGCCTGTTAACTCCCCCCAAAAAACACAAAGAGATAGGAAAGATTACCAAACTTCCAAATTTATGCTGCACCATCTTTTCGTCCAGAGCCGTTCTACTCGAAACTTAAGAATCGGAATGAATGAATGAAAATAGCCTTATGTTGTCCCATTCAGGGCAAAGGCCTCCTACAAGTAGTCGCACGCGGTGAACTAATCCACGTAAGATGTCTCGTTAGTTCACTACACTACACTACACTGTCACTTAGTTGTAGTTCTAGTTCTTTCCACTTATTTCTGTCTCTGGCTATTCTGATCCATTGACCTCCTCCTTGTTTTTTGAATAGGTCCGTCCACTTGCGTCTTGGTCTTCCTGGGAATCTCTTGCCTATGTAGGGGTCCCATGTGGTAGCCTGTAACGACCATCTTTCGTCTTGTAGCCTCACAACGTGTCCTCCCCATTTCCATTTGGTCTTTGTAGCCTGTTGAGCATCGTCTATTGTTGTTGACATCCTATGTATCAAGTTGTTTGATACTCTATCTTTCAGAGAAATGCCAAGGATCTTCCTCTGCATTTTCCTCTGGCAGACTTGTAGAGTGTTTCTCTCTTTTACTCTGAGAGCCCATGTTTGACACCCATACAACAATACAGGAAAAACGCAGTTTTCTAGTGTCTCCATTTTGAGCCTCCTATTCAGGGTTCTGTCCAACAATATAAACTTTAGGGACCAGAAAGTTTTCCAAGCTGATGAAACTCTTCTTTTTACTTCTTCTTCTATTTTGTTACTAAAGGAAATTATTTGTCCTAGATATCTACTCGGGAAAAAAACCTTACCTCGACTACCACATATTCTCTGGCTCTAACATGGGAAACTGATCAGAAACCAACGATTTCAGAACAAAATCTATAGTAATGAAGAAAAGTAAAGAAATAACCAAGACTCAAAAATTATCAGCAGCAAAAAGCAGAGACCCTGAACAAAGTGGTGTATTTTTAAAATAAACAGTGAATAGTAGTGAGATTATAAATATTGAAAAGTTATCCAGGAAACTGAATGTGGTTTTCAACAGAATTAGAGCATTGCACACGAAACTAACTCACTCCTACCTTTTCTCAGGAGGAGAAAACCCGATATGCAGAATTTGTAACGTAAACCTGACGATTCCGCATATATTAATGGAATGCAAAAATCACAAAACAAAAAGGGTGAAGATTATGGGACATTTCAATCATTTTCATTTAGCAGCAAACAAAGACATCATCCTAAAAGTCCTGAAATTTTCTTGTGAATAAAATTTAAAGTAGTAAATTTTCTGTTTCTTACATACTGAAGAGATCAGTTTTATATATTTAAATATGTATGCATTATTTTTGCCTTAATCGGAATTTTAAATGTAATTTAATAAGAAGAAACAGTTGTACTCCTGCAAGTCAAAGGTTTTTAAGAAATTTTGTAAATTACGATGTAAATGTATTGTAGGTTCGTTAATAACCTTTGGGTTGATGCAAAATAAAAAAAATTAATAATTTGAAAACGTCTGAAATCTTGTTCTTAGCATCCGTAATAAAATATATAAACACACAAATAAAACAATAAATCATACATAAAAATACCATTATCTTATTCCACAATAGCCCGTTGTTTCGGGGTTATTTCTGAAAGAAAGCTCTTCTTGTGTCACTGCATTAGAATGGATGCCAAAACGTTGCCGTTCCCTTAAATTACCGAAATTTGTCTGTTTTCTGAAACATGCTCTGGCCTTCATGAAGTTCGCTTTCCTGTCAATAGTAGGGTGTTACGGAAACTTGTTGAGATTGTGCTTGTATATTTTGTGAGCAGAGGAGCAGGATTCATACCACCATTGTTTGGTATTATATGTCCTAATATTAGTCGGGTGTTTCGTCTTTAACGTTTCATCCACCGCCTTGGTGATTATATGACAGAAAATCTTGAGGTTGTTGTCTGCGTCAGTACTAATGCCGTTTGCTTTTAAATTTGTTTGTTTAACTATTACTTCCCTATACTTGGACCGGTCGTTTATTTCTTGTCCGTCATCTGTGATTTCGGTAGTAGGTGCAGAACTGATTGTCTTACAGATCTATCTGTAAGGAAGTTATAATCGTATGGAGAGTTGATCGTGGTCCATGCACATCTATCCGTGATGTTAATCGTGCTTTCCGTAATATGCAATCCCATTCGCGTCACTGATGGTGTCGAGGAAGTAAACCATGGATGCGAGCGGCCGTAATTCTCAAAACCCAGTCCCAGGTATGAACGCAGAAGTTGAACACTCCAAGGAGCCGACCCCAAAACACAGAGAAAAACCCCGGATGCCAGACACGTGATTGCCAATATTAAGAATTGCGTTATTTCTGACCTACATGCTGCACTAAATGCCCACAAAATGACCTTTGATTAGATAGAGTCTCACGAAATAAATTTTAGCTGGCCGTGGAAAATTTTAATGGACCCTAAATTTTGGTACTTATTGTTTTCTTTTTGCTGTTGATAAATTTAATTTGTTTAAAATCTAATTAAATCAATTTCTCATAATTTATATTAAAATCCATTTTCCCCGGTATTATATTATAATATATTATTATTATCCTCCCTTTCCTTCATCATCCAATACCACCATCTTCTTTCATCCACGAAGTCTACTATCCAGCTGCATCCTTCATTTCCCATACGCAAGTTCTTCTTCAATGATATCGCGCAGGAAACAGGTTCTGCTTGGAAACGCCTTAGTCTTAAATAATGTAGTCAAGATGAATCTGTTATCCTTTTTCTTTTGTTACAATCTCTAACTACATCAATCCAACTTTGTATTTTAATTTTTTCTTCACCAACGTATTTCCATTTTCCAGGCTATTTCGTCTCCCTTTTTCTTAAAGTAATTGGTGGTTTCTTATCCTTGTAGAGCCATGCCCCAAATGTTTACGGGGGGGAGGGGGTTATTCGGCAATTCTAGATTCATTTTTCTTGTCATTTGAGCTATTTTTTCAGGCGAAAACTGTCTTCGCCATTGCGATACGTGAGCTGATTCCTCTGTACTGCAACTAAAATTCGTCCACGTAATTGAAATGATCGACATTTCGTAATTTCGCGTTTCCCAAAATTAAATTTAAGATGTTAGGTGTTGTTAATACACATAAGGTGACAGTTAAACTGGCGTATACAGATGTACCAATAAATAATACGTGAACTGGCCCATTATTCTAAACGTCAACGTATGAATGATTTGAACAGAAAATAATACATAAATTTCAGGACAACTGCCATCTCGAGTAACTATAATATAGTACTGATAATAATCGATTAGCTAATATGGCTAACCAATTACATAGTAATTAGTTTGATTCTAATTATTATTATTATTACTACAAAGATTGTTTGTGTTCATTCCTGTATTGCAAATGTTTCTTTATACTAAGAAAAATATGGATTTTTTAAATTAATATACCCGTAATATTTTTGTTAGTATGAAGATAACTCTGTTTTATTGCGAAACTTGTCTGATTTATTAATATTTAAATAACAGTTGAATATGAATATATTTTCTGCCTTATGATGATTTAAGTTTATTACGCATAAACATATAAGCATTTTTAAAAATATTTTATTTAGAGTCGCATTAGCGTTTAATATTACGGTAGCGTAATATATTTTACTTTAGTCACAATTATTGGAAATCAATTTTCACGTCTTTCATTTCTTTAATTTGTTTTTTGTCGTGGTCGAAAGTATGCATAAAGTACACCAGTTTTTTCTGAGATCTTTAAACCACCATGTGAAAAAATATTTTCAGATTATTAAAAGCGAACTTTTGATGACTAATGTTTACCTCTCAAAAGAAGTATTTTATTCAAATTCAGTGGCAGAGAGTTGATGCATTCAGCAAGTAGAGGATGCGGCTTCTATTCAACCACAGATTTAGAGTTATTTTTCCCCTGTAACGTATTCACAAATAGGAAGCTCCTTTTACCGCTTTGTTTCGATGACAAAGCATAATCAAAGAGGTGGGAACAAAAGCTCGGGGAGGAGGCGCAATTTTCTTGCAGTTAATAGCGTCTTTTCCCCGTACGCGCGACGACGTCTCTGGCCATCGGCGCCAATAGCACAAACTTGTGTGACATTCGTCGCACTTGCCAGCAAAACAGAGAAATGGATTGCGTGCGGCTGTTAACTTCGCCGCTGAAATAACGTACATATTTATTGTAGCTTCAGCTGCGAAGAATTACCTTCATATATCACATTCCGCTGTGGTTTTGTGACATTAATATGATGCCATGTACGTATTTTTTTTCTTAAACTGAACAGACACTAGTTGACCTCCTCGATTTTTTTATTATCACGTATTTGTAAAGTGTTACGGGAACGTTTACCTGAAATACTATCTCAACTCTACTTAAGTTTTATTACAATTTATAATTTTATTTATATTTCAGAGAAGAGAAGTGTAACTGTCTCACAAAATAGATAGATATGCGACCAAATTATAAAATAATATGAAATTACATAAATCCGTTCAATGTACCATAGTCGGATTAAACATTATGATAAGGAAATTACCATATAAAATATGTACCAAATACGTAAAAGAATTCAACATTACCTCCGCGGTGGAACGTAATTTAAAATGTGTTGTATTCTTTTCTTCATAAAAGTGTTATTCTGTGTTAAAAAGGAAAAATTCCACGAAGTTTAAATTGCTGATTGAAAATTTGGGTAACTGTTCGTGCCATTACGATTATCGGTATTTTTTCGCTTTACTTATATTATTGAGAAATAACCAATCATCTTACGTTGCCGAATTATATATCTTTAAAAATGATAGCACGTTCAAAATTTAAGAAAAAGGGTAAAGCACAGACGTAGGAAAATATTAATTTGTAAATCCATCAATATGCGCTTGGAATTCCTTGCCTGCAGAAATACTGACGACTTTTCCGTGCTAATAGAGAAGTGCAGTGAAGTGATTTCTGTGTGACTCCTGACTTCTCTTTTCCTTTTCAGGTCAAAACCTAATAAGACACTACAAAATTGTTCGTGAGTGTAAATTGCATTTTGTTTTGTAATTGTATCATATGTACTTACTTTGTATATATCTGCCACCGAGAAATGCCTGATAGTAACTAAGTATTAATAATAATAATTAATTGTAAGTAAAAAATAAGCAATTAATTTTTATTTATTACCATTTTCTTAATAATTCTCTAAATTACATAATTTGGAAAAAGGTTATATGTTAAGAAAACTTGTCGACGGATAAAAATTCAGAGCAAAATATAATAAAACTATTTACTTCTTGTAGTAATATTATGTTTGTAATATTTTAAAATATCAACAATTGGACTGTTGGATTTTGCCATTAAATACTTCAAAAGGTGACTTCTTCTTAATAAATTTTATATAATGCAACGCCTTGGAATATATATTTGTATATTTTGCTGGATTTATCAAGGTATTAATGGTACAATAAATTGACAATTTTGATGCCAGTGAAATCGCGTATTGAGCAACAGATTTCTGGTGAATTAATTTATTTTCCTGGATAATATAAATAAATACCCAGAAAACGCTCGACACTGAGCTAATTTAAAAGAAAGCTGAATGAAAATTTTTTTGCTTCACCGATGGTATATTACATTTGATTGCATTTTGTACCTTCAGGTACAATACTGAAGTGAAAACCTAGTTTTAAAAAATATTTATTTCTTTATCATATGTGGAACAGAATAATAAGCATTCATTTTCAACCCAGGTAAAACATCGCTTTTTGTGCGGCCTTCTAATCAAATACGTTAATTTTGCAAAGGCTGCACATTGCTCATCGAATTACTTTTAATTGCAGCTGGTTTTGAAAATTCGTGCCTATTGTTTCTATATAACATTTTTTTTCTGTGTCTACATGCTACCAACATTAATTATATGACGTAATCATGCGTTTATTTCTCTATTTTTCGGTTCTCCATGCACTAAAGCCCAATTTGCCATAGAATTTCAGTTCAGAGATCAAAATAAAATATTTCGTGCTAATGTCACCTCATATCGATGTTGACAATGGTGAAGTTTTAGGGATTGTTTTGCCATATGTGTTCTGCTGAAACAATTGTGGAAATTATTAATTTTACAAATTCATTCAGTCGAGACCAACAAACTAGTGCCATTACTCTAACTTTGCATTGCATCATATTCTTTATATTTTATTGGGGGACGGTGATCATCAAAGCGACATTCCAACGAGGTACTTTAAACTCTTTTTTTATTGAACTATTCCTGGTTCGTTAAAAACGAGAAATTGTGATGTTTCGGATCATCATCAGCGCCTAGGTTGGACGTTGGTAGAGAAAATATGACATTTTGCTACACTGCTGGATCTTCTATTCTCTACAGGTAACCATTTGAGCGAATTAAATTTCATAAATTTTTCGTGTAAATGGATTAACAAAAATCATACAAGTAAATTTTAAAATAAAGTGAAACAATTTTACATTATTGTAATGTAATTTTGTTACCAAATATTCTAATAAAATTTTATGTTGTTCGATAAGATACAAACAAATATTTTTAAAGAGAGAATCCATTTTATACAAGAAAATACAATTTTTCATTTCAGGACTCTATTTGAGTTCAGAATGTCAATCAATATTCACCACTCAAAAGATAGTATTTGTAAGAGAAATGAAACAAAACTAAATTGATAAAATATAAAAGTCCTTGATGTGTGTAAAATTTTAATTACGTCCTATTTTAAACGGAAGAAATATTTTATTCGAATGTAATTCAAAAATACTTTAGGCAGCATATGAAGGTAAATTACGAATTCTGTTTTTAAATAAGTACCGCTTTATTATTTTACAGCTGAAGCGCTGCAGTTGCGATTTTGAGCATGCTCCATCACATGCTTTATCCATTAGCCAGTCGCAGCTATGAAGCACCATCGCTTTGTTTCTTACCTTTTCTTAGAGCGCTTAGAAATGTTCCGAATAACTGAACAATCCACTCCTAATGCAGGCATGTCAGTAATCCGTACTTGAATGTACCAGAAAACATTATTAGTAAATTGTGTGAAATATTTGGGGAAGCAATAATGATTGATGAAGTCGTGAGGAAGTGGATTAGACAGTTCAATGAAGGTGGAAAACATTTCAATTATGATGTTGATGATGATGTGAAACAATAAGTGCGAACTTGGTTTCATCACAGACGGAGTCTTTCTTTGAGGAAGGTATACAACAAATGGTTTTCCTTTACATAAAGTTTGAATAACTTCGGTTACTGTGTCGGAAAGTAGAGCAGAGTAATTATTAGTAATATAATATCTTGAAAGCAATGTCGGTTCTTATTTTTAAGAAACGACCCTCTTATTTCTGTTTGCATAACATACACATCGATACATCTTTCAAAATGAAATTACTTTTCTGAAAGCTAAGTTATATCTGTCATAAATGTATATTCGCCATTTGATGTATACCTTTCGGTAAAAAATAACATTGTAAAAAGTATTTTGACGAAATTGTTTTAGCAGATGAACATGGCAGAAATTGTCGATAGCTCCTCCGTTGTAATTACAGTTTAAAATGAAAGCTGCATTGAGAACAGTTTGATTTGATTTAGCAATATTTTATAAACCAACAAGTTGTTTACTAAATATTAATTAATTTTTTTAATCTTAAAATGGAGAAAATCAGTGAATCCGCTTTTCCCACCCGGTGATTTCATTGAATTGGTCCCGTAATGGCCACTTTAGGGTTCGTTGGAAATGTTTATTTGGTGTATTGAAGAATAAAGGACTGCGAGTCACTATAAAGAGATTCGTAAAGAAATATAGTAAATTTTTCGTTAACTCAAGTAATGAATGAAGTTAAGGGAAAGTAAATTTTAATTTCTGTACTGCATCTATTATCATGATATTTAGAAGTGGATAAAAGAAAAGCGAATGTGTTGAGTTCAACCACGGAATAATAATGAGATTTTGTTTCGTGGTCCCGTATGCCAAGCAGAGCTGCAATTTGCCTCTTTTTTTTCTGGCGCTCATATTATGTATCTAAAATACAAATATTTGCAGCGAACAAGTTGAAACATTTAGATAAACATTAATTATTCCTGAAATATTATGCGACAGTCGTTGTCGGTATTAAACTCGTCACAGGAGGGACACGTGAGCAATAGAATAGAGGAGGTGGTTACAGTTTACAGATATGAATAGGTGTAATATGCGAATTAAATAAAACGTACTGCTGCATACCTTAAAATTAATACTACCTGAAATTGTGAAACAAAAGAAAATACATACAAATTAACGGGATCATATGATTATTAATTTATCACACAAAAATTTTGAAATGTAATTTCATTATCTAATTTTATTATGAGTATTAATTTACAGAGATGATCATAATGACTCTTGGCTATTGTACTAGGTGCTTATAAATATATTCATTTGATGACATAACTAAATATAAAATAGCTATTTGGATTCCATTCTACATACAATGTTACTTCAACTATGACATTACGTCATTCTGAAGGACTCTATAACTCAGTCGGCCAGCCTATACGTAAATTATTTAAGTAATGAAGATACAAACGGTTAACGCTGGGGATTTCTAGAGAATGCATCGTCTTTAAGACGTAATTAGCGGCTATTAGCAGCGACTGGCTTCTGTATCGGGTGCTGGCAAAAGCTCCTCTCTTACAGTCTCTTTAAAGCTCTGTTCCTGCTTGTTCGGGAGTCACTAATTTATTTGAAAATTTCCATTCAATTACTGAGTATCAATCTGTTCCCTTTATTATTGAACAACTCATCTCCATAATTGATATAAATTTCACAACTAGCCCTGTTTGCTACAAGCCACAAACTACACAAAGTCATGATCGGTTACCTATTTAATTAAAAATTATCATTCAGTGCATTCCCATAAATTAAAATTTAATCGTATAATTTGTTACCTTTTATTCACTTTTACCTGTAGCTCTGAATATAATTTGAAAAGGAATTACTTTATTTTATTGTAATTAGTCGAATACCGTCGCATCGTTTATATGTTCATAGAACGGCAGAGTTAACCTAACGCTTTCGACGTTAGATCAAGTATGCATCAAACTTTCAACATGTTTTATGTGTGGATCATAGATCTACGAACGTCGATGAAATGTGTACATATAATAACAGATTATTTACAGTACTCAGCCTGTATTATAAATTTTTGTTTGAATTTCCATGGCAATTTATTTTGTACTCAATAATGTTTTATTATTTATTTTAGGATAATTGTCTATTTTATATTAATAAAATAATTATAAATGATTCTATACTTAAAACGCCAGCTAAAATTTACAATATACCGTCAAGTATTTTTACACATGACTCAGAAACAAGAAACTAATTCTTAAGTTATTCATAAAATTTCAAATAAAACAAGTCAGTAACGCCAGAATTAGCTAATTTTGACTTTTTCGTTATACAATGCTGATAGTATAATTTTCTGTATAATGCTTTACGGAAACAGATTCTGAAAGGAATTTTAAAATTTAATTTATCAAACTGTATAACGTAGTCACAATTATATAATGAATATTATAATGAATTTTAAATGTTTAGAGAAACTTTCAGATCTTAGAGTTGGTATTTATGATGCCATAGCAATACTTATATAATAATACTTTGTAAATGGGACCCCTAATTTCATTTTATAATCCGTGATACTAAAAAGGTTGTGTTTCGCAGTTTAATTTTAATGATAAATTTATAAATCAGAGGTGACATTCATTTTCTTCCAATAAACTCTAAATACACATAGCTTTATTAATATATGTCATTAAAATTAATTAATAAAAACAACCTTTACAGCTTTTGAGAATGTAATTGCTTTACATTCTGATATACTTACTTTCATTTAATTCTCTCTACACTATTTAGAAATAATATTCAATGATTCTTGTAATTAAATACAATTGATATTTATTTGATATATTGGATATAATCAGCCAACAGCAAAAATTTAACATTAGAAATAAATACATCAGCAATATTATTAATATCGTTGTGGTATTCAGTCCTAAGACTGGTCTGATGCAACCCTCCATGCTTACCCTATCTTGCGCAAGCCTTTTCATTCCCCCATAACTATCACATCCCACATCCTCCTTAATCTACTTAGAGTATTCTATCCTTGGCCTCCCTCTTCTGTTATTACCCCACACACTTCCCTCTAATGCTAATTTTACAAGACCCTCATACCTTCAAACGTAGTTTATATTTTCAAATTGTAACACATTCCATAAATAATTTTGAAGCCACTGTAAAAATGTTCATAATTGACAAAATATTTCAGTTTTGAAATAAATATACAAATTCTCACCTAATTAATGTAAAATAAATTAAGTAGAACAGACTAAAATTGTATCAATATTTTTATTTATTTATGAATGCTTACTAGATTAAAATATATTGGTATTGTGGTATATTTTAATGTCCAGATATTTTCATTTTCTCCACTTGTGAAGTCTTTTTCTTCTCTTTGTATGATTAGAACAAACCTATCTAAAAATTTATTTTGGTAATATTGACATCGGCGAGAGGTAATAAGTATAGACAAAATGAAAAAAGTGAAATTTTTTAGGTTTCCAATGCTAACCCTCTCCACCTACACTCCAATGTTATCGAAATTGTTCTCAATTTTAATTGTACTCAATTATTTATAGAAAATCCAACGCACAAATCCTGAAACGTACTGAGTTCTGTCGAGATCATTCGACTTTTACCTAAGATGACGGAAGTGAATTTCTGTAGTTGAAAGCTTTACTTTATTATTGGTAGATAAATACGTAGGAAATAGGTTTGGAGAAAATTGGAAAACTACTTCCAGAAAGCAGAATAAGAGAGAAATTAGAGAAATTACTGCAACTTTTCTAACAGTAAGGAAACTGTTCGTTATCAGGGAGAGGGTTTCAGATGCTTAATACGAGAGTCCGTACAATCATAAAGACGAAGACTTACTCACTTCGGCATAGTCCTAGAAACACAGCTATTCTCGCATATAGCACCCGAATTTCTTTACTTTTCTTACTGCATCTCCGCGTCTCTTTCACAGGGATAAACCTAACCTGTTTTTTTGATTTCTATGATATCCTTCTATATGATTCGCTTCTCATCTATCTTTTTTATCTTTCTTTACTCAGACAATGGAATACCTTAAAAAACTCAATAATGATATAAACTCATCATTGTCAACAAACTTCAAAACCAGGTTTTACTTTATCTTACATATAAAACACAAACAGATATGAAGTAAATAAATGTTATTCCTTTCTACATAGCATCAACTTAGAAAACTTAAATTCTATAAATATTTAACAGTTTATTACTTGTATTACTGAGTCGCTCTCTAACCTATCTGATTACAATAACTTTAAACAAACAAATATTATCGTTTAGTTAAAAAATTAATATTAAATTCGTTTTTTTTAAATTTACTATTTAAACAAGCCCAATTCATTGATATGTTTAAAGATTTTTTCCTTTGGACATACATATAAATTTCCCTCCCAATTAAACACGAATAATTACCTTGAATGTTAGTTTGAGTTATAATCACGTGAATGTAATATCAATTTAGCTATCAGGTAAAATGTTATTAATTGAAATATTAAGTTGCGATTACTTGAATATTATATCAGTGTTCTTATCAGTAAACTTGTACTCTCGCTTCAAACTGTTGGTCGTACATATATGAGCGGTGTAATTTTCTGACGAGTTTAATAATCGAGAAGTGAATGTGGAATCTGGATCCGGATCCCAAGGAGTATTTCCAGGTCCATAACGCATACGCTGATTTCTCTCAAGGTCGTAGAAGGTCGGTCGGTCACTCCGGAGCTGACCGAGCAGCGGCGACGATATAGCTCACACTGCCCTCAATTCCGGCTGCTCTACCTGGAAAGTGATATTGGTATGGATTTGAATTACGGGATTAACCATAGCTGCTTACGTGTACGCCGGTTACTGGCATTGCGTAGTTTAATAACTCAATCCCGTTACTCGCGACCCGTCAGTCTCAAGGTGTTGCAGTTGAGGTGCAACTTAGCTGATTGTAAAAGACCACGAAAGCTCGCTTCAATTATAAGCTCCCAAAGAACAATACAATATAATCACAGAACTCAAATAAGGCTAGTGATTTATTCCGTTAATCAATTTCTAACCATTACTTTTTGTTTGTAATGTTATTCAAATTATATTACGGTTGTTGTTGTGGTATTCAGTCCTAAGACTGGTCTGATGCAACCCTCCATGCTACCCTATCTTGCGCAAACCTTTTCATTTCCTCATAATTAGCACATCCCACATCATCCCTATCTTCTTAGCGTATTCCATCCTTGACCTCCCTCTTCTGTTCTTACCCCACACAATTCCATCCAATACTAATCTTGCAAAGCTCTCGTGTATCAAAACGTGCTCTATTATCTATTCCTTCTCTTGATAAACGTCCTGCATATGCTCACTCTTCCCCTGTTCTGTTTAGAATTTCCTCGTTAGTGATTCTATCCATCTATCTGATTTTCAGCATTTGCCTATAGCACCACATTTCAAAGGCTTCTATTCTTTTCCTTTCCGCTACTCCTATCACCAACTTTTCGCATCCAAATAACGCCATGCTCCATACGAACACTTTTAGTAATGAGTTCCTAATATTCACACTTATATTACCAGGAAGTAAATTCCTCTTTTTCGCGAAAGCCTTTCTTGCCTATTCTATCCACAATACTTCTACCATCCCTAGTAGATTTTCAAGTAGCAGAATTCCTTAACTTCCGTCAAAATATCCCTTCCCAATGTAACACCCTTTCTTATTCCATCTTTTCCAATACTACAGTTCTTTCTGTTGGTTTTCCCTCTATTAATCCTCACATTGAACTCTTTCACCAGGATCACGTTATTGTCATTAATTATGGTTTCCAAGTCTTCCTCTGACTTCCCAAATATTACAATATCATCGGAAAACCGTAGGGTTTTTATTACTTTTCCTTGCAGTATGATTCCTTTTCCATATTCCGTTTTTACTTTCTTCATCGCCAATTATATATATACGTCGAAAATCATGGGCGACAGACTGCATCTTTGGCTTCCTCCTTTCTTGATTTCTGCTTTCTTTCCTGATTCTAATTAGTCATGACTGTCTTCTGGAGAGGTTCTTTATAAGCCTTCATGTTGGTGTTTTATTCCTGCGTTCTTCAAAATCCTTAATAATGTGTTCCAGTTCACATTATCAAACGCCTTTTTTAATCTACAAATGTCATAAACGTAAGCCGATTTTTTTCTTATCCTGTCTTCTAAAATTAATCGCTAAGCCAACAAAGACTCTTCTGTTGTACCTACATTCTTCCAAAAAACAAATCTGATCTCTATTCTCGCATTATATTTGACGTTCGACCCTCTTAAATAACATTTTCGTTACTATTTTGCATGCATGGGATACTAAACTAATTGTCCTATGCTGTTCACATATATCTATACGGAACTTAAGAAAATAAAATTATAATTTATTATTTACAATTTATTTAAAAAATCTGACAAAATAGCTCAGAAATTAAAATTAAAGTAATTCATTACTAAGCGTTAATCCTGAAACAGGATGTTACAATATATACGGAGTTTAATTATAAATATGTAGTATAGTAATGAATATATGCTATGCGTTGCAATCCAGTTCCGAGAAATTCTTAAATTTATGGCGGTGAACGGGGCAGACTACGGACTGTGACTGTCCGTCATTGTTCGAGTGGTTCGGCGAATTGACAATAGATGCTGCTAAATAATTCCAGTGGCCAAATTTTTTATTAGTTCGTGGTGGAATACATGCAGCTGTGAAAGCCAGTAGCTGTGAAATTAAGAAATACTAGAGAGAGACGTCTAGTTCAGTTCAGATCCTCAGTTTTCAGTTTCTGTGTTTCTATCCTCGTTAGACAGCCTTTCTTGCCTATGCTATTCCACTCTTATCTCTATTTCTACCATCCATGTAGTTAATATACTATTAAAACTCTTTTTTTTAAATTTTAGTTAACAAAAAAATATTTATTTGTATTTAAAACCACACCAAAAATTTAATGTTTAGCTGGATGTCATTCATGCGTCTCTGATGTTGATTTCATATAATAAAAATTAGCTTGTGCCTCAGTTCCTTAGGCCTGGAGTTCCACAGACCACCGCAGCACGATTGTCGTGCAGATTGCAGGGCCACTAGGCGCGTTCCGTCGTCGTAGTCACCGTGAAGATATATTCAAGCTTTCAGCGCCCCGTCCGTTTAAATTATGAGCTCCACAAAACTACAAACGAAAGCAAATTGTCTTGCAATCAAGACGAGGACAAAGAGGCTAGATTTAGAATTGCAGCAGCGACCGCCCGCTTGCCTCTTCTACTGGCCTTGACTCGGAAACCACTTGAACGGCTTCCAAGATGCAAACGTCTTTGTCCGTCTTTCTCGAAATAACACCTCATCCATGAGAAGCGCAATATTAAAATGAAATCGCAGTGCATGCGACTTATAAAACCATCCTCTCATACAAGAATAATTCATTTAAACAGAAGAGCCTTTTCTAAACATTATTTTTGGTTTATTGTTTCTTGTACTTACTAATGCCAGAATGATAATATAATAATTTACATTCCCTCTTGCTGACATTAAATATTGACAAAAATGGTCTTCTCTTGTAAAGTGAATAGGATTTAATTTTTGTTGTTAACAATTAAAAACTAGGTATGTTTTATATATGAATTAACAAATTAATTAACTAAAATTTATTTTTCAAAAGTTACTGAAACTTTTTTTATGTACCATGCAAAAGTCAGAATTATTAATGATTTCAAAGGGTCAGAAAATAAACGACGGTAGATAAGATAATGAATTTGAACTATATGCATAAAAATTTCGTCAGACAGTAGCATAATTGCATGAAGTGAAAAGGACAACTCTAAATCAGCTCGCGCAAATAGTAGTGGGGTTCGCAGAAACATTTCGCCGATTATTGAGAAACTAAATTATCGAGGGTTGTATGTATGTGATCCTCCTAATGTGGAAACAATTATTATTATTCCTTCTTTTGAACGTTTGACCGGTGGCAGTTAAATACAAAGTAAGTACAATAGAAGACAAATACCATAAATTACTAATAAAATTTACACTAAGGAACAATTTTGTTCAGTCTGTTAAAATTTTGACGGGAAAGAAAAAGAGAAGTCAGAACCCAATTGAAAGAATTCACTTCACTATTTCAATGCTTTGTTTACAAAATAATATAGAACTTCACATATTTAAAAAAGGAATATATATATATTTTAGTTTCCTTATCATAGTGCTACCCGAAGTATTCATCAGCATTTCTGTGGGAAAGAAATTCCAATCGCGTACTGATCTATGTACAACTATAAATTTTCCCGCGTCTTTACGTTGCCCTATTTCTTTGATTTTGAAAGTGTGATTATTTTTACAGACATAAGTGGGTACCTTAAGATGATTTGTTATTATCGGCTCTCGTATTTTCCCCCTATTACTAATAATTTCCAAATGGGCATGCGGATTGTTTGCGAATCGACTCCCAAACATTATTTCAGCCAGCCTTTGTATTTTTCCCAACGCTTAGAGTGTGTTCATTTCTATATGGATCACAACATGTTACCCACCCTATATTTAAAAAATGGCTTGGCCACCGTTTTGTAACAAGTCATACGAGTTTTTCTCGTGCTCCCCCTCAAGACCCTGTTTACTTAGTGTAGAGCCCTCCGCCCTTTACCTGCGACCTCGCTCGCTCACTTAATTGCCTCAGTTAAAATCTTTACTAACCGTGATCCCACGATATTTACAGTTGAGTTCGTTACTTCTTCGTTCCCCATTTCATACCAAACTGGATGAGCGTTTCTCTTTTCGTTGCGTTTATTGCCATTTTATTTATAACTGCCCGTTGGTAAATTTGGTCTAAGTCAACCTAAAGAATCTGTGCATCATCCACGTTTACAATTAAACTATACAATCGCCGGAAAAAAAAGTTTAATCGGTGATTTTATACCGATTGCTAAGTCATTTATGAAAGCAAGGAACATAAATGGACAAATCACAATACGTTGCGGGACCCCTGAAGTGATGTTGACAGAGTCTGAGTGTTTGATTTGGTTTGAAGTCTAACCGTTATTTCTATGCACATGCTGCTTTGGGTATTTCTCAGATCAATTATAAATCCCCTTTTCAGTCATTACATCATTTCAGAATCCATGGCATAATTTAGTTTCGTCGGAAGTTGACGTTAACTATGTCTTCTACATTTTCAAGTTTAAGGAGTTTTCTTGCTATGAATATCAAACAAGCAGCTAATTATTAATTTATAAAACAAGAGTAAGTACAAATAATTTCTATACAATGGTTTCTAATGCTTCAGCATAACTTCTTCATTTCCTAGTGCAATCCATTTTTATAATATTAATTTCTTTTTCAGAAAGTTAATTTCCTTCCCAATATATTCCCGAAGTGAAAGAAATGTATTCAATTTCCTTAAATTATTTTTCCAATTTCTTTACATTTCGGTTTTATCGCCAGCTCGATTCCGTTCTCTTCAGATAGGATTTCTTAGCAAAAATATGTTTTGTAATTAATAATTACATAAACAACGTTAATAGTAACAAAATAATTCAGTACTTTAATTTGTATATCGCATATCAATTACTTGTAACTTCGTAACCATAAATAACGCAGAAAGACTAAAAAATTATACATAATGTGAATGCGACTGACAAAGTCAACAAGTTAAACATTTTTAATTAATGTTACCAATAAAAAGATAGACGACTTTCTGTGGTCTAACATCGCTGCCTCACAACCCAGAGGTCTCGGGTTCAAATTCTGGCATGGTCTAGGTTGTTTCTGACGTCATGACCATGAAGACGGGATTAAGACTGTGGGAGAATCGATATTCTTACCACGTACCACTCCATATTCGCTATGTGTCACGAAAGATGACAGTCCGCAGTCGACCCGATAGGTCAAGGCCCTGATGAGCTGTAGAGCCGAAGAATATTAACAAGATATTCTCAGTTAATTATTCATAATTTATCGTGGGAAAGTGCCTTCTCTCTTATAATGCTACGAATATTTTAGTCCAAGTGTTTTATTCAACACAAATTATTATGCCTTATCCTCATAACCTACAGAGATAGAAGAGAGAACGAGGCTTCTATGATTTAATAACTATATAATTTCAAATTCACCATTAAGGGCTGATTTTTTTGTTCGGGTAAGCCGTGAAGCGACTCTGCTTTCCAGATTCAGTCCAAGCCTGATATTCATGTTAACAACTTTTACTTATATTACACAAGAATCTTAATATGTACTTGTTGCATAGACAGTCTGTTGAATATCATTAATAAATGAACACAAAACAAATAATTATATATTGAAACTTTTATCCATAAGTAAGATATCCGTCGTTCTGAACACGTGTTTCAATCTACGGCTTAAATTTTGTTTCTTTACGTGAAACCCAGTTTTCCTACAGTTTTTAAACGTCAAATTCTTACTTACTATTACGATGAATACTTGTCGTGATTCAATTTACCTTTAACTCTCCCATACCTTTAAAAATGATCACTCATAAGAAAAATGGAAAAGTATTAAAAAAATTATCATGTCTAAATAGAAATATTCGCGTAATAAAAAGCCTACGATTTACCGTCGATATTGTAGTATTAGGGGAGTCAGAGGAAGACTTGGAAACCATAATAAATGGCATGAACGTGGTCCTGGAGAAAGAGTTATTAATAGAGGGAAAACCAGGTAATGGAGTGTAGAATGAGAAAAAGTGGAATAGCAAAGGGTGTTAGATTGGAAAGGAGTATTTTAAGGAATTCTGCTAATTGGGAAGCGTAACAACTAGGGATAGTAGAAGTATAGTAGATATAAAGAGTAGAATAGCACAAGCAAGGAAGGCTTCCGCGAAAAAAAATGAATTTACTTACGGGTAATATAAGCGTGAATATTAGAAAATCGTTAAAAATATTAGTATTGGGTGTGACGTTATATGGACGCGAAATGTGGACGATAGTAGATTCGGAAAGGAAAAGAATAGAAACCTTTGAGATGTTGTGCTATAAAAGAATGCTAAAATCAGATGGGTGAATAAAATCACTAACAAGGAAGTTCTAAAGAGAATAGGCGAAGAGCGATCCATTGTCCTATATACCATTTTCGTTATTATTTTCCAAGCTGTTCGCATCTATCAGCCCCAGCCTTCTTCGGTACGGGTATAATTGTTTTTACTTAAATCTTCTGTGATTCCTCCTGTTTCGTATATTTCGCAAACTATCCCGAACTGCCATGATACTCCTTATTTGCCCGATGCTCTTAACAACTCTGCTGGAATGTTATCAATTCCTGGCGCTTTACCATAACTCAGGTCTTTCAGCGCCCTGTCAAACTGACCTTAAAATTTTGTACCCCAACTCTTCATCATACACCTCCTCTTCTTCTTGCTAATATTTTTCCTCTCACTAAATGATTCTTTGATTTTCATATAATCTGCGTCTATTTTCCCTTAAGCATGAAATCTTCATCTCCTTTGCATTTCTCTTGTAGTCAAGGCTCTTTGGCTGATTTGCACTTCCTATCTATCTCATTCCTCAAGCGTCTGTACTGCTCTTTACCATTTTCATCTTTCGCGTTTTTATATTTATGCTTTTCGTCAATCATTTTTATTATTTCTTGTGTTATCCACGCTTTCCTATTGGATTGAGCTATTCTTCCTATTTTTTCTTCTGCTACTCTAGTCATTTCTTACTTTGAGAGTATCCACTTCTCTTCTATATTGTTTCCTTCTCCTTTCTCTATTTATCTACTCCTGATATCTTCTTTGAAACTCTGAAGCATGTCCTGTTGTTGCAGTTTTTCTATTTCCCATCTTTTGGTTCTAATTCCTTTCTTGAGTTTCGTCATTTTCAGCCTGCATTTCATAACCAGCAGATTATGCTTAGCGTTTATATCTGCTCATGGGTACGTCTTGCAGTTTAGTACCTGATTCCTATACCTCTGTCTAACCATTATATAATTTGCTTGGTACCTGCCCGTGTCTCCCGGCTTCTTCCATGTGTATAGTCTTCTTTCATGATTCCTAAACCGGGTTTTCGACACGACTAAACTGTGCTCCATGCAAAATTCTACTAGCCTATCTACCATTTTATTCTTTTCCCCCAAGTCCATAGCTCCCAACTACTTCACTTTCTCTTCCCTTTCCTATTGCTGAGTTCCAGTCACCCATTACTATCAAATTCTAGTTTCCCTTATATGCTCAATTATTTCTTCAATTTCTTCTTCCTCTGCGGCATATATACTTAAATAATCGTCGTCGGCTACGGTTTTGTTTCTAATGTTATCGTAATTAACCATATTATCATATTGAAGTGTAAATTTTAAGAAGTATTTTGGATAAAAGTCAGTTTTAAAATATCAATTGCCTGACATTAAGTATAATAAATAAATACTCAGCCAATTTTCTCAGTATAAGTTAATTAATGTATATTTAGTAAAATTACTACCTTTTGACTTCCGAACTGTCTGTCGTTGGAGGCAATCCACGACACAAAGTTATCAACATCTGTAATAGTTTTGTCCATTTAATACTTTACCTGATGAACTTCACAAAGGTGGACGAAACGTCGGAATTATATTAAATAATTCCTACATGTACAAGACAGAAATATAAATATTAAATATTAGTCAGATAGTCATTTCATGTAATTTTCAAAACAAATATTTCATCTGTCAAAATTAGATGTTTTTTTATTTCAATTGATATTACAATAACATTTGACGTCTGTGATAATATATACTAATGAAGAATTAACGACCCGTATAACAGACATTTATACTAAATTTTTAATTTTTCTGATACAAACTAGACTGAATAAGAAGTTCTCGGGATTACACCCGGGTTATGTCATTTATAAGATATGACGTTTCGAAGGCTATCACCGCCATCGTCTTCAGGTAACTTCAGGTAACCTCAGTTACCTGAAAACGATGGCGGAGATAGCCTTCGAAACGTCGTATCTTATAAATGACAACCCGGGTGAAATCCCGAGAACTTATTTTTCAGTCTATCCACCGGGAAAGCCTACATTGTAGGTCTTAACTATATTTCAAACCAAATCTTGACAAGGACCAGGATGTATGGTCGGAACGTCTAGGTTATGTTTAGAAAATTCTTCAAAATTATCTGTAAATGTTTGTTATACAGGTCGTTTCAATTGATATCATTGATAGAAAAAATACGTTTAACCTAACGCTAATCGTTCTCATTTAGTATTGTAATGTCAGGAAAATGAAATCCATTATTCAAAATAATTTCACAAAGCTACATTCAGAAAATAATAGTTCTTTTGTTTATTAAACTTATAAAATACATTTTCATATTTTACATTGTTTTTAAAACTTCTTTCCTAAAATGAAACATGATATCTAGATCAATAAATAGGCAATTAACAGAAATAGTACAGACACAAAATAAAGTTCAAACAATGTTTCTGCTGTCCTTGACACTTTTGTCGGATGATTCAAAAATCGTAAGACGTGTAAAAACAATACACGGAAAACTGTAACTAACTTAAGCTAGTAAAGTATGAAGATCCCAGGATAATTCGAAAAATTTTGAAACATGTTCACATGCTCACGAAACATGAAGAGATACAATTCTACTGAGTCCCATTACTCTCAGAAACTTATGTACCTGGGGAAAAGAATATGAATTTAATGATGTACAAGAATTGTTCCACTTTTCT
This sequence comes from Eucriotettix oculatus, assembly GCA_034510155.1. Lineage (NCBI taxonomy): Eukaryota > Metazoa > Arthropoda > Insecta > Orthoptera > Tetrigidae > Eucriotettix > Eucriotettix oculatus. Next base: position 74,993,230 of record CM067377.1, on the reverse strand, counting down.
CTCTTTTACAGATGAGTTCACCAAAATCGGAAATCTGGAAAAAAATCTTTAGAGGCGCAGTTTTCAGGTGTCACGTGCAGTACAACCTGACTCAGCTGAAATTAATCTGACTCACACGAGGATAAAATTAAAATATAAAAAAATAGTTATAAGAAGCAATAACAGCGCATTCAGAAAGGGAAGAGCGATGACTCGATTAATATTAGCGACTAATGACATATTCCATAAACTGTACGAATTTTTATGTCCATCAAACGCGATTCTTTAAATAATTGAATGCGGAGAAATTGACATAATATATTAGTATAGATACCAAGGACATAGTAAAATTGTGGCATGGCCTAATAATTTAGTTCCTCTCTTTTATAGTTACGGTGAAAAGTAGAATTGTATTTTAATTTGTTTTTTGGTATAATTATGTAGATTTCAAGAGAACTATTTACATTCATGTAAATCATGGCAAACTGCTTGTTGTATGTGGTTAGCATTTACTAAGGTAATTTAGTAGCTTAATTCTGAATTCAAGTTTAATTTGTTCCAAGGTACACTGAAGATTTCAGTTTTTTTATTTTCCTTTATGTACAAGACAGAAAAATAAATATTAAATATTTATCAGATGTTCATATCATACAATTTTTAAAAGAAATATTTCATTAACTTTATCCCCTACTTTTTCCTGAAGCCTTTATTAGCAATGGAACAGACAATGTTTCGCCCTCTAAGACTCACAAAGCACAGGAGAGCAAGTGTTGCTATAAATCTCAGCCTTCTCATTCGACGTTTATCGCCCCTCAAAGCACATCCTAACTAATTGCGTTTAACTTCATCGCAATTCAGTGGTTGTACCTCGAGAAGGTCAATTCGTACATTATTGCAGTCATGTCTTGACCATTCTGATCCTCGGAATTATAAAATTAGAATATTTTATAATATTTCATTTATTGGTTAGTAACTGTGACCACTGGTCTAAACATACAGAGCATAAACACGTAGACACTTATCAAATTATGCTGTTTGCCGTGTGAAATAAGCATTCATGTGCTGAAATACGAAACATAATAAATGCAATTTTATGTTGTAAAACCTCGACAGACAGTAGCAGAAACCTTAAGCTTCATTGAGAAAAGTACACCATTTGATATAAATCCAATTATTGTGGCTGATAGGTTACACGGCCGACCTGCTGTCGAGTAGAGGTCAGCATCAGTGCCTCACATCATAGAGATCCACGGTTCGAATCTCAGTCAAAGGGCGTGGATGTGTGTTCGTCAAGGTCCCAAAAACTGGGGTTAAGGTTTAAGGAGAATAGATTCGCTGACCACTTACCATTCGAAATGTGTCCTGGTAGATAAGACCGTAGTCGTCCCTGTATGCCAAGACCCTAAATGGGTTACAGAAGCAAGGAGAAATAAAATAAATAAGCGATATGAATAGCCTGGAAGGGACCTTAAAGTTGGAATGAATAAGAAGCTTATGTAAAAATTACAGTAGCGAAACCCCATGCTAAATAAAAAAAAATATCTTTACATTACTTGGAGTAGAGTGATTTGTGATTATCTTTATAATTTATGTATAAGGGGATTGGAAACGATTGATAGACCTGTCTAAATTCTTGTCTGTATTGGTTTTATAAATGGAAATATCTAGACAATTATGGCGTATTAATACTGGATTTTAAACAGCTTTAGAGGGGATTTTGTTTGGTTTCCGAAAATATAGTAGATGGAAAGATAACTGTATAAGAAAATTGAAGCAATACCCCTTTTCACAGCTTAGAGAACGACATCTATGGCTACAGTCGGACCACGGAAGAAAACGATTCATAACAATTGTGGAAAAAGTAGTACAAATTCGCAACAAATGTAATAAATTAATCTGAATATAAAAATAATATATTCAACAATACGCAAAAATTTCCCACTTTAACCATAATTTTTCCGGGTTAAATGAAAGAAGTGACTCCAGAGGAATACTTTAGAGAGAATAGAGTAGCCCAGGGTTTCCCAAACATTTTCTGAAATGGAACGCTTCGCAAAATCGGGCATTTTATTGGAAAATTGGGTTTATATTTTAGGTTGGGTAATTCCTACTTGTTATTTGGTTATTTGTTATTTTCCTACTTATATTTTTAAATATAAAACTGTAACATAATAATATTAATAAATAAAGCACTTAATAACTTTCATGATTTTGGGTCCTTGAATTGCATATCTTATTGATATCTGGGGCAATATTTGTATGATGAATTTTAATATCTGCTGTGGCGTCGAGCCTGCACTATGATTTCATTGCAGCATAATAAGAAAATCACGATTCGCATAAATAGGTTGCAGTAAACGGAAGTGAAACAATAATAATCACTTAAAGGCTAATCTTTGTAGATTTATTTAAAATTAGAGTGATTAAATGAATTATATTTTCATATTCACTTTCATTTAAAACAACTGGTTTCGCTGTCACGGAAAATTGATTCTAAACCCAGGAATCGTCTTTACTACTTTTCGGAAAATATTGCAAAAAGTTCATTTCAAAGAGAACGTGGGCTTTCCCGGTGTATATTATTCATGAACAATTCTCAGGTTTTCAACCGGGTAAGTATAGAGTTTGAACACTATACTTACCCGGTTGAAAACCCGAGAATTGTTCATGAGTTCATTTCAAGTTATGTACGTGTACTAAAACATTTAGGAAAATTCATATACTTTAAAATTAAATTAATTCAAACAATCAAGGCAGGAAAACAAATAAAACAATTAGGTTCAACTAATTAAATTCAAAATTGTATTCTTTTTATCAAAATGTCAATTTTATTTCTTGTATTAAAAATTGTAATACTTATTCCTTGTCATGATAAGCTAATTGAACTTTGCCAGATATGTAAGTTTTATCAACTATTACGGATTTGTTAAAACTTCAACAAGTTATTGTCCTTAATTTTTTTCTGCCTTTAAAAGCGCTTTTCCTCTGGATAGCCATCTTACTTTAGTATGTATTAAAAGTGCTTTGTGTTCACTAACTATTTCATCGCAGAAAATTTTTAATTATTTGGATTGAAGTGGTTTTGTTTTTCACTTTCACGTTTCATTCATTTAATTTTTTTAAAATAGTGGAAATTTTTAGTTTTTATTTAAAAAAACAGATTCACATTTTCCCTTCTTGCTGTGTTTTGTTGCCTAGTTGGGCATAATTAATGACTTAACATCCGTGAAAAATAACACCTTACAGAAGAAGCCATTTTCTAAATAGATGATTATGACAATATACTGAAAGCTTGAGAAATATGAAAAGTAATACAGCTACTTTTGTAACCTTTTTTTAGCAAAAAAATAATAATTAGCTTTAGCACTCCACTAAAATTTTCTTGCGGACCTCTGGTTGAGACCCAGTGCACTAGATGGTGCTGACCGAATGCAATTATACGCTGTTGAATTACATTCCACAAACAGATGTGTATGAGTTTGGCTTATTTGTTGGACATAGATGCTTGTTGACAAGTTAAATAAAATATTATCTGTATAATTCTAGGCTACGGTAATCTCTTATCACATTCGTACAGGATTCTGGTGCTCTTGAATGTACTGAAGCAATTAACCAACTAAAAATCTTATGATAAAAGTACTGATATGAAATAAAAAAAGTTTTCTAGTTGACTAAACACGTCGACTATTGTAGAGGGAAACAAGGAACAGGGTTTTTTTGTGCCGCAATGTTGTTAAATCGGATCAGAAACAAGCTAGAAACAAATTTTAACTGTTGAGAAACATAGAGAACATTTTTCATAAACACTGATCCCAAACATTTGTTTACAGTGTGGACTAGACTGTGTTATTCCGTTTAACTGGTTGTGGCGCCGAAACCCGCCTGTTTTGTTTGACAAGTCTTGTTGGTCGGCAAGGAAGAGAGAAAATACCCCTTCTCTTTCATTCCCGCGACGCGAAAAATGAGTGAGAAATGATTTGACTCTCTCTCATTTCATGCAAATGAGTTTTCGTCTTACGAACTGATTAAGTGGTATCATTACATAATATTATCATACACAGTATAGACAGAATAACTACAAATTGGGCTGAACACCTTTTCAGGCCCCGCGGAATACAGTTTGGGAAACCCGGGAGTAGTCTAATGAAGAAAGTACGAACAGCAACCAGCAAGACAATGTTACCAACGTATGACATTTAGATGCTGCTGCCTGTGAATAATCGTTTTAAATTGTCCCATCGTGGGTAATAAAGAAAAATGAGTAGGCAGGAAAGCAGTATATTACGAAACAGGAGAACACCATGAATTATGATGACTTTATATATCAATAACAGCCATAGAGCTTTTGTTTTTGAGAACGGTAAGTTATATTTGAAGCTAATGAACAAAAGAATATAACAAAAATCGTAAGATGAAATAAGTTCTTATGGATATTATTATGGGAAGAAAGGGGGCAGGCTAGAAGAGGGTGATCCTGAAACAGGCAACTCCCCTTTGAAAGCATAGGAAGGGAATTGGAAAGTGGGATGTGGAAGGTATAGCAAGGTAGCCTAGGGTTGACTACGGCCCAGAGCTATAGTTAAAAGATTCCATTCGGCGATTCACCTAACAGAGATGCGGGTAATCTCCTAGAAAGCCTGCATCAGACAGTTCGGGTTATTGGGTACTATTTTCACGCCCTTCCGAACGACGGGAGGTGAGTTTGCTGTGGAGTCACACCACTCACTTCTCCATGTGAACACCAGTTTTAGGAGATAGTTGGCCGATTGATCTAATGCAATCAGAAGACAACTCTTACCGTATGCCCAAGACCTTCGACCCCAGTATCTACACCTCCTAAAATAGCAGAAGGTGCCTCATCATGTGAGAACCTGCAAGAATCCAGAGAGAGTACGAGCCATCCCCATCCCCTCAATCAATCTGGGAAACTTTCATACAGGCATTTACCTTCGCATCTCTTTGTATGCTCATATTTTTGGGGGTAACAGGCTACATGAGGGTGATCCTGAAACAGGCAGCTCCCCTTTAATATCATAGGAAGGGAATAATGGAAGCCAAATTGGGATAAATAAACAGAAAACTGCGAGAAGTAGGGTAAAATTTACAAATTTAGAGAGCATTTCCAAAGTTAGTGAATACACTTCTAAATGACAGTAGACTATATAACATTTTAGGCTAAGAATTGGTAGCAGGTTAATGTGAATTCAACACTCTTCTTTAATCCTGAATAGATCGGCCATTAGTATTATGACATTGCAGGAATTAACTAAATAGTAGCATACTGCATTAGAAAAAATGGAGAGTATAAATGAATCAGCAGTATAAGAATATTTCCAAATTTATAGTGTTACGCGAAAATAAGTACAATTTGGAGGACTTCGACCAAGAACAATAGGCCACGTTTTCAGAGTTGAGGATCTTGTAAAATTAGCATTAGAAGGAAGTGTGTAGTGTACGAGCAAAAGAGAGAGTCAAAGGATGGAATAAGCTAAGGAGATTAGAAAAGAATTGGGATGTGGTAGGTTTGTAGAAATGAAAATACTTGCTCAGGATATGTTAGCATGGAGGGTTACTTCAGATTAGTCTTAGGACTGAATACCACAACACCACCATGTACTAGTATATGAGTGTAAACTGGGATTTAATTTTTAAGTTTAATTTACACATGATTGATTATGAGAGCAACTCCTGAAACTAACCAATTCGTATAGTACCTCAAAGTTCTATTCAATAGTGTCAAAGACCAAGGCCCAATATATGGACATTGTCGCAAGCTCATTATTGCATTAACGGACGTAAATTGACAATGGAAACCAACGCACAATTATTACCACAATCAACCCGATGGAAATCTGTAGTCCGTCATGTGTTGATCGTGTCAATACTATGTTGACTGAAGTAATGTCCTTGTTGTTCCGCGATGAATCATTTGTCGCGTCTCTGTTTCAACTATAGTCTAGTTCCATGGTAGACTCAATAGTTCTCTGCACAGATTATTATTTCATTAATTTCTTTTGACATTTTACTGAATTTAATACAATATACATGCCGACTACTATACAGCATACGATGAGTAACCTTAAGCATATAGTAAAGCTCAGATCGATGCCTGCATCTTTGCACGGTATCAAATGTTGAGTATTAATATTTAATATGATTAGTTTCTGTTACGTCAGAGTTCAGCAACTCATTTGAAAACGCAGTTTGAATACATTAATGAAGCAGATGTACTGGTGTATGAGAAACATAGTTCAGGGAAAACTGCTAAAATGGAAGTATTTGGAGTCTGGTGTCATTTATTTGCCATGACATTGAAATAATCGATTTTAACAAGAGGGACATACAATAATTAATGAGACAAATTGAAGTGGGAAAAAATAAAAGTTTTGTAGGAGGCGTTTGACATGTTAATGTATTTAGATTGGCATGACTGAGATGATCTAACGACACTAGACGGATAAAAATTGTGTTGTTTAAGTTGTTGTGGTATTCAGTCCTGAGACTGGTCTGATGCAACCCTCCATGCTAACCTATCTTGCACTAGCCATTTTATTTCCGCATAACTAGCACATACAACACCCTCCCTAATCTACTTAGCGCATTATATCCTTGGCATCTTCTTCTGTTCTTACCCCACATGTTATTTTTATAAGACTCTCATGTCACAAAACTGGCCTATTAATCTATCACTTTCTTGGTCAACGTTCTCGATATTGTTCGCTCTTCCCCTATTTTGTTGATCTTTCTCGTTAGTGATTTTCAGTATTCTTCTATAGCACCACACTTTCCTTTCCGCAACTACTGTCGTCCACGTTTCGCAACCATATAACGACACACTTAATACGAACATTTTTTGGAAAGATTTCCTAAAATTCACACTTATATTACCCGTAAGGAAATTCTTCTTTTTCGCGAAAGCCTTCCTTGCTTGTGCTATCCAACTCTTTATGTCTACTTTACTTCTACCATCCCTAGTTATTACGCTTCCCAAGTAGCAGAATTCCTTAACTTCCATCAAAAAATCCCTTCCCAATCTAACACCGTTTTTTATTCCACTTTTTCCCATACTGCACTCCATTACCTTGTTTTTTCCTCTGTTAATCCTCATATCGTCGGTTGTTTATAACTTTAAAAAATTGAATTACACATGACGTGTCCGCTTGAAGTTTGCACATAAGTTGAACAACGTTCAGTGATTTCGGTCTTAATGTGAAAAGCCACCAAAAATATATTGTCGAACGATTTTATAGTATGGTGAATGTTTTATGAATTCTGCAATTTTTTAAAACTGGATACAACATTTCAATAACGAGTGACTGACGCCCAACGTTCTGGAAAACAAGTTGAAGTCTCAAAACCTTCCCATGAAACCCGCATTAACGGAATTATTCCTGAATTTATAGGAAAAGTTGCTGTAAGAGTTGATTGCAATATCAGTAAAATGCTGAAAGGCAGCAAAACGAGTGCAAGATGGGTCTCTGATGCCGACTCAGCGACCAAATTGGGTTTACTATTGGACTCTAAACTTACGTGGAAACCGCATTTAACATCCAAAAGGGATCACATCAAGAGCAAGCTTCGACAAATGCATTGGCTACTTTGCAGAAACTCCAAATTAAAAACAGAAAATAAAATACTCATTTATAAATGCATTCGTAAACCCATATGGACATATGGTATCCAACCATGGGGGTGCACCAAGCCTTCAAATTCAAAAATTATTCAACGTCTTCAGTCAAAAATCCTTCGTACCATCTTAAACGCACCTTGGTTCGTCAGCAACAAAACAATACATGAAGACCTAGCCAGACCTACTATAGAAGAGGAAATACACAGAATCTGCACTAACTACCGTCAAAATCTCCCAGGACACCATAAGGAAGAGGTCAGCCATCTAGCAAATGAACTAACCTCTCGTCGCAGATTGAAGAGGAAGCGGCCAACAGATCTGTGAAGATTAATTTTATTGTATTAATGTTTCATGGAGCGTGGTCACTGGATCACTTCTCCCCTCATGTGTCATTCATCCATCCAATTTGCTAAATGTTCTTTTGAACAGATTGTAAATATCCTAATAAATTATTTTTAAAAAAAATGACGTCAAAGAATTTGTGGGAAACTGGAACAAACAACAAGGCAAAGACGTATTTGTCTCATATATATAAAACAAACTAATTTGTTGTTGGAACAAGTGTGTTTAATATTGGAGCGGTATATGTTTTAGTTCCATTCTTCCTTGGTTCTGCAGCCTATTCATAGCCTTGGCCTACCGGGCTGACTGCGGACTGTCATCTTACATGACACATTTCGAATTTGGAGTGATACGTGGTCAGCGGTCGTAATTACAGTCTCCATGACCATTTACTTCTATTAGGTTTCCTAATTTTTGAACGCTTCTCAAATTGGTAAAATTCTAATAATGTTTTCAATCAAAATCTTAAGTATAAGTACCTTGGCATTAATCTAAATAGATATTGGTGGGCGACAGATGGAGGCTGTTATCAGGAACTAATTTATGTAGAAATGAAGAGGCAGGGAGTGACAAATGCTATTCTAAAAACTTGATAACGTCATTCTTACCTGGTTAAACAAAAATGGATGGTTCAAGAACAGAAGTTTTGCTTTTTGAACAAATCTCACTCGTGTAGTTCATAAAACTGAATTAAAAATTTAGGGTAAAATAATTTGGACGGACCGAGAATTTTGAATTAATTTGATGTTTCTCTTTACCTTAGTGAATTTATAGTTATGGGTCGTAAAGAATGTCATGTAATACTCTGTAGGTGAGCCAGAGGAGCCAGAAGTCTCGCATCCGCACGGGAGTCGAATAGGATAACTGAGTTGAGGATCTGCGTACCAAGAGCTTGTCACGAGTTCGATTCCGATCTAACACTTTCCATCCTGTGGAAATAATACGTTAAAATAGTTTAATAACAACTGCATATGCCTACGAAATAATAAATTACAAAAGGACACAATTAGGATCTGATTTAAATTTAGTTGAAAGGTTATATTTCAGTCTCAGCGCAAGGCAAAATATTGACAATGAACTTATTAATTAATTAATTAAAAGTCAGGCAAAAATTACTGTTACGAAATACGCTATATAAAATTAGTAAATATATAGATTGCTGTTATACATGATCCATGTCACCATTTGAAATCCCTTCCTAAACTATTAAAGTGTATCACTTGTATAACCATCCTGTAAGCTGTCACTTAAAGAATGTTTTCCTTTTTCATGAAGTAAGAACTATGTGAACCATGCATAACTGTTCGAAGAAATAAATGTAACTGACAAAAGCATCTTTGGCATAAAAATACGCATTCTTTTGTCAAATCATTACAAACATTATACCTAATAAGGGATTCTAATGATTTTGAATTGAAACAGTAATGACGAATTTTAATGTGGTTATTCACTACTCAATGGCTTCGATAAATATGTGCTCCATATTGTGCCTATTTCAGAAATTTACTGTTAGATAATTATTTTGAATAATGACATGGAACATGTAGCCACTGGAGAACGTTGCTAGAACATGAAAATTACAGTCGACGTATGTTTCAGAACTTTTATTCGTAGATTTGTCATTATTATTATTATTATACCCCAAGGGTTAAATATAGTATCTTAACTTTGAATATATATATATCTAATAATATGTACAAATATTGAAGTTTGGAATTTTGTGTTGTTTCGCATTCATAATAATTTGCCTTTTGCAAGTTTCAATCGGTGGTCGCATCTTATAGTTAACTCATTTAATATTTTTAATTCTTTGACTGATGTTTGTAAATTTCTGTAACAAAGACAAATAAAAGCGTCTGTTGTAAATTTAAATTTGTTATACATTGTGTATATGTTTTTTGCAATTAACTGTAGATCAAATCGTCTACTCTGACCCTTAATAAATGATATTGTAAAATAAAAGTGATAATGAAAGTGATATACTGTCAGTGTGACAGAGGAGTGTCTGAGAAGTTGTAATTATGTTAAATGTAACCGATTTAGCAATGTAACCCAAGATTAAGACGTTTATAAAAACTTATCATAGTAAATATTATCAAGCTCAAGGAAGAATAGACAAACACACGTTAATGGGGTTAATTTGATATTTTGGAATCCTGACGGAAGATCGAAAACGAATCAAACATATATTTAAGTTGAAATATAAATAATAAAGTGTAATGATCGATTATATAAGAAGTGAAATTATATCAGCATTGTGTGTTAAAATCAATCTAACGTAAATAGCAAAATGAAGGTGATCGCGTTATTTTGTGTATATTTATTTTTAAGTTCGTTTGGGTACGAAGGATTGCGATTTCCACACTGACCGCCAGGATGTTTCTGAGAAGCGTAGATTTATGGCTCTAGGACAATGCCGGAATTAACGGTACTCCTGTAGAGGCTAGCGACAGGAAGCAACATTACGAGACGATATATAAGCGGAGAAGCATCGCTTATAAACACCCATCGACGTCGAATTGGCAACGTCCTTACGAGGTCGCCATCAACAGATGTAATATCGCAGCCACTCCAATTAATACCACGGGGTCCAGGATGAGTCTAGTTATGCGCACCGCAGCTAAAACCAGCCTCATACGGAAACAACAATGGTAATCAGCACTCCTTCATACCCAGGCGAGTTGTAAAATTCGTTAGAAATTTTCGTAAATAATTAAAGTCACGGTCTACCTGAGATTCCGCAGCTAGGGCAAATACTTGATTTTGCTCGTATGAAGCTAGTAACTAGTAAAGATGTAAATTTGTTAATATTAGTATTAGTAAATACTTGTAAATAGGATTCAATTTGTTTCTTTCAAAATAAAACACTTAAAAATTAAATTAATAATTCAAAGATGGGACCAGTCATGAAATTAGTTAAATTATATTAATAAATAATAACCCCCCCCTGCGTCATCACAAAATTTAAAGACAAAGAGAAAGATTTGGTGAAATACTGATTCATCACAACACCACGATATAAAAAGAAATAGCTATAGAATTAAAATAAATTTTATTGAAGAATCGTTGTAAAGTGATTGGTATTCAGGTACTGATAATGTACGTGAAGCTTATAACTGAGCTCCCGTGGCTCCAGCGACGGCATCGATTACCCCGCAACTGAGGGAGTTCATTTTAATTGTTTAACCACTCCTTAATCTACGCAATATCCCGGAGGGTATTGAAAAGTTTATATTTCCAAACTTATTGCCTCAAATTGAGTTAATTTAACGTTTAAAGGCTAAACCATAGAATTACAGGCTTTCAAATAATTAATTTCTAATAAATTAGAATATTTTAAATTTTATCTAACACTAAATCAAATTTAATAGATGTTGACTTAAAATCAATTCCTGTGTCTTCCTCATTTGGCGAAAGTCCCTTAATTTGTTAGCAGTTGCTTTATACTAATAATACTACATGTACTTTTGTTTGAATGTCGGTATGTGCGTATTTTTTAAAAAGAAATTTAAACGCGTGGAGAAATTACGATAAAATTTGTTACACATATTCTCAAACCAAACACGGAGATAATCACTTGTGAAGACGGGAGAGGGAATAAGAAAATCCTCTGATATCAAAAATAATCTGGAATCTCACCATATTTAATTACTATATGGCAGCTGTTTGTTTACATGCTGCATAAAACGAAAATACATAAAGTTATATAAAAAAATTATATTTTTTATGATCCATCCATGAGTTTTTTTCTGGTGTTCGTATTGCAGGATAAAATTGACTAAATGTGAGACACATTTAGTCAATTTTATCCTGCAATACGAACACCAGAAACAAACTCATGGATGGATCATAAAAAATATAATTTTTTTATATAACTTTATGTATTTTCGTTTTATTTAAAACCTCCACGTAACATGGCATTTCACGGAACCACTGGAGATTATTATAGTTTCAAACTCTACTTTTGCCTAGTTATGAAATGTTTCAGGAAATATGAAATGGTAACAAAGAGAAGTACGTAATATTTTTAATAATTATAATTTAATAAATTCGCTGTCCATCGTAAAGTCTAACGCAATAATTTCAAGTGAAATTTATTTATAATCTTAGGTTATCGATTTTTATGTGTAAATAATAGTTCCGAAAAATTTCAATCATTATAATTAAATTCGACGATGTATTAAGATTGACGACATTATTTCAAGTGGTAATCAGAAACAGTTAATGATATTATGCATAAATATTTTTACAATTGAAGAGTTGGAGAACGTTTTTCTTTCATGTTTGCTTAACACAGTGAATCATAATTTAAACTTCAAGCTGAAGTTCTTCTGCGTGCACATTATTATAAAGTTCGCGTTATGCAACGAGTTTTAGTTAAATTCACGAAACGCTGATTTCGTTCTCGATGAACAGGAAAATACAAATATTTCCTCAGGCAATACCGGACACCTACCTAGCAGAAAATATAAAAAGGAGTGTTATGTTTGGGTGTGAAAAATATTTGAAGTGTGGAGGAGGAAGGTATGCGTAGGAATTAAAGAACAGGCTAGTAGTGACTCGAAAATTAGCATAAAAATATATATTAATAATGATTTTCGTGGCAGAACAAACTACAACGATGTTTGGTTAACAGGCCGTAGGAGGGTGATCCTGAAACAGGAAACTCCCTTTCATGGCAACAGTTTGGTATGTGACTGGCGCATTAAAATCCTTTATCAAAATACTTCAAATACCACTCTTTGGCTTATATAGTGACGTTACAGTCGCGTCATACGTCCGCCTAACCCTCACTTTCCGCCGTTTAAGCTTTCCAACGAACCTCGGATTATTTAGTCCGACGCCACGATATTACATGGGTTGTAGCGCTCTGGAGGCCGAGCAGCCGAGATACCCCCGTGAAGTAGGAAGAAAGGTGGAAGGGATCGAGCGTGTGGCGAAAGAACGATCACGAGTAGCCTTCCTTCTTGATTTGGACGTCGGCCTGAACGATCGAGAACAGCCCCATTTCCAGGGCTGCCCTCGGAAGGGATCAGCGTGTCTGAAAATGTGCTCCGGTTTTGCAATAGTTTCAATGAACTTTTAAAAGTTTCTTTATTTTCTTTTCTTCACATGATTATACTATGGCTAAGTTTTGTATTATGATTTTGTTTTCGCTTGTCCCTATCCAACACGTGGCATCCGAGATGTCTGAAGAACTTAATTACTAAATTACGACGACTATAAAAAAGAGTTTCGTTACCATATGTTTACCTGCAACTTTTAATAGGAGTCGAAAAATTCGTACGGCAAGAGATAAAGAATGCTGGAAATAACTTTTAACAAAGATTCAGGATAGTCTGTGGTTTCTATAATATTCCTCTGAATTAATGTCACAATAAATTTACAGGGAATGGAGAATAACGGACGTATTTATGCCCCGCATTGAAAATAACCAATACTCGTGAGCGAAACGTTGGAAAAGGCGTTTATGCCCCAAAATGTCGCTGAAATCTGTTGTTTGGTATTTACTAAGACTTTTGATTATTAGTGTACGTGAAGACACTTCTTAAATCGCGTGTCCAAAGTTATCCTTTTAAAACCCTGTAACTCTAAAAAATTTTCATTATTATAAATTAAAATTCATTACAAATGTTAAGTGGCGTCAGAACACATGAGAATAAGCTATAATACTACTAAGTGTATTCTAATCAAGTGGGTAAACCGCCGAGTATGCATCACGCAGGAAATTCAGTAATCACACACAATTGCCGATCCATACTGGGCTAGCAACAGTACGTGGAAGGTACAACGACGGCAATGCCTATATTCCATGGGAGTGCTCGTCTGAGTTATCAGGGCACCAGAAAACCGACATTACATGGCAAAATTAAGATTATATTGGGAATCTGTGAAAAATAAAAACAGAATTTTAGATAACTTACCTAAAATCAAAATATAAACTTTACTCCAAATAAATGATATCAAAACAAGACAAGAAGTAAGTTTAAAAAAACAATAATAATTAAGACAAAATACATCAATACAGGAATAAACGAATAATTAATAATGTGTAATGAATTTAAGTGGCGATTGCAATTTTAAATGATTAGTGATGATGCTCTGAGTAATTCCCCACTGGTTACAATCAGGCGACAACAACATACTTGCAGGTGCAGATTTTGCGTCGAGGAGAGACCCAAAGCGAGTGGAATCCTCAGTTTGGTGGATTAAGGAACGTTTATCTGCTCAGGGCGTTCAGCCCTCGGGAAATCTGAAGACTATCCGTGGTCCAAGTCCGATATTTGCTTGGTTGTTGATATGATCCACCATCCATCCTCATGGTGAGGGCATGAGAAAAGTCATTCTTGAGAGGAGAAGAGACATAATTTGTTCATTTGGGAAATAATCTTCACAGGACGAGGAAGGAAGTCGGGAAATAATTTTGGAAGAAGTAGGAAGGTGGAAATGAGATGATAAATAAAGCAATCAGCCCGGAGTGAACTGAAGTAGGAAGGTGGAGAGCGAGAGAAACGTTTATTTTGAATCTCGTAACAAGGTGAGAGAAGGTAGTGGAAGGTGAAATCCCGTTCACGTAATTCGCTGGAGTTGAGGAAAAATACCTTGGGATGTGACTAGTCCCCATTTTCCTGAAAGCAAACCCCATGTAAACAATCCGGAGCCAACAAAATAATCAGCCGCCCCAAGAACACGGAAACTCGGAAGCCAGGTGTGTCAGTGCAAATTAATGACCGGTGCGTATGTCACATTTCCTGCTGCAGGAAAAACCCACAAAAATTACCCTTAAATAGATTGAGTCTTGCTAAATTCAATTTGAGCTGGCAGTGGTAATTTTAATGGACCCTAAATTATATATTTAATGTAATTCAAGTAAGTAAATTAATTTGTTTAAATTTATTTCAATAAATTGGTCATAATTTAAATTTATTCCCCCCGTTGATTTCAATACAAATGACACACAAACACGAGCAATAAAAAAAAGAAACGAGAAAATTGATGACATATATTAATTTGTTAATTAACAAAAGTATCGAATTATAAATTAATGTGGCTGGCAGCTCATTGGTTATGGGTGCTGCGTTCGAAGGGGTGGTTGCTCCTGAGTTTTATTAACTGCCGTTAACTCTTGATTGAAATCATTTCCTTTTTCGTGGAAGGATAAACATGGAATAGAAAATCATTGGATATTTTAGAGAAAACTTTAGAGATAAGAATTAGTTTACAATCTAATAATCAGTACTTATAAATATAATGGGCAGAAGTAATGGCAATCAGAGACAATAAGAAACATTGCTGATTTAAATTTAATAAACCTTATTATATGCATATGTATTACTATAATTAATATAATTATTTAAAAAAGCAGCAAAAATGTATTTTATAGAAATAGTAGCAATGTATCTCACCACAAAAAAATTACTGATTAACAGCCGAAGGTTTTCTCGGTGTATTTAATGGATTAAACTCTCTCGGAACTCCAGCCGGGTTATTTTCGTCGAAAACCCGCGACCTTTATAGTATTTCACTAGAATACGTTGACGTGGACAGTCATCGAAACGTCGCGTGTTTTCGACGAATTTACCAGGCTAGTATCCCAGGAGAATTTCATGTAATAAAGTTTCTACGTTTTTATATTTATTTAAAGTTTTTGTTATTAGCAAATAATATAGGGAAACTCATTTTTAGTTGCTGTACAAGAGTTTCACTGTTTAGAAACATAAAAATATTCACGCCCATTCCAGGATTCGACCCGGGGACTTTTATAATGCGAGGAGAGGTACTATAACTATTACACCACAGGTATACAATTTTACTTTCACATGACAGCACGCCACGTCTTTGATAAAAAAAAGTTAATAAGTTGAAACATACAATAAGAGGAGAAAAAATAATCCAAATATTGTATAGTATTTATTAAAATAACGAATATTTAATAAATAATTCTAATGAAAACACAAACCATTTGGTCATTACAAATTAATTATGTAAATTTCAATAAAAAATTAGTACATTTTTCTATTTTTAAGAGGTATGATGTGACATTCGTATTTCTTGTTTAATAATAATAAAAAATTTAATACTTATTAAATTAATTCACTAAAATATGTACTTAATGCATTTCACAAAACGCGAGATATAGCAATATCCAATTGTTAACCATCCCTAGGAATTTTTCATGAAGATTCTCGTGTACGTATCAACTATTCTTAGAACGCATTACTATTAAATCGTGTAATTTCACTCATCGTTTCCCGTTCTTCTAAAAAATGATTGTACGTTTTCTGTGTTTTCTACACTTTCAGTCTTAACGAACTTCTGGAAAACAATTCCTGTAATACACTGGTGTGATTGCACGAAGCTACGCATTGATAGCCTCCGCTTGCTCCAACAAGCTGCGCATGCGACATAAATTAGTGACGAGAAACTTTGTAACCGACAATGCGTCCGCAGCCAGCTCGGTACTTTCAACTTGGGCCGTTCTGCCGTTACTTTCTGTCCGACACAAATTACTTCAAGCCACGCGATGCTTTTGCATGGCAAATGCACAACAAAATATTTACATTCGTCGCAATTAATTGAAGAAAAACTTGATGCTTAATTTACGTTCAATTAGCACATTCTAATCTGCAAGAAGTCATTTATTGCTTATGGAATAAACACTTTCATCTCATCATATTACACGTATACTTCAGGACCTGCGAAATTTTTTGCAAATTTTACTAACTATACGTATATTTCATTGTAAGTTTGACGTTTGACTAGAAAATTAAGACACATCGTAAGTTATTTCTGGCTTTAAAAACATAATTCAAGGATGTATTTAGTACAAAAATTACTAATGTAAATTAAAATACTCGAATAAGCTTCAACGAGGTTCACTTCTCCAGTTAATAAAATACAATATTTTCCATTGTCATTCAGTGTTCTACTTTTTGGCATATTTGCTTTTCTTCTTTTTAATTATTTTCCAGTGCATTTTTTTAATCTCTAATTTCCGTTTTAGATCCTCCAAAATCATGCATAAAATGATCTACCCGTCATTAAAGGCCTTTTCGATGTTAAAATCATTGGGGAATATACTATCAATGTCATGTGCTTTAGGGCTCTTCACCCTTTCGCTACAATTATAATTTATTATTAACATTACAATAATACAGAAATGAAGAATAATTAAACAAAATAAGTAGGCAATTAAGAGACCAAATTAAATGATAAATTAATTTCTCTGGACGATTATGCAATCAGTATAAAAATGAGTAGATCTGACGAAAATTTCAAGGATTGCCGAAAAGTTGTGTGGTAATTTGTTTACCACTTCATTTTCTCTGTTAATTGGCTTCTTTGTTACATAATTTTTCTTCGTCGAATACAGATATTTTTGTAGTACCAAGTGAACATAACTACTCGTGTATCACATATATAAAATATGTTGCTGAAATTTGTGAAGTATTGAGGAGTCTGATTTGTAATTTATTAACATCAGAGTAAAGAAAACAATTCAGTGACTCTAAACTTTCAATAACATACAAAAAATTCCTTCATGGATGATACTCCCATTTCGTTCATAGCCGCCTTTTAACATGACATGTTACGTGGAACCTTGGCAACTCGACGCACAAACATATATTGTAGTACAAGCTTCACGGAATACTAAAGGGTGATAAAAGTAAAACAGGTACGGTTTTTATTCATTATACTTTGACATATTTGGTGTCAATAGTAAAGACTGAAGAAGGAAATTCAAGTGAAAATTCTTGAGAACCTTTGGTTGTCTGTGTATATTAAATTTTATATATTTAATAATATATTTTTTCTTTCCGGTTTATAGTGGAATCAAATGCAAGATCATTAGCAACTGTGCACAATTAGGGGTATCACAGTATGGTTTCTCAATCAACCAAGCCCATGCCAGGATTCGAACCAGGGACATCTGTGGTGCGAATCAGCGACGCTAGCCACTAGACCACATAAGGTCGGCACATTAAATTAAATAAAAAGTACATTAACAAGAAAGAGAAAGCCGCTAATACCCAAGGCGTTAATGAAACTATGCGTAAAATGAATTAAAAAATAAATTTACTTAAATAAAATAATTTACATCTCTAAAATTTAATAGATTTGACGATGTTCTAAGACTAGCGAAATAATTTCAAGTGATAATTCCAATCAATTACTGCATTAACACTTTCTATTGAAGAACTGGGTGATCACATTATTTTTTACATTTGTTATATTCAGTGAATCATAATTCATACTTTAACTTTTAAATGTCTTACGCGTGCATGATTTTAAATTTCATCCTGCACAACGAGTTTTAAATATATAGTTGATTAGGTGAATTGTGTTTTTCTCGTGGCAAAGTTGAGGGAGTAAATAAATCAGGAGTATTTGACACCATTAAGGTAGTGTAAGAATTTTTATGCATTTAAGGTACAGGGTGTATTATTGACTCATTTGATGTACCATTAAAGTACTAGGGATATTTTAACTCTCTCAATGTAAGTGGATATTTCAGACTCGATTAAGGTACACTGGATTCCTTACTATTGTCAGAAAAATGAGATAAGAGAAATGGCAGAGAAATCGAGAGAGCTTAATGAGCACATAAGAAATTTCAAAATTATAATTAGCGATAGGGAGGCCAAAGATGGAATACGCTAAGCAGATTAGGGAGGATGTTGGGTGTACTATTTATAAGGTAATGAAAACGTTTTCGCAAGATAGGTTAGCATGGAGGTTTGCATCAAACCAGTCTTGGGACTGAATACCACAACAACAACCATTAGCAACCATTAGCGACGAGTAACCAGTTTCCATCGTTGAATGTTCCAAATAGTTTCAAACGATATTTCAATTTTTCGGACTTCAAAATTCCGATTTAGTAAATCGCAGGCAAATACGGCTGTTTTCTACTCAAGCCTTATAAGCCCCGCGTTTAGTCTTCGATCGCCTCTCCCTTCACCAACTCGCACTATAAATTTCCCGGCCTCCTCACATTCAAAACCAGACACTGTCGACACTCTCCGCATGGGCTCAATTAAACAGCGTTGTTAAAAGTTGTCTTTGGCCTATATCGTTGTTTTTCCCTGACACCAATAGAAGAATGCTATCAATAAAATATAGAAAAAAAAACTGTATCAAAATTTTCATTTATTGTTTTGAATGTACTAATATTGACTATATACAGTTCCTTCTTCTATATGATTCGAAATATATTTTTCCTACGGTACCAACCTATTTGCAAGTAACTTGGGAAACGTATGAAGCAACTGAAGACTCGGCAGTAGATCGTAAATAATTACACTTGTCGTAACTGGCACACAAACGTCAAAGTTGCCTTAACAGAAGTTGCACTTACAACTTAAAGTGTAGTCGAAACAGAAATAATGAATTTGCAGTTTGCTGAACAGTTACTAATCTTTTAGCGTGATTCCTGACTATTACATTTGTAACGGTAAATGGCCGCAGGAAACGTCGGCGCTGCCGTGGAAGTTACAGTCTGAATAATGCATCAGCAACGAGGACAGCGATAGCTCAACACAATCATATGCGTACAGCTTCTATGAAAAGTATGCGTCCAATTATATTTTGTGCTAACAGCATATTCATAAATTAACTATCGGGTTAACCGTCTTTAAAATACGCGATATGGACAGATATTATGTTAAGGGCAGCTTCTGGATTTGTCTAGAGTCTTAGAATAGGACTAATTGTTTTTATAAACGTTCTACAAATAATTAATTTTTCCAGTGCCTACTGTTAGGTTGAAACACTTTAACGTTACTTTTTGTCTCTATCTATAAGATTAACTTATCGCGTAATCTCGAAGCAAATAGCACAGCCAACAAAGACCTCGATATTGTATATCAAAATTCGTAAAAGAAATTAGGTTAAAGCTAAATTTTACTCAAATAAAACAACATTACTACTGTAAATGACAAAGGATCAACATGCCAGTAGCCAATCCACAAAATGGGTACAGAAATATAGTAATTTATTTCTTTATCATATTACATAAGATTTAATTTTTCTTAATAGCACAGACAAGGAAGGATTTTCGTAAAAATACAGTAATTTACTGGTGGGTAATATGAGTGTGAATGTTAGGAAATTATTTCTAAAGATATTCGTATAGACTTTGGCGTTGTATGAGTGCGAGACGCGGACTGTAGGATATGCAGAAAGGAAAAGAATAGAAGCCTCTGAAATGTGTTGCTATAGGAAAATGCTGAAAATCAGGTGGATTGATAGAATGACTAACGAGGGAGTTCTAAGCAGAATAAGAGAATATGAAGGACTTTGACCAAGAGAAAGGATAGGTTAAAAGGTCACGTTTGGAGTCATGAGGGTCTAGTAAAATTAGAATTATAGGGAATTGTGTAGGGTAAGAACAGAAAAGGGAGGCGAAGGATGTAGTATGATTAGCAGTTTAGGGAGGATGGTGAATGTTGTAGTTATGTATAATGAAAAGACTTGCGCTATATAGGTTAAATGGCAGGGTTGAATCAGACCAGTCTTAGGACTGAATACCACAACAACAATTATAATGTCTTATGGTTCGGTAGAGGAAAGCAATTTTTTTTAAATGTTATTTTGTTTTTTCTGCTGCAGAATGTAAGCATGGTGTTTTAGCTTTTACTCAGGATTGGATTGTCCTA
The DNA here is from genome assembly GCA_034510155.1 of Eucriotettix oculatus. NCBI lineage: Eukaryota > Metazoa > Arthropoda > Insecta > Orthoptera > Tetrigidae > Eucriotettix > Eucriotettix oculatus. The sequence continues at coordinate 74,972,620 of CM067377.1, read as the reverse complement.
TCATTTCCAAGTAAACTTGATTGTGTTAAATGTATTACTGTATACAAGTGATATCTCTATTTAATTACTTAATATTAGTTTGATGCAAACTATCTTCCGCAAGACTTTTCATTTCCTTATAACTAATACAGCCCACATTCTCCCTAATCAGCATAGCGCATTCCATCCTTGGTCTCCATCTTCTGTTCTTACCCCACACACTTCAATCTAATGCTAATTTTACAAGACCTTCGTATCTTAAAACGTGGCCTATTAATTTATCCCTTCCCTTGGTCAGCGTCCTCCATATTGTTCGCTTTTCCCTTATTCTGTTTAGAACTTCCTCGTTTGTGATTCTATCCACCCATCTGATTTTCAGCATTCGCCTATAGCACCACATTTCAAAGGATTCTATTATTTTCATTTCCCCAACTCCTATCGTCCACGGTTCTCACCCATATAACGCCACGCTGCATCCGAACATTTTTAGCAACGATTTCATAATACTCACACTTATATTACTCGTAAGTAATCCCTATTTTTCGCGAAAGCCTTCCTTGCCTGTGCTATCCTACTCTTCATGTCTACTATCCTTCTACCATCCATTTATTACGCTTCCCAAGTAGCAGAATTCCTTAACTTCCGTCAAAATATCTGTGTTGACGCATGACCCCTACATTGAAGCGGTAAAGGAAAAATAATTTATTTTTTGGTATTCGCGTACAGCAGGACGAAAAGCGAGGGTGGTTTTGGTCAAGGCCGAGTAGGCGGGAAACGTCGCCGTTTACAAAGTTATTTATTGCCTGGAGTGTATTGTATTTGGACAGTTGGTCCTGGGAGCTGTCCTGAGAAAGACGGGGTGAGAGGGCAGCGGCTGAAGAAGCAACAGGTGTAAAAGTTAAATTCGGCATGTTTTGAGAAAGAAGATTCTTTTGATGGGAGTGCGGAAAATAAAAAGATAACATGTGATGGGGATTTAATCTGAAGAAGAGGCGCTAGAGGATCTAGAAGACGTGATCCAACAAAGGAACCTCCGGCAACGGCAAACCAAGAACGATGTCACCACGCAGATCATCTGGTAACGGCATTTTAATCCGGTTTTTCCAATTAAACCATTCTCGTTGATTCGCAATTGTTTTTATTTCAATTATATCGTTCGTCACCCGCGTTCCCAGGAGCAGCCGTTTAGAAGCTGGATAGATTCTTTTTGCTTTACCGACTGAGCCACTTTGATAATACATTTTATTCGTAGATTTATATTTTTACTAAAACTTAATTTGAGTTATATCTCTTTTGTAAATTTTATATTGTAATTCCACAATTTCTATCTTTATAATCATCATAATTAAATGGAATACATTCAAATTAAATATTTTATGATTATTTAACACTTCCTTGTTATAATAATATATTTGCGGTGTAAACAAAGAGTAGACACCACATATCCCTTCCCAATCTAATATCATTTGTTAATCCACTGTTTCCCATGCTACACTCCATTCCTTTGTTTTCCCTCTTTTAATCCTCATATCGAACTCTTTCTTCAGGACTCCGTTCATGCCATTTATTATGGTTTCTAAGTCTTCTTCCTAATACTGCAATATCGTAGTCAAAGCGTAAGGTTTTTATTTCTTCACAAACTTATCGGTTGGAAATGAAGGAATTTTCACAATTCGAATGCAAATTTCTACAGGAAGGAACACTCTATGAGTCTCAATATTTTCTGAAATTTTATTTGCAAACAATAAGGCACTTAATACAAGGTGCAAGTATAAACGTGAGTCATTGCGCAGATGACAGGCAACGCCTCCTTCCCTCGTGACGTCATCCCAGATGCAAACCCAATCCTTTGACTCTAGAAACTGAGACATTTTGATATAATTTCCGGATGTAACAATCTCATTTCTTTCAGAGCACAAACATTTCATTGGCATGTGACTGTACCGTTCTTTTAATGTTTTATGTAATAAAATATATGTTTCAGAAACCTAATTTTATTTGCTCAAGTGTAAATATCTGCATCAGTGATGTCTTATAGTACCGCTACCATTATTATAACAATTGGACAAGTTTACATTTTTGTAATGTTACGTAATATTGAGGCGGTCAGAATTAAACGACTTTACTCGAATATGTTTGTATACTTTTCTCCCGTCATCCTTGTACAATTCCAGCACGACATATATTGCAAATATTATCATAAATTGTTGAAAAAAATTAAAGACTGGGCAATTAAAAATTATTAATTTCATAGAGCAAACATATCGTGAATAAAAATAGTAATATTTCATCAAAAAGGAACGTTGTGTGATATATTTTAATTTATAAATTTTGATACTCAATCTCTAAGAATTTGAATTCTATAACTTTGTACTATTTGTAATATTTTGGTTAATAATTGTTTTCATCTTTATCTGTCCTCTTTAACTTTTTCAATTGCTTTTGTAGTTCATCTTTCCCCTAAAGAGCTCCCTATACCCCCCCCCCTCTCCCGATACAGTATCTGTAACATCTTTACTCGATTATGGTATCAGTTTGTGCCTATTACTTGCAGTAAGTCTAACTGATCGACCTGCATTTATATTTCCAGGAATTCCAGACAGCTTCTGGTTTTAATTTTCGACTACTCTTTGATGTGTCTTAAAATAGCGAATTTCGAATATACTTAATAAGTATACAAGTATATTTGTACACGATTATAGTTTGCACTTAGCGCTTTTTTCATTAATCATATCTTTTCTACGGTAAGCATTGTTCCACGTTCCACATGAATTAGCATCTCTTGGACATGAAAAATAGTTGATGCCCGTTCCTTTAGTTTCTGTGTCACAATTTATGCAACCAAACACCGCACGAGGGCAATGTCTGTCTTCATTGAAAACATATGCACACTATATTCAACGAAAAACAGTTTTCTTCGACCAACAAACAAGTAATACAACAACAACAAACTGTGCATTCGACGCAGTTTGCGTCCCGCGTGACGTCATGCGCAGAAGATAACCAAATTACGTTCGACATCTGTCTCGCCTTTATACTTACACCATGACTTAACACAATGCAGAATATTTGAAAATGATACGACAACCCCATCCTGAGTAATTGAGAAAATATTAGTCAACTGTAAACGCACAAAAAAACAGCATGCGCTCTGCAACATATTTTGACACCAAAGAATGAAAGATAATTTCTACCGAAACATAAAGTGATGAACTAGTCAAATATGATTTATTTCTGAGTTGGTCTAGTAGCCTCTGCTGTACCACTTGGCATGGATTGACCCAGCAAAAACTAAATATTCACATTAGCCGACAGAAATTCGTAACGACCAGTCCACATGGAAAACTCAGGAAGAACGAATGTTTGACATTAATATAGTATTTCTGAGTTTTCAAGGGTCGAGAAAAGCTTCGGGAAGTGTGTTTGCTGTCCTTGGAGAGGTAGAGTTACTGTACGCCAAACTAATGCCGTGTCGATGCGATGGTAGCGCCGCTCTATCGGCCAAATGTGTAAGAAAATGGGTGACATTTGAAAAGTTACACTGCGTTGCGTGTTGTGACAAGTTTGTTAAACTCGTGAATAAATTAATTAATGTTGATTAATAATGTCAATTATTATTAAATGTGGATTTCAAGAAGTAAATGTGTTTTCAGGAAAAAAAACCTTAAATAAAGGACAAAAATTGCGAGAAAGCTTTGCTAAAAAACACGAGATTACTTACAAGCCGATTATGCATGTATACATTTTAAATAAAATAACAGCAAAGTTTCAAGCAAACAAAACAACATGTAAACGAATTGTTTTAAAATGGTGAAGCATTTTTTTAAATTCTAATTTACGTGTAATTAATATTTCTTTCATTTCTATAAAATACATTTCTATTTAAATAATATAAATTGCCATTATAAACTGTATAGAAATTTACAAAATATACCCTTCAATTGATTGTTATACTAATTGTACAACATGTATCGTTTTATATTGCTAGTAAAATATTTACCAAGTGAATGTATGTACATATTTCTGTATATTTTTGTTCTCAATTCATTCTCCTTAGTAGGATTAATCATTTCATGAAACATCATAATTCTGAATTTTACCATTATTGTTATGAATTTAATAATTAAATCTATCACTTTTTCTAATTAAATAATATATTAAAGTTATATTTCATCCACAGTATCTTTGCTCCAATAGTCCATTAATTATTAAGGATATGTTTGATGTAATATCTAATCGGAAGATAATTTAATTCACTAAATATTAGAGATTTCTCAAAAAACATGTGTAATTTTGTTAATATTATCGAAAAAAGTTATACTTACGGAGTATGATGTACGCGACCAATCCATGCTTTTTCCGATCGGTTTCCCACGGGTGGTTTGGAAAGCTGTAGAATTAAAATCTGGATATTTTATTAGAGTATGAGGGTACTGAGGAACGCAGCAAAATTTTCCCAATCTTTTACTCTTAGTTACACTCATTTTTAATCAACAGGTTCTTTATAAACGTCGAATGTAATGAATATTGTATAACCCAATCGTATTATATGCACGTTATTGACTTGTTTTCTCGCTATTTAACTGAGATTTATTTGCTTCAACCAACCTATTTAGTTAATCTGAGTCGTTTTTTATTTCTCAATAATCCCAAGTCCATTTAAATTTTTTCTTTATACAATGTGATCAACAGAAAAAGTCTCTGTTTAGAATATGTATCCATTGGAATATATAACTGGCTATAAAGGTCCGATTACTGATCCTTGTGGCAATCCCGGCGTTACAATTTTTTAAATTTGTAGTTGACTACCATCTGAGTTTGCCCGTTAAAGAAGTCGCTTGACTCAAAAAACAACCCGCCTGTCAATATGTCTTGTGTAGTATTTATAAATATGGAATGTGGAACGACGTCAAATGCTTCAGAGAATCAATGAGGATAGCATCTATTCTCCCAGCATCGTCTATTTTGTCGACTGGTTCCAGGAATAAAATGAACATTTGTGCTCACACACGACAAAACCTTACCTAAAGCCGTGTTGACCTTGAAGAGCCACTTTCTGAATTTCAATTCTCTGCGCATATAGTCCGCTGTAATTCTCCCCAGGATGTTACATACATGGCGTAAGTTAGCAATGAGAGTTTTGTCACCTCTCTGATCATTGGAGCAGCTAACTCTGACTTCCGGTAATTTTTAGTACAGAATTATAAATCGAGACCTTAAATAACATTACTGTATACAAAATTATTTCCCACCCGCTAACTTAAACAATCTTCTTCTTTGCTAGGCTTTGGCCTACCTGGTCAACTGCAGACAGTTATCTTGCAAGGAACATTACGAATTTGGAGTGGTACGTGTCCAGCATCTTAATTTGTGACAAACGTCCAGGATTCGAACGCAGCAACGCTATCCACTAGACCACAGTATGTTGGCTTACTTTAACTGTATCCCTATAATACCATCAACATGGCGGTTTTTACGAAATTCCAACATTCTTATATTTTTCCTTACAGCGTTAGCTTCAAATGCAGTTTTTCGGCAGCGTCTTATTATGTCGAAGACTAAATATTTCCTAACGTTATTACCGACAGTATAGCAGAAAATAAACTAAATTGTATGCTGAGACTTCGTGATATTTTAATTACTGTAAAAAATGCATAATTCTCACTACAATTTCTGGATCGTTTATTCTCTTAGGTAAATTAGAATTTTTTTCTTCTTTTGCTTTCCGGGATTAGGCTTTTAGCCTGTTCCAGCTTTGCCTCACAATCTCAACCCTTGTCTTCCAACACTCCATTTGCCTAATGGCTTAAATTTCAATGTCTGTTTCGAAACTTGTCTCTAGGCATTCGCAGTACATACTCTCTCCACATATTTTTGTACTCTGTTAACTTATCTGTGATCACCTGCACACCTAGTTACTTTCTTATTGATGTACTCCTTAATTTATCGATCCTTGTACACCCCTTCACTGCTCTAATAAATTTCATTTTGGCTGCCTCTATATGTTTGAGCTCTTTTTGTTTTTTTACCCAGCAATTTGGAACCATAGAACATTGTAGGGTCTGTCATCACCTTATAAACTTTAATTTGGGTTTCTTTTCTCGTTTTGACTTTTAACATTCTTCTTATTGTCCCACTTATCCTCTGAAAATTGTGTATTTTATTTTTGATATCTTTATCCTCTTCAAATATCATTTCACATTCTAAGTATTGTAAATGGGATCCTTTTTCTATGATAATTTTTGTTCTTATTGGATTGTTTTCTAAGAATGCCATAGTTTTTGGTTTTACTCCGATGGTGTAACTTGTAAACTGTCATTTTTAGTTTATATTAATTGTATTGGTAATAACCAGATCATCACCGAATAGCAATGTATTTAAATATTCAGAGGGTACCAGTTTTATGCCTGGTGCTACATTTATCTTATTTATATTGCCTTACAGATTCGTCTATCTATAGCTTGAACAGGGTTGGTGACATACTGCAACACAACCCTACACCTTGATTAATGGTAATTTCTTGAGCCATTTGTTTCCTAGCATCTATCACAATCCTGGTATTTCTATATAGGATCTGAATAATTTTACTTTTACTCTTTTTTCTGTAATTGAGCGTAATTGACACGATCGAATGCTTGTTCATAGTCAACAAAAGCTATATGTGTTTCAAGGTTAAACTCTGTTCCTTTCTGTATAATTTGTTTACTGTAAAAACATCGTCAATGCAAGATTTTCATCTCCTCACGCCAGCTTGTCCTTCTAACAAAACATAATCGGAGAGAACCTGTAGCCTGATATTAATTATTCTGCTATAAATTTTGTATGCGATAGTAAGGAGACTTATGCCTTCTTATTGAAATGTAAAAGTTTAATGGTTACTCACAAGAATGGTACTGATTTACTTTGTCTTTTTATCATTTCGTTTCTTACTCTTGTATTAAAATTTAAGCACACCTGCTGAATTCATTGTGAACAAATGGAAAATTCTAACCATAAGTTATTATTGGACGTAAAAGTAAGTTTTCTTAACTTTAAACTGTTATTAAATTAAATTTCGCACTTTAATATGAAAATAAATCAATAAAAATTATAAAAATAAAAATTTTCTCATTTACCAAACTTCGTTTATTTAATATTTTTGTCCCTGATCTAACGGAATACATTACTCGTTACTTCTATTAAAACAATTTTCTTGCAGAAATTTGTTTCTTTCTAGACTGTTAACAGTGTGTTACAAGAGTATAACCTCAGACATATTGAAATATGTAATGGAGGAAATTGAAATCGATTAAAAAATTATTTGCCTTTAAGGAAAATGAAACGTCCTATGTAATATGATTTCCTTAAATGATAGTCGCTGATTCCTATTAGCTTAGTAAAAGGGAAACACTTCTACAAGTTTTTAATAATAGCTTATAACTCTTTTTGAAAATAAATGTCATAGCGATTTTATTAAGTTTCAGAAAACGATAATAAAATATGAAGTGCTGAGCAGGTAGAGAAATCTTAAACAGAACCTAGGTAAATATAAATCCCCTTCAACAATGGGAATGCATTATACTGGAGCAAACCTTATTTTAAAACTCGATAACTATTTCCCATTTATTACAATTATAACATTTTCAAAGAAATCATAGTACGCATTTTAAGGTAACATAAAACTTCCATCAATACAGTTTCATTGTATAAGTAATAGATACACATTTTTCATTTGTTGCTTATTGGACTAAACCTTTAATTGTTTAGTCGGGAAGGATTAAGACTACATCGTGCGGCATACTTATAGATTCCCAGCATTATTCTCAAATGAATATTGAAAGTATAGCAATTAACGTCCAAGCTGTTTGCTTGTATTTTCTGTATAAGGCTGTAATAGAGTAGGACGTATCTCAACTTCTTTCCTCTGTGCTCACATATATGTCATCTTCTTTCGTCATATATTTCTTCTTCTAAAATGCTTATTGTTTTTCATACCGGTTACGTGTTTTCAGTTTCTTCGGTATCTATCTTAATTAGTTTGCTATGACACGAATATTAGCCAGAGGCAGCCAGACGTTCAAATAGATGCAGCTCGTGCACAGAGCCGTCTAGACGACTCAAGGTCTACTCCATTGTTTAGATACACTCTTTTAAATTTCTCATTTACCAAATCTGTGTTCAGAATTATTTTTCAGCAACTTCGCTGAGACTGTGTACGTCGCCGCAAATATGTACTCGTGTGTTATTTATTCAACGCAGCTCAGTGACAAACGCTACGTAAATGAACCCTATTAAGTAAATTAAAAATTATGTGTTGGAAAGCCGAAATTATTTATCTTCATTGTCTAAGCCAAACAATAATACTAAAACTACAAAACACACAACGACTTCTATTCAGTAATTCCAGGCGATGAAAAAACACATCACAATAATAGTGTGCGTCATGCAGAAGGGCACAGAACCTGAAACGTACATTAATTGGAATGAAATGTTTCTTTCCAGAGACGTTAACGTAATTTTATATAATAAGATATAGCTGTTGACACTTTTTCGCTGTTTAATAAAATATATAAAATATTTTATATAAGCATACCAATTGAATTATACTGCTTATACCGAACAAGTAAGACAAGAGTCACCTGTCAAGTCAAAGATCAATACGGCTTTCCTTACCAAATCCATTTACCCTTTTTCTCATGCTCAATATCTGGAATTTAACCACTTATAACTGCAGTTTACAAATGACTACATTAGTTCTGCTGGAATACCCTTTTTATAATAATTACTCTTTTTATTTGTAATTACTAAATTAAGTTTTTTATGTCAGGAGATTAATAAGATATGGCTAAACATCTCGGAATAGTAAGTGACCAGCTTCCGAATTTTATTCGTTAAAGTATCTACAAAACCTAATTTAAAAAGTTATCAAGCGTTAATAAATAATTACAACACAACGTAACATTGATCACGGCTTTTCTGGACAACTGGAGGATTGTGTAGTTCAAATAGACACGTAAAATAGCTCACTTCATTAAATTTCTCTAGCTGTGACATATTACTAAGCATTCTTGAATTTATTTTAAAATAGCCGCATTCCCGTTAAATAAGCAGTTAAACTTCATCAAAAATTGTTCTCTTTAATATCGCGTCTCAATTGATACCATCATGGTATCGAGTTTCAAATCTCCGTCCTCAGTTGAAATCCGCGAAATTTTATCTGATCGGGTTTCCTAAAAAGTAACCTTTATCCATGAAACTACTGTCTGTGCCAGTCAAAAATGAGGATGTTTTTTATTGAATGAGTGCGACGTTTAGAAACTTGAATTTTGTGCGTTTTCTACATTTCTTGGGATCAAATTTTGTTGTTTGATACAAAAACAATATATTACAAGAAAGATTATGTAATTATTTATATTGTGTGAATACTAATTATAATACATCTCTTAAAATCATTTTGCTTGAACTACGTTAAAAACGAAATTACATGGTCTGGAGAATATTGATTTTATTTCGTCGTAGTTCATGAATTATACTCAGTGACTTTACAAATACTTCACTAGCAATATTTGTATTGAATATGAAATAATTAAAGTTAGATAGCACACCACAAACCCTGGGATAAAAATGGTATTAATATTGAACTGCATAATACATAAATATTTGAAAACAAATGAAATTTATAAAAAGATATGGATATGAAACGCAGTAAATATGAACTTGTTTATTTTGTTACCTAAGTAAATGACGTTTTCATAAAATAAATAAAATTTAATGAACGCGGGCTTCCTGGTGAATCGATTAAATAAATGATTCTCGGTTAACCACCTGCGTCAAATTTTTCTCAGGCAAAATTTTTCCCCAGTTGAAAAACAGAACCATTTATTAATTATAGGGTTATATATCATCATGTGGTAGCTATGTATACTGTTAAGGAAAAATAATTCATATATATTGTTAAATAAAGAAGAAATATTATCTACAAATGATATAATTGTGGCGAATAGTCAGAAACTCATAGACGATCAGCCTAATAAATATTTATTTTCTTCACTTAGTCTATTAAAATTTTTAAAAATAATTTGGAAGTTTAATAAAAAATATTTGTTAACTTCTGCCACGTGTTAAATGTATACAATATCAAAATGGCTTAAAATGCTATCAGAATTTATTGGAGATTCAATATTTAATTATCTTAGGAAGAAAAGTCACCAATAAATAAATAATATAGGGTAGTAAGATGATATTTTCCACGTATTACACTACATTTATTCGAAACTCATTGGAGCTTCTAGGTATAATGTAAAATAATCCTTGTAAAAATCTGCCTGTAAATAATTGACACAAATACGATCGTACACAATTTCTTCTTAAATGCAAGAAAATCCTTAATTCTCTCCATTACTTATGTACCAAAAATATTTACATTCTAAATTAATTAAAGATAACTGAAATAGAAATTGTTGATTTTGTAGCTATATTTAGTTATAATTATTCTCACTTATGACTTACCTCGAAAATATGCTCCAGCACAGTTATAATAAATGAATTTATCGTAAATGAAGATATAACGATGTTAAAGCCGCTTTGTAACTTCCACTCAAGTGCACATCGTAATTAAATTACCCCATGTGGTACGTTCATTAGGAAACTGGAACCGTAAAAGGCAGCGGTGCACAAGACGCGGAATTACAAGATACCATCAACATCAGTCTTTGATTCAGATCAAATAAAATAGCTTCTCCTTACGTAAAAACTGCTTCGCACGTTTACTGAATTCATTTTTATTGAATTAGAGAGAACAGAAAAATATTGTTAGATGTAATTACTAACCCTGAATTTATAATAGTTAATATTAAATACACATGAGTTAATGGAACCACAGATTTGAGATTCTACTATTAATGCTTGAACAAGTCCATTAATCATAACGATTATTTTTCTTTTCTATGTAGGCAAAGAACTCAGCTTCTTTGGATTTGCATGTATTGACGCCAATCATAGATCTTCTTTGGAAAGCGAACCGTTTGCGTTACAACTTATTACAGCTGATGAGTAACTTTAAAGTACAATTATACTGCAGTTGTAAAATTCTTGAGATATTTACACTTATTCTCCTACAAAAAATTATTGTGTAATTTAGAAATCAGATATCATATAAAAGCAAATATTTGGGTCAGTTCACTGTTGTTTAAGAATTGTTTCGAAAGACTAATAATTTTAGTTTCATCATTCAGTGGTTGTACTTCAATCAGAAAAATCAAATGGACGCCGATAGATGGAACCAACTACAAATTACAGGTTCTCTAGATACGTTCAATTATAGGTTATAGCGACGGTACTTCTATAGCTTTGATTGTAGACAGCCACCAAGCCCATGGATAGGTAAGACGTTTAATTGTCTCACTAAGTGTAAAATTAAAATTTTTACTTCCAAATTTTCAAGCAGTGACGTATAGACATTTCGTAATTTGTTATAGATAAAAATCAATAAACATTAAATTAAATAAATACGGAATTAAGGTAGAAACTCGTAAAATGTTACATTCGGTGCATTGATCTATATGAAGCATAAAATTGGACAGTAATGGAAATGGAAAGAAAGTACGCGGAGAATATTGAAATGTGGTGTTGTAGACGAATGGAAAAAGTTAAAAGAAGGGACATTGTGATAAAAAAGGAAATTCTGAGAAGAGTAGAGGAGAAGAGATCAATTCTGCATATAATTCTGAGGTGGAAAGGCAACTTTATTGGACACATTTTAAGGAGGAACTGCTTTCTTCTTGATGTTATAGAAGAAAAAAGAGGTATAAGGGCAGAGTAGGTAGTAGAAGAATTAATTTGTCATATAAAGGATATAAAAGAGTTTCAATGAATGTTAAGATTCCTTCAAGTATTGTTTGAATGCGATTTCATTCATTATTGTAGAATTATTCTTTATTTAAAAAAAGTAAATACACCTTATTTCAGTGTCGAATGAGAAATAGTGGAATAAATAGGGGACGGTTTTTTTTAAGGAAGCTAAGGAATTCTGCTCCTTAGGCAGCATAATAATAGAATATTAATAGTCATAAAGAGTAGAATAGTACAGACAAGAAAGGGTTGCGCAAAAAAGAGGAATTTACTTACGGCTCATATAATTATAAATATTAGGAAATAGTTACTAAAAATCTTCGTTTGGAGTGTGGCGTCATATGGACGTGAAATGTGGAGGTAGGAGTTGCTGAAAGAAAAAGAATACAAGATTGTGAAATGTGATGCTACAGAAGGATGCTGAAAATGAGATGGGTTTATAGAGTAACTAACCAGGAAGCTCTAGGCAGAATAAAAGAAGAAAGAACAATATGGAGGGCTTTCACCAAGAAAGGGATCAATTAATTGGCCACGTTTTGAGACATGGGGGTTTGTAAAGTTAGCATTACAGGGAAGTGTGGAATACACAAAGCAGATTAGGGAGGATGTGGTAGTTATGTAGAAATGAAAAGGACTGAAAACTACCAAATAATATCAATAATGGTATTTTCTATCTGCGACTTTAAAAGGCAAATTTTTTAACAGAGAAAATTCAATACCTTGATCTACAGTGCGAGAAAATGGTGCTGTGAAATAGCAAACGACGTTGTCTAAACAGGTTACATTCTACACTTGTGAAATGTTCTCAATTTTATTTTTCATAAATTAAAATACATCGATAATAAGACTCAACACCATTTAATGGTGAGGCATTATATGAAGCAGTATGGTAATTTTAGTAAAGTCTAGAAATGCTTATACATCGATTGGAACCGAGATCAATTAGAAGAAAATACATGTCGTTCTCGCGTTTCGAATAAGCGGTTGTTTGAATTTAAAAATATGAAAACAAGTTTCTCTTCCAGTGACATAATTTACCAACCATCCAGCTGTATATAAAGCTAAGAACCACAGCAGCGTCATTACACAGAATATCAGTATTATTATTCTTCCTACAGTCCGCTTATATCGGATGGAAGTGTTTTATAAATATTGCCTGGCAGTAAAAGTCACATCTCGCTCAGCAGTTTCCCTGCACATTCGTTATCGTCGTGGCAAGCTTCCACGCAAACTTTTATTTTCTTTTAGAAAAGCGAGGAGCTACAACTAGTACACCTGTTGGGTCGGTCTCCTCTCTCTCTTTTTTTTTAAAAAAAAGAATGTTATGGTCGTCGTGTTTCTCCCGTGTCAGCCACAAATGAGGCATCGTGGCTGTTTGGGCGGAAGACATCCAGCTCTCAGCGCCAGTAGAGCCGGGGACAAATTGCGACCAGCACTACTCATTAATTAATCACGCCGTTGCAGCTACACGAGAAACCACGCGTCGATCGCGAGCGATGTCGACGAACGAGAAGTCAGATTAATAGCCTCGAAAATGCTCTTCTGTGGAGACGTCATGTCCACCATCTGAATAGGGTGATCGGTACATCCACTTGGACTTCTTACACAAGGTGGGAACTGGAGGTGGAATCTCTGCATACAAATATGAAAACAAACATTAATTTTGGAATGAAAAAATAACTAATTACACCGAAAATTTCAAATAATCTTACTGACGAAACGTCAAGACTAGGCTTAAGGTTCAACAAAAGCGCGGGATTACAGTAAAACATAAATGAGTGTGCTTAACGACATCAAAGTTTGCAGTCACTCGAACTGGGACTTCCATGCTTTTACATCAGAACTCATTCTTTACATAACAGACGGGTTACGGACGTAAAAGTCCTAATCAATATGAATTTAAAAATGACATAAGCGAATTGTTTCCACGACTCAATAACTCTGACACTAATAATTTTAAATAATCATCAATATGTGGAAACTACTATTCTCAGAGGTAAATTAAGACAGCCTACCGAATATTTATAAATAGCTGTAAATTAGAAATGACCTAAGGATATTAAATTAAAATTTATATTTAGATAAGAAAACTAACAGATTGGTTAAAAAGTATTGTAATTAACATTAAAATATATCAGATAAAATACAAAATATAATAATTATTATTATAATAACACTTAATTTAGTGAAATTAAAATAGAGAAATATGATAATCCATGAAGATCAATAGTAAACGGCGACAATAGTCCTAGCAGAACTTGTCGACATTTATGAGCTAATATAAGTAATAGTAACCCATTCCCCATTAAATGCTCACTAGAATGGAATGTGTCTGACCTCGTGGATGAACTAACTATAATAACCAGTTTATATTTCATAGCACTATTTATAAATACATAAATACGCCTAAATTAGCTTTAGATAGTATAAAACATAAATTTGGCGCACGTAGTAGAGTAAAAGCCTATAAATAATTGAATTATTCCTTGATAAATATATATGTTTAATTTCTAAACACAATATGCTAGTATGAGAAAATATCTTCAATTGTTTTACTTTTTAAAAGTCAAAATATTTATTTTTATGATTCGTATATTTTATGTGTTAATTTTGTAGCTTGAATACCGCCTTACATCTTTAATAAAGTTAGAGAATGAAAATAACTGCTTGAGAAGAAATTTTGGCATATATTTGTAATTCTAAAGGACCACGATAGCAGTTGTAATTTATACAACCGCAGCATAATTTATGGGAAAGGCACGTACTGCGAAACATATGGGAAGAAACGGCAGTAGTAAAACTGCATGCAGTGACACAATTCAATATCCAACGAAGGGTCAGGCAAGGTGGTCCAATATCAATAAAATTGTTCTCCGCAGAAAAACGCATAGTACGATGCGTATAGTTAACTTGTAGAAAACCGTATGGAATAGAAATTGCCGGAGAACAGTTACAACCCAAAAGAGTCGCAGATATTATTTATCTCCTCTGTCACGAAAATTAGATAAATAATCACCATAACTGTAGAATCTGATAGCGTAGAAAATAAACGTGTAGAATAAAATATGATATTTAACCAACGCGAAGCACAAAAATGATAACAAAAGTTAGATAAGAATAATTATTTAGTTATCTGACAATTACATATACAGTAAATGAATTAAATCAGCATCTTTGTCACTTTTTCTAATTTAAATAATTAACATACCAACCTTTCGTCTCTCGTTTGAGATTTCTTCAGGTAAAAATTTACCTGTAAATGGAACCTCACTCCTTTGGCCGAAGGAGTCATTGAGTGAGGTTCCATGTACAGCAAATTTTTTTCCTGAAGAAATCTCAAATGACAGACGAAACGTTGAAATGTTAAATATTTAAATTTAAAAATTCTGACAAAGAGGCTGATTTAACTCATTTAATAGATTAGAATAATTTTGGTATATTTTCATTCCTGATGTAACTAAATCTGATCAAGTTCAACACAAGAAATTTAAACAATTAGTTGTGCGTTTTATAACTCAACAAACAAATATATTTTTTATCCTGTTTAATACAAGATACTGAAACATATTATCACATAATTATGAACTATTTCAGCCGACTTTCCAGAGTATAACCTCCTTAACTTTTCCTTAAATTAGATCTGTATTGATTTGTGCTCTTCTCTTGATCACTATTGCTTCAATTCTCTCCAAGATTCCGTAAATTTATACCGCTACAGTTTTAAATCGTTTACTGCATTCTTCATTCGTTGCTAGGCAATTATACGATAGAATTATTATTCACTTTTTAATAATCTACCGGCTGTATTATACTAATAAGTGACTTTTCCATTTTCACTGCAGATATATAAAGTTATATTGGCTAGGCATTTGATTATCTTTTTTGGCGTCTCTTTGTTCATATTATTGTAAACATCGTCAGATATTTACTATGAATAATTAAAGCGTACTAAAGCATTCTGGACCCCAGGCCTGTCAATGTTAATTACTGCTACACGCCTCCAAAACACCTCAATCCAAAGATTTTCCAAATATTTAAAGAATATCAAAAATCCATTATTCCTTCTTGATTAAAAAACTACAAGTACCCAACAGGCACCTATGGGAAAATTTAAGTGGTTTACAATATCTATTTGTTTAACTGTAATTTCTGATACATATATACATATATCAATGAAAAGAGCTTCAATATCTCAATAGTCATTTACATACTTTATGTATTCTCCTAATATATCAACAGTTCTAAAAATTCTTTTGATTGTCAATATTCTAGTATTTTATATATTGACAGCGAGAACTGACCCAGAAGTATACTACATTTTAAATCTAACATCCTTGCAATTGAGGTAAAAATTAATAATTTAAAACCCAAAGTTGAATTGATATCTTATTGTTGTGTTAATTTCTTTCCTTTCTTGTCTTTTCGTATAAGATAGTTTTTCTTTTGTATTCACCGCTTGTTTTTTAGGATTCTCGCATGTTTGAAACACGCGACGATAGCAACAAGGATTTCCGAAACGCTTGTGTTAATTGTTTAACTACCTAATTTTGTCTGTAATTTTGTTTCATCTCTGTCTAGTAATCTCTCCTTTCTCCCACGTCCCCCTTCCCCCCCCCCTGTACGTAGTCCTCATTTTATTTTCTTATATATTCGGAGACGTATGTTATACAAATCGATCCTATCTGAAACAGTACGACCAAATTTGTTTGAAAGGGGGCAAGTAAGGAAAACAAGTCCAATACACAAATCACGCACTAGAAAATATTAAAAACAATTTAACACAATAATGCATAATTAACCAATTCGTCTGGTACTTTAACTCGTTGGTAGTTTTATTAGTACAATGAAGTAAAACGAGAATAGTATATTATAAGTATTTCGTAAGACCATACAACGTATTACAGAATTTAATAATTAATTTAAGTATTTAATATTTTAAAAGCTCTGAAATATTGAACGCAATGCAGGAGAAACACAAAATGTTACGCAATTTGCTCAGTTCAATTAATTTGGCTACGAATTCAACTATGATATTATTATATAAGACGCAAACGTTGAGTACTAACTAAATCACTAATTGAACTTCAAGTTATAATTACAAAATTTGTACAGTTAATTTTGGAAACAGTTTCTCAGGTCAGCTACGTGTATATATAATACTATTTGTTTTATTAACATTATGTATGTATGTATTTATTAAATCTACAAATGGCTGGATGCCCGGTGGAAGATGCATAGAACTTAAACAATAATTAATAATCTGGTCGTAAGGACCATATTTAACCTATAGTTGAATGTATAATTATATTCAATATAAATAACTAAGTGTGGAATCATATTATTAGAAGATGAATTTTTAAAAGGAATAATATTGTTTCTGCCTGAAAAAAAAACACTGGAAATATATTTCACTGTAGTATATTTTTAGAGATTTCGCAGCACTGATCACTTCACTACACTGACTACACTAAACTTAGATTACGTCTAAATTTTCTTTCTGTTAGAGGAAGTTCCCCAAACACTCCTGCAGGCAGATTGTTCCGGTCATTAATTGTCCTATTTAGGAAAGAGTATTTTCCAACGTCTGTTTTTTGGTGCCTCGCTTGTAATTTAAACAAGTGATCACTCCTCCCCCCCCCTCCAGTTCCAAGTCGATTCTTTCATTCAAGGCTAAGGTTTTTGGTTTGGAAAGGCTCTGTAGAAAATGTATGGCATAGCTTCTTGTCTGTTGTCAACTACCAATCAACAATCAGCTCTCATCAACAGCCTGACCTTCATGTAACCTCACAGAATATGGAACAAGACAATTTAACTCCGGACACACTTTCCGCTCTATCGGAAGATGAAAGCGAAGAAAGATACATTCGCAACCACTCATTCATGGCAAATTATAAAAAAGAGAAAATTTCATCATACAAAAGCAGTAACAACTGCTGCTTCAGAACCTTCAATTCCTACAGCAAACCGTTTTCATCCACTAACAAATGTACCCACCGAAAAATAATAATCCTAACTCTAGCACTGCTCCCAAAGACCCAAAACCTCCTCCTATTTTTATTTATGGAGTAGTTGACTACAAAAAGATGATCGAGAACCTATCCAAAGTCACGGAAGATGACACGTACTACAGTAAAGCACTTACCAACGACACAATTAAACTAAATGCGCATACTGCTGATACCTATAGGAAACTTATCAGACATCTTAATGATGAAAAAATAATACACCACACTTACCAAATGAAGCAAGAAAGAGCGTACAGAATAGTTATTAGAAATCTTCACCATTCAATTCCCATGGAATTAATTAAACAAGAAATAGAAGCAAAAGGACATACTGTTCGTAACATTATGAATATTCGGCATAGAACTAGCAAACAACCACTGATGTTATTTTTCGTAGACTTAGAGCCTAAGAAAAATAATAAAGAAATCTACAACCTAGAATTTATAGGCCATATGAGGATAAGCGTCGAACCCCCGCACAAAAAAAGAAACATTATACAATGCATGAGGTGTCAATGTTACGGACACTCTAAGTCATACTGTACACGACCATTCAGATGTGTTAAATGTGGGGGGAGCCACGATTCAAAAGTATGTAAGAAGCCTAAAGATACACCACCCAAATGTGCACTTTGCGGAAACAACCATCCATCTAACTACAAAGGCTGCGAAGTTTACAGAGAACTACAAAGCTCAAGAACTAAACCAAAAGGAATTACTTACCAGCATCTAAATCAACCTATACTCAATCAACCGACAAACCAACCAATGCAGCAACAAGGAACTAATTTACCTACATATGCCAACATTACAGCACGACGTAACGTAGCGGACGAAAATAGCAACATAAGTAATCAACTAAATACCTTCCTGTCAGAATTTAAAGCAATGTTTAATCAACTTATTAATCAGAACAGTATGATATTAAATATGTTATCAACGGTGATAAATAAATTAGCGCATAAATGAATCTCTTGTCTTTACGTATTGCCTTATGGAACGCAAATGGTTTGATAAACCACAAAACAGAATTAATAAGCTTCCTTCAACTACATAAAATAGACATAATGCTCATATCAGAAACACATTTCACTGACCGAACAGTATTTAAAATACCATTATATACAACGCACCACACCATTCATCCTGATGGGACAGCGCATGGAGGCGCTGCGATATTAATACGCACTACGATCTCACACCATGAATTACCATCTATCCAAACAAATAAAATTCAAGGTACAGTAATACATGTTAATGCCAAACCCAGACCTTTCGCAGTGGCAGCGATCTATAGCCCACCCAGACATGCAATAAATACTGACGAATATGAAACCCTGTTCAACTCTTTGGGGAATAGGTTTCTAGCCGGCGGCGATTGGAATGCAAAACATGTAAATTGGGGATCAAGATGCACGACACCAAAAGGCAGAAATCTACTACGAGTGATCGTTAACAACAACCTCGCCCATTTGTCAACTGGAGAACCGACCTACTGGCCATCCGACCTCAATAAACTGCCAGACCTGCTAGACTTCTTCGTAGTCAATGGAATTGCGCCCAACTATTTACATATTGAATCCAATTGGGACCTTTCAATCCGACCACACTCCAATAATCCTTACCCTTAGTACTCACATAATTCTGAAAGGAAAACCACCTAGTCTTGTATCCCCAAAAACAGATTGGACAAATTTTCAGCAATACATTGAGGAAAAGCTAACTCTAAATATAAGAGTAAACGAACCTGAAGACATCGATAGTGCAGTAAAATATTTAACTAATACGATCCAAGAGGCGGCATGGAACAGTACACCTACATCAACTTTCAGAAAACTAGATCATGATAATAACGTGCCTTTACAAATCAGACAACTCATTGCAGAGAAAAGACGTGCAAGGCGCATATGGCAAAGAACTCGGAGTCCTGTCGATAAAACTACATACAACAAGTTAACAAGATTGCTAAAATCAACTCTACAGGATCTACGAAATTCAACATTTGAAAGATTTATAACCACTCTATCAAAGGACGATTACTCTGTGTGGAAAGCGACCAAAAAATTTAAAAAGCCTATAAACCATATACCGCCGTTAAGGAAACAAGACGGAAACTGGGCACGGACTGATGAGGAGAAAGCAAATACTTTTGCAGAACATCTTGCAAAAACTTTCAGCTCTCCAGAACCCAACCCTAACGTTAATGATGCCAACATATACACGTATCTAGATGCACCTTGCCCGATGACTCTTCCTATCAAACGATTCTCGTCATCAGAAGTTCAACAAGAAATTAACTCATGCAATATCCACAAATCTCCTGGTTTGACCTCATAACAGGACAAATCCTTAAGCAACTGCCACGGAAAGCAATAATACTATTAACCATCATTTATAATAGCATGTTAAAATCAACCTACTTTCCAAAATCTTGGAAATTCGCACAAATAATACTGATACCTAAACCTGGTAAACCACCAAACTGTCCCTCGTCATATCGGCCCATAAGCCTACTACCACAGCTATCCAAGATATTCGAAAGACTGCTGCTAAAAAAGACTGGAGGCTGAGATAAAACTGGATGAGATACTACCAACTCATCAATTTGGATTCCGCTCACGCCACTCTACAATTCATCAGTGCCACAGAATTGTGAAATAAAGTAATAGATAGCTTAGAAGAAAAAAAGGTCTGTGTTGCAGCTTTCCTAGACATTGCAGAAGCATTCGATCGAGTTTGGCACGTAGGTTTGTTATACAAAACTCAAACTCATCATTCCCACCAACTATTATTTCATCTTAAAATCCTATTTAAGTGATCGCTTTTTTCAAACTAAGTTTAACAACGATATTTCCAAAATTCATCCAATTGCCTCTGGAGTACCACAGGGTAGTGTCCTGGGACCACTTTTATATATTATATTTACAGCGGACATACCTGAAACAAACAACACAATACTTGCAACCTACGCTGATGACACCGCAATTTTATCTGCAGATGTTGACCCCCTTACAGCTGCTGCCGCTCTACAAAACCATTTAAATAACCTTGAAGAATGGCTAAAACTTTTTGGCGTATAAAAGTAAATCCAAATAAATCAGTGCAAATAAATTTTACCACCAGGAAAACAAACTGTCCAAATGTCTCTATAAATAATACACCATTACCCATCACCAACGAAGTCAAATACCTTGGTTTACTATTGGACTCTAAGCTTACGTGGAAATCGCATTTAACATCCAAAAGGGATCACATCAAGAGCAAGCTTCGACAAATGCATTGGCTACTTGGCAGAAACTCAAAATTAAAATCAGAAAATAAAATACTCATTTATAAATGTATTCTTAAACCCATATGGTATCCAACTATGGGGGTGCACCAAGCCTTCAAATTCAAAAATTATCCAACGTCTTCAGTCAAAAATCCTTCGTACCATCTTAAACGCACCTTGGTTCGTCAGTAACAAAACAATACATGAAGACCTAGCCATACCTACCATAGAAGAGGAAATACATAGAATCAGCAGTAACTATCGTCAAAATCTCCCAGGACACCATAACGAAGAGGTCAGCCACCTAGCAAATGAGCTAACCTCTCGTCGCAGATTGAAGAGGAAGCGGCCAACAGATCTGTGAAGATTGATTAATTTTATTGTATTCATGTATCACGGAGAGTGATCACTGGACCACTTCTCCCCTCATTCATCCATCCAATTTACTAAATGGTCTTTTGAACAGATTGTAAA